>OX451735.1:1087121029-1087675384 GCA_948472305.1 Vicia faba
GCTTTGTGTGTTGTTTTTCAGTTAATTGTCTTTGTTCATGTTATTTGTGAGCTACAGATTGGTTTTATTTTTTCATACATTCTTTCATGCATTGTTAACAGTTAGGAGTGTGGAAAAGTAAATTGCGGAAAGATAAATCTAACTATTACAAGGCGCGGGTCTATACATCTCCAAAAAACAAAGACCCGTTTTGGTAAATAAGTGCGAGAAATTTAAATAAAGCGGTAAAATTCCTAATTAACTATTACTTATCTGGAGACAGTTACATAAATAATCAAAATAAAGTAAATGTGCGCGAAAGAATTAAATCGGGAACGTCCTAAGGGTTTTGACCCTTTTAAGAAAAGAATTGAATTTTTTTTGTCTTTTTGTAATTAAAATGAAATTAAAACTAACTAATAACTAATTAATTAATTTAATTAAAAGAAAAAATGTTTTTGTGTTTTTATGTTTTTAATGAAAATAAAATAAAAGAATTAAAATTAAAAGTTAATAAAAACCTAATTCTAAATTTATTTTAGTTATTAAGAAAAAAAAAGGTTAAGGTTGCCTAATAAAAACTAATTCAATTTATTAGTATTTATTTACAAAAATAAAATGAAATTAATAATAATAATATTATTAGTTCTTTTTTGGTTTTTTTATGAAAAATATTAATTGGTTAATTTTGGTGGTAATAATAATAATTAAAAAAAGTTAATAACTAAATTAGAAAAATATAAAAAGGAAAAGAAAAAGAATAAACCAAGGGAGGGGGTCTGGGCCCAATATGGAGGTGAAAATTGGAATCTGAGGCCCATTTGCACAAAGCCATGTTTGACTTTTGGAGATTGTCCATGGTGTAGGTTGACCAGGAGTATGGTGCTCGTCCAATCCAAGCCTTTGGATCTGTTTCTGAGGACACATGGCGCGTTGGATATGTGGGATGCATGGTGGTACGCTTTGGACTGCCTGTACATGAACATGTTAAGAAAAAATGAAACAATTATTTGGGGGACCTGGGAATACTTACAGCGCGATATGATGGACCTTAGGACGTGGCAAGGGTTGCTTTAGCTTCAGAGTATGGCAAAGAAGAGAGTCACGTTCTCCTTTTGGCCTGAAAATGCTTGCAACACTCCTTTTGATCTCACACTTTTTTTGACACTTTTTGGATTTTGCTCTGGCCGTTTGTGCACACTCTAGGTTGTAAATGAGGCTTGCAAGGCTTGTATATATAGTAATGAGTGAGAATAAGTCACATTTAGGAGCTTTTAACCATTGCCATTAAGCTTTGGATTTTCTCATAACCACCATTAAAGAAACTTGCCATTTTTATTCAAAATTTGAATTTCATGCTCATAATAGGCTTGGCACGAATTTGGTAGGTGATTCATGACATATAAAAGTCATTCAAAACTCAAAGATACCATTTAATTCATTTTTTGATTTTTATTTGAATTATTATGGATTAAAGTGAATTAAATCCATAAAAATTAAATAAAAATGAAAAAATAAATGTTTGGTCTTGTAATGGGTCATGGGACACGTGGGTGGCATGACAAGGCTGAACCAAGTGGAAAAAAGTGGGCCCTTTTGTCAAAAATTGAAGTTTCAAGGATAGTTGACTTTTGCCATTTCATAAAAATTTCCCAACTTCTCCAATGCATATCTTGCTCAATTTTGATCATATGAACATGTTCTTGGACATTTTGGAAAGGTCTTGAAGTCTTATAACCAATGCCTTTGGTCCCATGTCATTTGAATTTACCAATCTCAAGTTATGGTCTTTGACTTAAAGTGCCCTTTTGTTGACTTTTGAAAATGACCTGTAATGTTGAAATTGGTAACTTTTTGTGAGAGAATTTCTTGGACTTGGAATGTGAATATGAGTTGCAGGAAATGTCATCCCCTTCAAAATGAGCATTGGATGGGATTTTTCTGATGAACCATGAAAAATTTATGCCTTGGTCAAGTTACAGTTGACTTTTCAGCTGTCCAAAAATGGAAACTTTTGCATCTTGATGATTTTTGAGCCATTCTTGTGGAATCATGATCAAGACTTGATCAAATGATGATTGTGGCTTCAAAATAAGATGTTGACCAATAATTTTGACTTTTGACTGCCAAATGACCATTTTACCCCTACAGTTGATTGTGAGGCAATCAGGATTTTTGACTGTGCAACTTGACCTTGTGAGCCTTGAAACTTGACATGTAGATGCTTGACAATGTTTATAGGCATGTGGGACTTGATTGAGCCCCTTGAAAACCTCAACTTCCTTGCAAGAACCAAAACCCTAATTTGACTGGCTTAGGAGGGTGTTTGACTGTGTAGCCCTTGAGTAGACTTGAGATGATGCTTGTCAAAACTTTGAAGAATATGGGAGGGAAAATTTTGGGGTACAACAGTTGCCCCTGTTCAATCTTCTTAGACCTGAGGATGTAGATTGGCTTGTGTGCCTTTCGTGATCCGAAGGTGGAAGATGATTGAACACTAGAGTGCCCAGAAATTTGCACTCATATAGTAGAATATCAGCAGTGTGATGGCGGGAATGGGCTCATAGATGCCATTTAGAGAGATGATTGATAGGAGGATGGGCTTATAGATGCCATCTGGAAGTGTGACAGAACCTTGTCGGGAATGGGCTTATAGATGTCATTTGGAACTGTAATGGATAGTTGAATCTGAATAAGAAATAGAATAGCTTCCGTGTCTGGGGCATATCTAGTCTATATCTAATTACTGACGTCTGAACGAGTAGTAGAATGACCGCCGGGTCTGGGGTATATCCATACTGCATCTGAATGAGTGGCAGAATGTCATCCGAATCTGGATTGTATCTGGACTGAACAATAGAATAGCATCCAGGATGGAGCATCTCTAAGTTGTCTTTAGAAGTTTGAATCTGAATAAGCAATAGAATAGCGTCCGGATCTGGAGCATCTCTAGGCCATCTCCCGAGAGAAATCTGAATAAGCAGTAGAATAACATCTGGGTCAGGAGCATCTCTAAGCTATATCTGAAAGGAAATCTGAATAAGTATCAAAATGTCGCCATGTCTGGGTTGAATATGAACTATCTCTGGACGGAATCTAGAATAAGTAATCAGAATGTCGCCATGCCTGGGTTGCATCTGAACTATCTCTAGAAGGAAATCTAAATAAGCAATAGAATAGCATCCGGATCTGGAGCATCTCTAGGCCATCTCTGAAAGGAATCTCTGAATAAGCAATAGAATAACAGCCGGGTCCGGAGCATCTCTGAGCTATTACTGGAGAGAAAATATGAATAAGAAAAAGAATAGCATCCGGGTCAGGAGCATCTCTAAGCTATATCTGAAAGGAAATATGAATAAGTATCAAAATGTCGCCATGTCTGGGTCGCATCTGAACCATCTCTAGAAGGGAATCTGGAATAAGCAATAGAATAGCATCCGTGTCCGGAGCATTTCTAAGCTATCTCTAGAAGGGAGTCTGGAAAAAGTATCAGAATGTAGCCATGTCTAGATCGCATCTGAACCATCTCTAGAAAGAATCTTTGAATAAACAATAGAATAGCATTCGTGGTTGGAGCATCTCTAAGTTATCTCTGAAAAGAAGCCCTGAATAAGCAACAGAATAGCGTCCGGTTCTGGAGCATATCTGAACTATTTCTGAACAAGCAACTCTGAATAAGCAACAGAATAGCGTCCATCTCTGGAGCATTTCCCAGCTATATCTGAAAGGAAACTCTTGAATAAGCAAAAGAATAACATCCATCTATGGAGCATTTCTAAGCTATCTCTGAAGAGAAAATCTGAATAAGCAAAAGAATAACAGCCGGGTCCGGAGCATCTCTTCCCTATCTCTGAATAAGCAAAAGAACAGCATCCATCTCTGGAGCATTTCCCAGCTATATCTGAAAGGAAACTCTTGAATAAGCAAAAGAATAGCATCTATATCAGGAGCATTTCTTAGCTATCCCTGAGAGGGAATCTGGAATAAGTATCAGAATGTAGCCATATCTGGATCGCATCTGAACCATCTCTAGAAGGAAGTCTGAATAAGCAATAGAATAGCATCCGCGTCGGGAGAATTTCCAAGTTATCTCTGAATAAGCAAACTCTGAATAAGCAACAGAATAGCATCCGGTTCTGGAGCATATATGAACTATCTCTGAGAAGAAACTTTGAATAAGCAAAAGAATAACATCCATATCTGGAGCATTTCTAAGCTATCTCTGAGAGGAATCTCTGAATAAACAATAGAATAACATCCGGGTCCGGAGCATCTCTGAGCTATTATTGGAGAGAAAATCTGAATAAGCAAAAGAATAGCATCCGGGTCAGGAGCATCTCTAAGCTATATCTGAAAAGAAACTCTTGAATAAGCAAAAGAATAACATCCATCTCTGGAGCATTTCTAAGCTATCTCTGAAGAGAAAATCTGAATAAGCAAAAGAACAGAATCCATATCTGGAGCATTTCCAAGCTATATCTGAAAAGAAACTCTTGAATAAGCAAAAGAATAACATCCATCTCTGGAGCATTTCTAAGCTATCTCTGAAGAGAAAATCTGAATAAGCAAAAGAATAACATCCATCTCTGGAGCATTTCTAAGCTATCTCTGAAGAGAAAATCTGAATAAGCAAAAGAATAACGTCCATGTCTGGAGCATTTCCCAGCTATCTCTTTAATCTCTTTAATGTAGATATGCCCTGGATAGATACAGGTATCGAATCCACAATCAATCGCTCACAGATATGCCCTGGCTAGATACAGGTATCGAATCTGGAATTGCGACAGTTGATAGTAATCGTCTTTGGGATTGACCTTTTTCCTGAAAAGGCAAAACATCAGTTGTATGCAATGTCATGATGTATGAAATGCATGATGTCATGATGTTCTCAAGAATAAATGAGGTTGCGTGTTTATGATGCGTATATGCATGTGATGTTTATGAATGTATTTTTTTCTAGGAAAATAAATCCTTGACGAATGCCGGGAAGATAACTCCTGGGCTGATGCTGAAGATTAGAGTTCTTCGTTTCCGCTGGGGTTGTTGATTGTAAGAATAAACCGGTTAGGAGAAGATGACTCCGTTGAGGAATAAACTTGTTGAAGAGATTACTCTGCGGGGAATACTCTGTGGGGAGAGATACTTCGTCGAGGTTTTGATGATAACTCCGCTGGGGACTCTGTTGATGTGTTATGTTGGGGAATTTGATGAACTCCGCTGGGGGTAGGAAGAACTTCGCCGAGGACGATCTTTCCGTGGTAATTAGCTGAGGATAACCCAGTTATAAGCTCTGGTGGAGAATAACCTTTGGATAAAGCCAGGGACGCGTTCGTGCTCTGCGGGGGATAAGCTTCCAGAATCTACTGGGGATAAGCTTCCAAAACTCTACTGGGGAGATTGATTCAACTTTCCTGGGGAAACTTTGGACTGTACTGGGGAAGTGGCTCCACTGGGGTGTCTGGTATTCCGTTGGGGAACAACCTTATCTTAAGACTGTCGGGGATGCTTGCTTAGGAACATCTGTATACTCCACTGGGGAATATTGAGATTTTCTGGGGATACCCAACTTCCTTAAGGCTGACAGTAGACTAACTCTGCTTGGGGAGAGTGTTGTTGACTTGCTGGAGATACTGTGCCTTTTCGGGGCTGATGGGAGACCAACTCTGCTTGGGGAGAGTATGGTTGATTCTGGTCTTACTCTACGGGGAGTAAAGGTATCTTGGTTACATTCTTCAACTGAATCTACCTTGTACCTGGAGGAAAGCAGCTGTATTGTTTAGACAATTCTGATTGCCCCTGTTTCTGCGGGAGAAGATACCTGTGGAGGTGCTTGATGACTGTCGATTGACAAGTCTTCTTCTGGTAGGCAAGTGACAAGACGACGGTACATAGTCGTACGATTTGATCCCTAATTTTTCCTGGACCGCCCTTTCGGGTTTTCAGTCCACCGGGATACCCACTTTTGCCCAAGCCGCCTTTTCAGGTTTTCGACTTGTCGGGTGTACAGATTTTTTCATTCCATCCCTTATTTTTTCCCGAACCCTTTTGGTTGGCCGGGAAGCCCTTATTTTTGCCTAGGTGTGTCAACCTAGCGGGTCTTTGATTGCGCGTAGTATTTTTCGACTATGTCCGTGCTCAGGATGTAGGGAGTTGCCCCTGTCAGAAGTGTTTTGCCATGCCACCAGAAGATGTTTGATCAGGCAAGATTCGTTGCTGGAATGCCCCAAGTGACTCAGGCGGAGATTTGCCCCAGGCTATTTGGCATTTTGAGAGATTCTTCGAATCTTGGCTTAACTGCCCCAGATGACGGAAAATGATCATGCCGGCCTCTTGGTTGGAAGTGCTTTTGTTCACTAGATATTCTTCGTGCGAATTTCTTTGATGTTCGAACAAAAAGTCATATGCAAACAAAGTTATGTTAAAAATGCAAAGCTTATGTCTGTCTTGAAGTTTTTTTTTTTGAAAATGCAGTTCTTTCATAAAAACAAGTGATTTTTTTTTGTAAACTGTGATGTCAACTTGTTATTTTACCGCAAGCCTTAAGGAGTAAGGATACCTTTCGTAACAATATGCTTTCGAATTAACCCATGCTTCAGCTAGGACTTTTGAGGGTTATAGCGTGGCCTGGTTCACGGTTTAAGAAACAAAGGATAAAGGCTCAAATTTTATTTGTACCCACCCGCTCTTCGTGATGTTCTTCAAACCTAAACTCAACTGATCGTGCGTTAGACCTTGTTCGAGTCTTCATCCTGATGTTCCAATGATGGTTCGGATATTGGCAGTTTACATTGAATAGGCAGTCATCTCTTTTGTTGAGGGTTTGTAGGACCTCTTTCTCTTTGATTTCGTTATCCCTGTCTTTTGCCTGAACTGTTTCTTTTCGTATTACAGTTAGCGGGATGCCCCAGTTTTTGTAAGTCTCCTTTATAGGTTTTTACTTATATGGGCTTTCATTTTGAAAGATAATGACTGCCTGTCTTTATTATTATCCGGAACCATCACTGTCTTTTGTTTCAGAAGGACTTCTTTTGATGCCATTCGTTGTGCACCTGGATCAACTGAGAAGACTACCCTGCCCCAGGTTATGATTAAGGGTTTTAATTTTTGAAAATAAAGGAACTCCTACTTCTTTGGCTCGAAGGGGGTTGACGAGGGATTATCTTCCTTATAACTCCAGTGTTTAGGAATTGAAACAATGCATGTACCTCATCAACGGGGTCTGTTCAAAAGCATACTGTAGATTGTGGTATTGTTTTCGTCATCCTCCCTCAAGAGGCTTAGAATTATTAATTGAGAGTTGACATCAAAAAATGAAAGCAGTTTGAATATAGCGAATGCGAATATATTGATTCAAAGCAGACATATGCGATGCATTGATAAACTAATAACGTTTGCCATGACAATAATTGTTTGAACAATCAAAAGAAAATTACAACTTGAAAATTCTAATGGACAAAAAGTCTTCTCATCTCAGGACTTGTCACTTCAGATGGTGAATCCTGCAGGGATGGTAGAAGAACTCAGCTTGACCCTCTTGGGTGAATTCCACTGCTCCCTCATCAATCAGGTCTTGAATTTTGTTCTTCAAAGTCCGACAGTCGTCGGTGTCATGTCCAGGACTGTCAGAATGGTATGCACACCTTGCATCAGGATTGTACCTTAGGGAGACTGTGTTGGGATTCTTAGGAGGGTCCCTTAATGTCACCAGATTCAATCTTAACAGGTGTTGTAAAGCTTGAGACAGCGGCATGTTGAGCTTGGTAAATTTCCTTCGGCCAACCCGTTGCTTTTGGTGAGGTTGATGCTGGGCTTGTGACCCTGAAGCAAGCTGAGGAGCTTTTCCCTTGTCTTCTTGCCCCAAAGGTGGTTGAATGATGACTTGATCTTCAAACTTAGATGTTTGCCCCAGTTGGTTATCCCGAAGCAGTTGGTTGACGAGAACCCTGAGCTCTTCTTGTCTTTGAGCTAAGTCTTGAATGAGAGCCATCTTCCCCAGCATCTGGGTTCTCATTGTATCTACCTCAGCTTGCAGACGTTTTAGTCGTTCGTCTTTATCGTCTTCTAGACTATTCCTGACCAAAGTCCCCATGAGGAGTGTCCTCAACTCTTCCTGCCCCTTGGATAGGCTTAGGAAGATCTCCCTGAACTGAGTCTCTTGAGCATGAAGACCCTGGTTATCTTGTTGGGAAGCCATTGCTGAAATAAACAGCGGAGAAGGTAAGTGACTTGTAACAAGGGTACCTGTAATGCAATGATATGTATGATATGCATGCAATGTTTTCAAGGATCTCGCGGGATAAACAAGAAAGATTGTTAGAACTTGAATTTTGTAGCTTGATTGAAGGAACTTCATTTTGTTGAGAGACTTTCTTCAAGAGTCAAGGCTCACCATATCGAGTGGGTCATAGCCCCTGACAACCTCGGCTAGAGGAAAATAAATCCCCTTTGCCCCTTGCTAGACACTTTGATTCATCATGATCTGCATCACAAGCCCTTGAGATCCTTGAAATGGATTAGTCTTTATGTAGGATGCATGCAATGGTATGATGTTATGCTATGCATGGAGTGATGTAATTAAACCCTGTTATGAGTCCAGGTTAAGGACTCTAAACAAACCCTGCAAGAAACTCATGTGTTAGATAACAAGCATGCAAGTAGTCAAGTTTGAAGGCACACAAGTCACACAAAGAGCCCTTAGAGTTTAGGCCAGCATGAAGTTTGGGGTACTACCCTCTTGAAGTTGGTGGGCTCAAAAACCTGTCCTATCAAAAGTAACCGGGTTCTAAGGAGCTCAATATCATTGGGTTGTTTTCTGTGTTCATTGTTTTGATTTAGCCACTGAACTGGCGATCAAAATATTCCAAGAAAGCAACCCTCAATGAGTGTAGTATCGAGTATCTACCAACTTCGGACTGCACCAAAGTCGGTCATCTCACTACCCCTAAAGAGGCCAGGATGGTTCAATTAAGGTTCCTAAGGTCAGTTGATGCTTCACGACACCACGCGGTGGCCCCGTACTCTCCTTGACTTGACTCAAGGGTTACCGGTACTCACCAAAGTGCCACATCAACGTAGCAAACTTCTTCAACCATGTCGGTATACCCCGCACAGTTCCCTCACAGTTTGTTGCTACTTTCTAAGAAGGTATCCCCCAGATCCGGGTTAGGATCTATGAAACTCCCAAAACAGGCCCACAATATTAAAGCAAACAGATCAAGCAATTGAAAACATGATGATGAACTATTCCTAAGGTACACCCCACTTATTAAGTGTCCCCAGCAGAGTCGCCAGTTCTGTGATCGGTGGAAATAGAACTGACTGTTTTTTAGCTGGTTTCGCGAAATGTCGTTGTAAGCATGAGTCGCCACCGTCTTTTATGTTCTCCAATATGGAAAGGACAAAAGCACAACAAAATTCCTTATTCGAGAATGTTTCTCGGTTCGGGAGGTAGATTTATAGAAAGGGAAGGTGTTAGCACCCTTTCTATCCGTGGTTATCCACGGGCTCTTAGGTACTTGCTCTTATGTTTTCAAAATTTGTTTGCTTTTCAAGTGTGTGTGGGTTTTGAAAAAGTTCGTTTGGAAAACTTCTAAGTAACTCTTGTATCAGTCCTCAAGAGTGTATGAAGTGTTTTGTTTGAAAATCTTTTGAAAGTGTGAGGTGTGAAAAGTTGTTTTTGTTTGTTTTTGAAAAGAGCAAGTACCTATGAGAATCTACCTACTCTAAGGAATTAGGCTGTGTAAGAGTCCTTTAGATAGTGCTATCCCACCATTGAGAGGTAGGTAGCACCATCGTTGGAGGTGTTCGGGTCAATTCGATTATCGGGACATGTGTGGTCACCAAAGCAATGGTAGGACACCTTAGAAGTAACCCTAATGTCCTAGATCCTTTTATCCGAGGCAACCGTTTCGAGGCAACTGGGTCTTTTGGACAGAAGGACGACCTCTAAGACACCCTATACTTGATGACCACGTTCGAGGCAACCAGTGAGGCGTACCCTAGGAGTGGCATGTGCTTTGTGTGTTGTTTTTCAGTTAATTGTCTTTGTTCATGTTATTTGTGAGCTACAAATTGGTTTTATTTTTTCATACATTCTTTCATGCATTGTTAACAGTTAGGAGTGCAGAAAAGTAAATTGCGGAAAGATAAATCTAACTATTACAAGGCGCGGGTCTATACATCGCCAAAAAACAAAGACCCGTTTTGGTAAATAAGTGCGAGAAATTTAAATAAAGCGGTAAAATTCCTAATTAACTATTACATATCTGGAGACAGTTACATAAATAATCAAAATAAAGTAAATGCGCGCGAAAGAATTAAATCGGGAACGTCCTAAGGGTTTTGACCCTTTTAAGAAAAGAATTGAATTTTTTTTGTCTTTTTGTAATTAAAATGAAATTAAAACTAACTAATAACTAATTAATTAATTTAATTAAAAGAAAAAATATTTTTGTGTTTTTATGTTTTTAATGAAAATAAAATAAAAGAATTAAAATTAAAAGTTAATAAAAACCTAATTCTAAATTTGTTTTAGTTATTAAGAAAAAAAAAGGTTAAGGTTGCCTAATTAAAACTAATTCAATTTATTAGTATTTATTTACAAAAATAAAATGAAATTAATAATAATAATAATATTAGTTCTTTTTTGGTTTTTTTATGAAAAATATTAATTGGTTAATTTTGGTGGTAATAATAATAATTAAAAAAAGTTAATAACTAAATTAGAAAAATATAAAAAGGAAAAGAAAAAGAATAAACCAAGGGAGGGGGTCTGGGCCCAATATGGAGGTGAAAATTAGAATCTGAGGCCCATTTGCACAAAGTCATGTTTGACTTTTGGAGATTGTCCATGGTGTAGGTTGACCATGAGTATGGTGCTCGTCCAATCCAAGCCTTTGGATCTGTTTCTGAGGACACATGGCGCGTTGGATATGTGGGATGCATGGTGGTACGCTTTGGACTGCCTGTACATGAACATGTTAAGAAAAAATGAAACAATTATTTGGGGGACCTGGGAATACTTACAGCGCGGTATGATGGACCTTAGGACGTGGAAAGGGTTGCTTTAGCTTCAGAGTATGGGAAAGAAGAGAGTCACGTTCTCCTTTTGGCTTGAAAATGCTTGCAACACTCCTTTTGATCTCACACTTTTTTTTGACACTTTTTGGATTTTTCTATGGCCGTTTGTGCATACTCTAGGTTGTAAATGAGGCTTGAAAGGCTTGTATATATAGTAACGAGTGAGAATAAGTTACATTTAGGAGCTTTTAACCATTACCATTAGGCTTTGGATTTTCTAATTACCACCATTAAAGAAACTTGCCATTTTTGTTCAAAATTTGAATTTCATGCTCATAATAGGCTTGGCATGAATTTGGTAGGTGATTCATGACATATAAAAGTCACTCAAAACTCAAAGATACCATTTAATTCATTTTTTGATTTTTATTTGAATTATTATGGATTAAAGTGAATTAAATCCATAAAAATTAAATAAAAATGAAAAAATAAATGTTTGATCTTGTAATGGGTCATGGGACACGTGAGTGGCATGACAAGGCTGAACCAAGTGGAAAAAAGTGGGCCCTTTTGTCAAAAATTGAAGTTTCAAGGATAGTTGACTTTTGCCATTTCACAAAAATTTCCCAACTTCTCCAATGCATATCTTGCTCAATTTTGATCATATGAACATGTTCTTGGACATTTTGGAAAGGTATTGAAGTCTTCTAAGCAAAGCCTTTGGTCCCATGTCATTTGAATTTACCAATCGCAAGTTATGGTCTTTGACTTAAAGTGCCCTTTTGTTGACTTTTGAAAATGACCTGTAATGTTGAAATTGGTAACTTTTTGTGAGAGCATTTCTTGGACTTGGAATGTGAAGATGAGTTGTAGGAAATGTCATCCCCTTCAAAATGAGCATTGTATGGGATTTTTCTGATGAACCATAAAAAAGTTATGCCTTGGTCAAGTTACAGTTGACTTTTCAGCTGTCCAAAAATGGAAACTTTTGCATCTTGATGATTTTTGAGCCATTCTTGTGGAATCATGATCAAGACTTGATCAAATGATGATTGTGGCTTCAAAATAAGATGTTGACCAAAAATTTTGACTTTTGACTGCCAAATGACCATTTTACCCCTACAGTTGATTGTGAGGCAATCAGGATTTTTGACTGTGCAACTTGACCTTGTGAGCCTTGAAACTTGACATGTAGATGCTTGACAATGTTTATAGGCATGTGGGACTTGATTGAGCCCCTTGAAAACCTCAACTTCCTTGCAAGAACCAAAACCCTAATTTGACTGGCTTAGGAGGGTGTTTGACTGTGTAGCCCTTGAGTAGACTTGAGATGATGCTTGTCAAAAGTTTGAAGAATATGGGAGGGCAAATTTTGGTGTACAACAGCGCGCATATGGTGCATTAGATTTGATGGCTTGGCTAATCTGATGGTGTTGATATGAAGCTCATGGTAGCCGCGCGTGGCTTGTATGCATAAAGTCTGAAACAAGAAAATGTGAAACAAATAAAAGGGTACCACTAGGGCTCGAACCCAGGTCCCTAGTAACAAATGCCTTAGCGCGCGCTTCTCTGTCACTGAGGTGGCTGTTTCATCTGGTCATAACACAAGTTGCAATAAACTTAAAATAAACTCATTTCTAAAATTTGAAAATGACATCATCTTCAACCTTGCGCGCGCAGTGATGAATAGCACCATGGTTAAATCTGTAACTTCTTTATTTCTCAACCATTTTCAAAAGTGTAAACATGAAAGTTGTTCCATTTTTTACCACGAATTCAACCATATAAATAACTAAAGCTATAAATCAAAGATGAACATGAATTTTGTTTGGTACCAAACCGAACCCTAAAATCTCCAAAGTTTCAGTTCTAAAATTCTCATTGCTCAGTCAATCAAAATGAAAACTAAGGACATGGTTAGCTTCATGGCAATGATATCTACATTTTTTATTCACAAAGTAACCATTAATGATGCATGTATAAGGAGTTCAAAGTTGAGAAGATTTACCTCAAAACTGGAAATCGTGTTTAGAGTTTGAGCACTCCTGGAGGAATTGTAATGATCTGGATAGCTGCACTGAACTCCTAGGAAGTTATTGCAATGCTTACTTTGAGCTGAGAGTGGTTAGATTCTTCTAGAGAACTCAAGTTGCAGGTGGCTGTTTTTGAGTTTGGAAGATGATGAAGATGAAGTTACAGTTATGAAACAGGGGTGGGGTGAGTAATAAATGAGGTATGGAAGCTTTGTGATTGATTAAAAGTGAAAACGCACGAGCGGATTTGTGAGTTTGAAGTTTTTGGCCAGAATTTGCAACAATGGAGGTTTTTATGCAAGTTCTGATTTCAGAGTGTTTAAGGGTGTTCCAAGGATTTTAAATTCGTGCTATGGCTTGCAAATGGATTCTCTATTTATAGAGGAAAGGTTTTGAAGGCTCTAGTGATCAGAAATCAAAGATCACATGTTATGGTTATGTAACTTGATTTTGAAGCAATCTTTAAAATCATGGTTTCAATGTATAATACAAGGGCTTTATAGGGTGGTTAAAGGCTTTAGATATATTGCTTCTGAGCATACATGTTGAGTGTGTGAAGAGGGATCAAGTTAGAGGCTCAAGAAGTTGACATTGTGATTAAAGTTAGCTTTTCTAAAATGGAAGTGTGAACTTTGTTCCATTAATGAAAAAATCACACGGACAATGACTCAAATGCTTGGACAATGGCTCAATCAGTTGTGTAAACATTTAATTATTGAGTGATTTGTAAGTTTGAAGGCCTAAAAAGCAAGATTATGCAGCATGCTTGAAGATTGGATCATAAGGTTCATCACAAAATGACCTAAAATTCTAGTTTGTGAGGCCATCTTCTTCTCTTTGAAACTTCTAGCTCAAGCATGATCTCTTCATGTTCTGTGACATTTTGGAAAGATTGAAAAATTTTCTACAACCTTCATGTTGACCACTTTGGCTAAATCAAATTGGAACTAGGTGAAAATTTTCCAAGAAGTTGGGACAAAAATCTAACCAAACTTGCTAAAATTTTCACTAAGTGTTTTGTAAAAATGTCATGATTTCATGAGCTTATATCTTCAAATCTATGCATTTTTTGGACATAAACCCTAAGGGATAAAGTTGTAGAATTCATCAAGACCTATGAATTTCATGTTGAAAGTTTTCCTTGAATCATCTTGCATCTTGGTGAAAAATTGTCATGAAGTAGTGAAATTATCAAGGTCAAAAAACACTTAGAATTTTTCTAAGTATTGAACATCTTGACTTTTATTGACTTTTCTTGACTTTCTTGATTATTTATGAGAAAGTTTTATATTTTTGAATGTCTTGATGTATTTTGATCTTTGAAATTCAATGTTGACCAAAAGTCAAAGTTTGATTTTTTGTGAATCAGTTGACTTTTCATCAGTTGATCAAATTTCAACTATCAATCCATTGACCTTGAGAAATGATTTGAGCCAAAAAAATTAGGTCAAGATGTTGCATTTGAGCCCTTGAGATCATGATTCAAGCCATTAGGTGATGTACTAGGTCAAAAGTCAATGATCAGTCATTCTCAGTCAAAACCTTAACTTTGACAATTTTGCCCCTTTGATGATTTAAATGCTTTTCTTGAGGAATTGTGATCAAACCTTGATCAATTGATGAATATGACTTCAAAATGTTGATGTTGGCCAAAAATCATGAAGTTTAACTATATATTGACCATAATTAACTTTTTACCAAATACATCTGAAAATCTTGAATTTTGTTGACTTTTCTTGACTTTCTTGATTCTTGATGATCAAGTTTGATAATTTTGAATGTCTTGATAGATTTTGATCTTTGAAATTCAATGTTTACTGTGATACGGTGGGAGAACTGACTTAAAGGTTTTGCATTTTATCGCAAATGTTGCGGTTTAGCAAGAGTCGCCACCGACTTTTCTTTTATCCAAAAGGAAAGGTGAAAAAGCACAGGAAAGACCTTTGAGATTATTTTTTGAGTTCGGGGGGTAGATTATGAAAAGGGAAGGTATTAGCACCCTTTTCATCCATGGTTTTACATGGGCTCTTAGTTACTTTCTAGATCACTTGCTTTTGTTTGAAATTGTGCTTTGTGTGGTTTTTGAAAGTATTCCGTAAAGAGGTCATTGTTTAGGCAATCTTTGTAATGATTCTCGTTCGTAAGAATGTATATAAAGATGTTTGTCTTTTTGAAAATGTTTTCAAGTTTGTAAGATGTTTTGAAATGTGTGTGTTTGTTTTGAAAATAGCAAGGATATTTGTTTGAAATGGAGCAAGTAACTAAAAGTAATCTACCTACTCAAATGTCTTTCCAATTAATTTTTTCTTTGATATTGTTGTCTTACCATTGATTTGGTAAGAAAACCTATCTTTGGATGTAAACGGGACGGGTGTGGGTCATCGTATGACCATGATTAGCAATGTTGCAAAGTATCTTAGCATTTTGAGGGACTAAGATCATTTTTGTAAGGCAACTTTAAATGGCGTCATCGAGGGACTATGATCTTGTTTTTTTGTTTGTTTTGCTAAGATACATTACATGCGTAATATGGCTATTTTGTTCAAGGCAACCAAGTGGAGTAACCCTAGGGGTGTTTGTGTTCAAGTGTGTCATTTTTATGCTTGATTTTGTCTTGGATTAGGATTTTCTATTTGATTGGTTTTATCTTTCCATACAAACCCTAATTATTAACATGTTATATAAAGCGATAAATTGCAGAAAGTAAATATCCTACACTATTACAATCATTTGGGGATGGGGTGTACAAATTTAAAAATGGGGATTGCAAGAAATTAAAGTCCTAATTATCTATTACAACCATATTGAATAGCCATGAAGAAAATATATGAAGCATGTAAAAATAAAGAAAAATGAAAGGAAAAGAAAACATTTTGGATCATTATGTGTCGACACATGTCGTAAAATCAAGCTTCTCGAATGCACTTTTGCTTTGATGAAGACAAATCATGATTGATAAAGAAGGCAAAAATTATTTATCAAGCTAAAAGCCTCTTTGGATGAAGTCTTTGGTTCAAGCCCTTAGCAAATTTCAAGGTATAATGATAATACTTACCTTAAACTTAAGATATAGATGCTCAATGGTCAAAAGAAACATTTTATATTGTCCAACTCTTTATTCAAGTCTTTTAAAAGCAAAAATTCAATTTTCATTTGAGTGCAATTGATTTGCATGTTAGTGCAATCGATTGCATGCTTCAGTTTTTCAAAACATGGCTACTAACTTCCAGTGCAATCGATTTGCATGGTTGTGCAATCGATTGCTCACTCAAAATATTTTGAAATCTGGCTACTGGAACCATGTGCAATCGATTTGCATGGTTGTGCAATCGATTACACACTCAAAATATTTGGAAATCTGGCTACTGGAACCCCGTGCAATCGATTTGCATTAAGGGTGCAATCGATTGCATGCTGTATGGTTTTGAAAAGCAGCAGCCTTACACCTGCATGTTCATGATACTATTTCATGGAAAACTTTTCACTCAATCTTTGCAATTGTTCATGATTTTTCATAAACCTTTTCTTCAAAGGTCACTGCATTTTAGCCTCAAAAATGAACCAAATTATGATGATTGAAATGAAGAGTTTTAAAGTTAAGGAGACTTACCTTGCAGCTAGAATTTATGTCTTGAGCTTAAGGTGTTGCCTTGTGGACTGTTATGACCTTTTTCAGTTATGAGATTTTTTTGAGAGTTTGTCAACAAAACTTCTGGTTTTATTTCTATTTTTTCTAACCTTTTTCCAACCTCTTTTTCTTTGCAAATTCCCCTTCTATTTATAGGCAAAGGACTTGTGAACAAAGTCTGAATAGGTTTACAAGATAACATGTTATGGTTTGGTTGGGATGTAAGTATCAAACAATGTGAAGTACTCCATGGTTCCAAGATGAAGTACCAAAGTTGCTTGTTTAGAGGGATTGATTTCCATGTTTTGTGATGGAGTAAAATCATAAACAAACAAAGTATGGGCTCAAGATAAGTTTTATACAAAAAGCTTTCTTTTCAAGAATAGCAATGGTGCCTTTATGCCATAAATGGAAAGATCCTTTGGACAATGGCTTAAACACTTGGGTAATAGCTCAAAAGTGGGTGTAAACATTAAATTATGTAGAGATTTACAAGCAAGAAGGCCTGCAACATAAGATTATGCAGCATAACATAAGGGTTTTGTTGTGTGTTCTTCAATAGAATGACTTGCAAATCAAGGGTGGATGCCCAACTTCAAGCCCTTGAATCTCCTAGCTCAAGTATGATAAATTCATGATCTTGGATGTTTTGAAAAGCTTGAAACATCCTCTATAACTTTCATGTTGGCCATTTTGACAAAATCATCTTAGAACTATGTGAAAAAATGCCAAGAAGTTGGGATAAAATCCTGCGCAAAATCTGTTGGAAATTTCTCTAAGTGTTAAATGAAAATGTCATGACTTCATAAATTTACAAATCAAAATCCAAGCACTTCTAGGAGAAGTTGTGTAAAGCAATGTTGTAGATATTATGGAGATCTACAACTTTCATGTTGAAAGTTTACCTTGAACTGTCTTGCATCTTGGTGAAAGAATGGCATGAAGTGATGAAATTATCATGTATAAAACACTTAGAAAATTTCTAAGTCTTGGAAATCTTGACTTTTCAAGTTGACTTTTGACTTTCTTGACTTCTTGATGATCAAGCTTGATATTCTTGAATGTATTGATGAAATTTGATCTTTAGAATGTAATGTTGACCAAAAAGTCAAAGTTTGACTTTCTAATATGCAATTGACCATTTTGCCCTTGTGTCAATTCCAAGCCTAAATTGATGTATGAGTGCTGCAAACTTGACGTCATATAAGATCTTGTGAGAGAATCCTTGAGAAATGAGAGGGAAAATTTTGGGGTACAACAGCTGCCCCTGTTCAATCTTCTTAAACCTGAAGAGTTAGATTGGTGAATCTGCCATTCATGACTTGAAGGTGAAAGATGATTGAACACTAGAGTGCCCAGAAATTTGCACTCGAAGATGGATGGTGAATGGGCTTATAGATGCCATTTAGAGGAAAGTTGATAAACATTAGAAGAAATATCAGCACGAATCTCTTGTTGATTTATACTAAAACTTGATGTTTTACGTATGAGAAAAAGAGTTAGTAAAATGCAGATGCATGCATGATGTTCACCAGATATGGTATTATGCTAAATGCATAGAGTATGTACATGCTATGATGCATGATCGTGAGATGCATGTTTCTGTCTGGGAAAATAAATCCCTAACTACTGCTGAGGAAATTTTGTGGGGTTGAATCCCTGATTGTCGTTGGGGATATAGAATATGCATATATTCAAACTTTGTTGAAAGGATGCTTTTGCTGGGGAATATCTCTTGAATGTCAGCTGTTATCTGGTTGGATCCAGGCTTCACAATTTGATGAGGATGAAGTAGTCAACGACTATCTGATCGGATCCAGGATTCACGGTAACTTACTGGGGGAATAGATGAATTAACTGTTATCTGGTCGGATTCCAGGCTTTGCGGAAAATTTCTTGAAATTGAATAGTTATCATGTCGGATCCAGGCTTCTCAACAACTTGCTGGGGATATGAAAGTTAACTGTTATCTGGTCAGATCCAGGCTTTGCAGTAACTTGAAATGGTAACTACTATCTGGTCGGATCCAGGTTTCATGGTTTTTGGAAAGCTATACTATTATTTGGTCGAGTCCAGACTTCATAGTGTCTCTCTAGGGATCATAGTTAATTATTATCTGGTCGGGCTCCAGGTTTCACAATAAACAGTTTGAAAAAAACTGTCATCTGGTCTGGTCCAGGCTTTGTAGATTTTTGAGGTTGATGATGTCAATTGCTATCTGGTCGGGTCCAGGTTTCACAATAAACTGTTTGAAAAACTGTCATCTGGTCGGGTCCAGGCTCTGCAAATCTCTGAGGTTGATGAGGTTAATTGTCATCTGGTCGGGTCCAGGTTTCACAATAAACTATTTAGGAATTTAGTTGTTATCTGGTCGGTTTCCAGGTTTCACAATGAATCTCCGAGGATAATCTTTATCTGGTCGGATCCAGGCTTCACAACAACTTGTTGGGGTAGAGGCAAACTTTACTAGAGAAAAGAAATTAAACCTTGGTCGGATTGAGTCCATGTTCTTCTATATCTTTGAAGAGTTAGACTATTATCTGGTCGGGTCCAGGTTTCATAGCATCTTGAAATTGAGATCAACTGTTATCTGATCGGGTCTAGGTTTCAGATACTCAAACTGTTATCTGGTCGAGTCCAGGTTTCAGCAACTTGAAGAAGTCAAACTATTATCTGGTCGAGTCTAGGCTTCAGTAATAACTTGAAAATTGTGCTAATATCTGGTCGGATCCAGGCTTTATAGTATCTTTTTTTTTTGGAAATAGTAAAGGCTTTGCTGACGGCTTTACTGGGGATCAGGGGTTATGGCCCTATGATTTGCAACAATCTGAAAGAAAATTCAAACTGGAGAGTGTAGACTCAGTCGGGTAGGACAGACTCAACTTGGGGAGGATATACTCAACTGGGGAGGATAAACTCCGTTTGGGGATAATAGCCTTGGTCGGGGAAGATATGCTCAGTTGGGAAAATATACTCAGCTAGGAATAATAGGCTCAGTTGGGGAATTTCATGGTGTCTTGATTGTTGTATGTTGAGAAATTTGAATTGGGCTGGGGAAGTAACCCTGTTGGGGAAATAATCCTTGTTGAGGAAGTGAATTTCCTTTAGGAAGAGATCCCCGAGGCTTCAACTTGTAAAAATTGACTTAGCTGGGGAGAAAGCGACCAAGAGGTCGAGACTTTGGTCGGGGATCACCCTATGCAAAGAGACTTTGTGGGAAACTCTGTTAGGGGAAAGGTTTATCGTAGCCGCCCTTGTGGGGACAATGATAATGAGATGACTCTGTGGGGATATTTCATATATATTAAAGAGATGCTTACCGCTGCTTAGCAGGACACATGTACCAAATAGTTTTAATTATATCCATATGCGTATGTTCATTCAATTTTAGTCATTGGACAAATTTTCATTCAAAACAAAGACATAAATTTTGCACTTCGAAGTGTATTTGTATTAATATTTTTCCCCTGAATAGGCATTTTTGTACAGAGAGATGGAGATCCTAGTAAGAGGAAATCATCGAAAGGAAAAAAATTGAGAATGAAAACAAATAGCCATGTGAAATGATCTTAATTCATTCCAACTCTACTATTGCCCCAATGTCTTCGAATGTCTCTTGTCGTTGATAGAAGTTGATTGGATTGATCTTGGACCGTTTGAACTTGGACCTTGATGATAAAATTGACTTTATTGATTCCACGGGACATACTCATACGCTTTTAATCCTTAATTTTTGCCTGGACCGCCCTTTCGGGTTTTCAACCCACCAGGATACCCTTTTTTGCCCTAGTCGCCCTTTCGGGTTTTCAACTTGCCGGGTGTATAATCTTTCGCATATATGCCTAATTTTTGCCCAAACCTTTTGGTTTGCCGGGATGCCCTTATTTTTCTTAGATGTGTCAACCTAACGAGTCTCTTATGCGTAGTATTTTTTTAACTATGTCCGCGTTTATGGGATGTGGGAAATCCTCGCCATCCATGGTAGTCAGCATCATGGCACCGCTAGAGAAAACTCTCTTGACAACAAATGGCCCTTCATAGGTGGGAGTCCATTTGCCTCTAGGGTTGCCTTGTGGTAGAATGATGCGTTTTATCACCAAGTCACCACCTTGATATACTCGAGGCTTGAACTTTTTGTTGAAAGCCTTGATCATCCATTTTTGGTACATCTGACCATGGCAAATAGTAGCTAACCATTTTTCGTCAATCAAGTTTAGCTGATCCAATCTCGTTTGAATCCACTCGTTTTCGCCTAAGCCTGCCTCAATCATAATCCTCAGCGAGGGAATCTGAACTTCCACTGGCAGAACAACTTCCATGCCATAAACTAAGGAAAAGGGAGTTACCCCAGTTGAGGTTCTAGCTAAAGTACGGTAACCATGTAGAGCAAACGGAAACGTCACATGCCAATTATGATACGGTGGCAGAACCAGACTGTTTTTGGAAAATGTTGGTTTTTGTTTCATGTTTGCAAAATGTCGCGGTAAGCAAGAGTCGCCACCGACTTTTATTTTATCCAACTGGAAAGGACAAAAGCACAGAAAAATTCCTTTTTCGAGATTTTGAGTACGGGGGGTAGATTATAGAAAGGGAAGGTATTAGCACCCTTTCTATTCATGGTTTTCCATGGGCTCTTAGGTACTTCCTCATCTTTAAAATTGTTTGAGTGTTTGTGTTTTGAGAAGTTTTTTATTTTACTTAGTTTTAACCCTTGCTTCTGTCTTCAAGAGTGTTACAAAGTTTTTTTGAAAACTTTGTTTGAAAAAAGGTGTAAGTGTGAAAAAGTTTGATTTTTGAGCAAGTACCTACTAGCATCTACCTACTCGAAAAAAGATTGTTTCTATTCTCGTTTCCTTTAGACAGCGTCATCCTACTATTGAGAAACAGGTAGCACCGTCGTTGGAATTGTAAGGGTCAATTCGAAAGGGACATACGATCACTAAAGCAATGTTAGGGCGTCTTAGTAATAACCCTAATGTCTTAAGATCATATTCGAGGCAACATTTCTGAGGCAACCTTTCCGAGGTAACATTTCTGAACGGGACATTTGATCTTTGTATAGACAGGAGGGTAATCACTAATTAATCACTAATTAATAAAATGCGGAAAAGTAAAACCTACGCTATTACAAGGCTTCGGAGGAGGGATTAATTTACATAGCCAAAAACCCGTAAAAACTATAAATAAAAGGAAAGTCCTAATTAAACTATTACATATTGTAAGCAGTTACATTAATATCGCAAAAATAATAAAATAATAAGCGTGCGCGATGAATCGAATGGAAAGAAAAATTAGGGTTTTTACCCCATCTAAACCTAATTAAAACTTAAAAAAGAAAAATCATTTTTTGTTGTTTTTTATTGTTTTGAGAAAATTAGATTTTAATTGAATAAATACAAACCTAATTGCTAATTAATTTAAATTAAGAAAAATACTTAAGTTAACCTATTTTTTGGATTTTTGTTTTATTGAGAAAAGAAATAAAAATTAAATCAAGAACAAACCCTAATTTTCTAAATGATTTTAAATTATTTACAAAAAGTTAGAATTACCCTAAAATTAAATTTAACTAATATTAAATTAAATTTGATAAAATAAATAAAAACCTAATTCTAAATTTGTGAAATTGATTTTATGATTTTGTGAAGAAAAAAAAAGAAATTAATTTTGTGTTAGAAAAATAATTAAATAAAAGAAATTGAATAAAAGGAAAATTAGAAAAATAGAATGGGCCTGGTTTTGTGGCAAAGGAGGGGGGGTCTGAATTGCAATTCTAGGCCCAATAGCGCCTGGCCCTGTTGACCTTTCTAGATCTCATGCGCTTGCTTGACTTATGCCCATGGTGGACCCTCATGTGGGAAGCCTTGGATCTGGCATACTAGGGATCTGATGGTTGAGTGTTGATGACGCATGGTAGTCATATGAGAAGCCTGCACACTTGATCATACAAAGCAAAATAATATTGAACAAACATGGTGACCTGGGGATCGAACCCAGGCCCTTTGGAATTATCCCAATGCATGATGACCATCTGATCTGGCTTGGCTTTTTGTACATGGGACAACAAACAAATATTATATGGAAAAACAAAATAATTATTATCAAAACGCGCGAAATTTTGAATGGGTAAATATGGGAGTGCCACGCTACCCTTCTTCTTCCTTCCACCGTTGCTAAAAGTTTTGTGACTTTTACCTACGATCACCTGGGTGTAGGTATAAGCCTGTGTCTTTCTAAAATCCTATACAAGCATGATAAATGCAAAACAATGGTACCAATCAACTCGTGGCAACCTCACGAGCATCATGGTACCCTTATCCATGGCCAATTCTACCTGTAAAGAAAAACCCCAAAAACGAACCAAGAACCCTAACTATGGCATCTTGCTCTACAGTTAATGAAAATGCAATTAAGTAACACCATTAGCTTGCAAATAACTCATGGATTAATGATATGTCAATAAAACATGCTAACTATGCCAGAATCTTGATATACGAATTCAAAAAAACATGGAAGTCGTGGGACTCTTACAGTGTGTTTTTGGATGTTATGGGGCTTGCTAGTGATTGGAATAGGATCCTAGAACGTCCAGGAAGCGATTGAGATGACTAGAACGCTTTGAATTGGTTTGTAACTTAGAAATCAGTGTGCCACTTTTTTCCAATTTTTTGAAACTTGCTCTCTTGTTTACATGCCTCAAAATCTCTTGTTTATGGTCTGAACACGTTCCTTATGTACCCAAGAATGAATTAGGGTTGCAATTTAGTTTCAAATCTTCTCCAATAATGATCATTGATTCAAGATTTGATCCTTTGTGCAAATCTTTCCAATTTGAGAAAATCCAATCTTTTTGTGTCCATTTGAAGCTTGCACGATTTGATTCCATCTCCAGTTGTATAATAGACCTAAACATGCACACAATCTCAAGCTTTGATTAATTTTTGATATTTTCATGATTTTATTTTGATTTTATTTGATTTAATTGAAATAAAATCAAAATAAATGATAAAAATAAAATAATGACAAATGAAAAGAATCATGGGTCGTGGGTCATGTTACAAACTCAGTGCAAGCATAAACAATTGGGCCCATTTGACAAAATTTGCAATTTTGGCCACATTTGACTTTTGGCAATTTTGCAAAAAGGGTCAACTTTGCCAATGCATAACTCTCTCAATTTTGACCCTAGAGAGGTGTTCTTGGACTTTTTAGAAAGCTTAAGATGTCCTCTAAGCAACCCTGTTGGTATCATCTCAATTGAGTCTTACATATGCATGTATGAAGGTTTGACAAAAAAAGGTGTTTTTGTTGACTTTCCAAAATGACCTATAATGTCCAAATTCATATCTTCTTTTGAGTGCATATTTTGAACTTGGGAGCTGAAGATGAATTGTAGGTAATTGCGTCCTCTTCAAAATGAGCTTCATATGGGTCATTTTTGATAAAGTATGAGAAAGTTATGCTTGGTCAAAGTTGAGTTGACTTTTCCTACAAAACCCTAATTTAGCAACTTTTGGGTTTTGATGAATTGTGAGCAATTCTTGAGGAATCATGATCTAACCTTGATCAAATGATGAATAATACTTCAAAATGAGAATGTTGACAGAAAATCTTGAAGTTTGACTGTATGTAGAACACAATTGACTTTTGCCCTTTCACAATCGATTTTCAGGCCTTTGAGCAATTGACTGAGCAAACTTTCTCTGCAAGGTTTGAAACTTGACATGGATGATCTTGAGAACATATTAGGACAATGGTGAGAAATTGGGATCCTTTGGACTCAAGTACCTTGATGCAAAATGAAACCCTAATTTGAGGTAGACTGCCTTAGGAGAGAGTTTGTCTGGTCAACCCTTGGACTTCCTTGAGCAATTTGAGGACCTCACTTGAAATGTATTGAGAAATATGGGAGGGGAAATTTTGGGGTACAACAGTTGCCCTTGTTCAATCTTCTTAGACCTGCGGATGTAGATTGGCTTGTCTGCCTTTTGTGATCTGAAGGTGGAAGATGATTGAACACTAGAGTGCCCAGAAATTTGCACTCGCATGAAGTGGTACTTGTCTTGCAATGCCGAGAATGGGATTAGAGGTTCCATTTGGAGGTTGATGTCGAAAGATGGGCTTAAAGATGCCATCAGAAGAAGTGTCGATCGCATAAGAGATTCCTTTGCGAGAGCCCGTATACTTGTTGTTGAGGAGGACTACGCTGGAGAACATTGTTCTTTGTCTTGAGAGTGATAGAGTTTTAGGAACTTCAATTGTCTATTACTCTACTGGGGAAGCATCTCTTATTCGAGGAGGTGACAATGAACTGCTATTTTGTCGTGCTCCAGGCTTCACAGTGGTTTGCTGAGAAAAATAAGACTGACTGATATCTGGTCGTGCTCCAAGCTTCACAGTGACTTATTGGGGATATGAGATTAAACTTTCTATTTGTTCATTCTCCAGGCTTCGCAGTTTCTCAATTCTTATCTGATCGTACTCCAGGCTTCAGAATGAATTAAGTGGTTATCCGGTCGCATCTGGGCTTCCACTTGAATTTAAGGCAATACTAATATCCAGTCGTTCCGGGCTTCATAGTAATTGGCCTAGTAAACTTCTATTTGGTCGAAATCTAAGCTTTGCAGTGTCATACTGTTATCTGGTCATGTCCCAGGCTTCATTATCCTTTGCCTCTATCTGGTCGTGATCCAGGCTTCATAGTGTCTTATACCATTATCCGGTAGAGTCCAGGCTTCATGGTATCTTGTATTGCTATCTGGTCAATTTCCAGGCTTCACAATACCTTGTCAAGCTGTTTTCCGGTCGATTTTAGGGCTTCATAGCTTATGTTTATGATATACCACTATCTGGTCAATTCCAGGCTTCATGGTGTCTTGTACTGCTATCTAGTCGATTTCCAGGCTTCACAGTAACTTGCTGGGGATTCAACTATTTTCTGGTCGATTTCCGGGCTTCATAGCTTTGAATTTGGAATATACCACTATCTGGTCGATTCCAGGCTTCATAGTATTTTGGTACTGTTATCCGGTCGTTCTCCGGGCTTCACAGTATGATGGAGAAATCAAGATATTATTCGGTCGGATCTGGGCTTCATAGCTTGAACTGGAATAGAAATCTTAGTAATGATTTGACTGATCCAGATAATACTTGTGAGAATTTGATTGTATCTTTTCCTGAAAGGTAAAGAGTTAGTCGTATATAATGTCATGATGTATGACATGTAATGAGTAATGATGCTCTCAAAATAAATGAGATTATGTTATATGATGTATATGCACATGCCATGATGTATAAATATGCAATGTTCTTGTGATGTTCTCTAGCTGGGGAAAATAAATCCCAGACTACTGTTGGAGAATACAAGGAGTTAAGTTCTTCGTTCTCACCGGGGATGATGACCGAAGATGGTTAACTGGAGACTTGCATCCATTCTGTTTGAGAATATTCCGCCGGTAGAGACTCTGCTGGAGAATAAATTGGCAAGAGAATGACTCTGTGGGGAAGAGAGATACTCTGCTAGAAGATCTGCTGATTTGGAGAAATAACCTTAGCTGGGGATGAATTACCATTGTTGGTGATAATGAACCCTGCCGGGGATTGAATTTCTGCATGTGGAAGAACTAAACTCAGCTGATGGTGAACTTCTATTGCTGGTGGTAGTTAAACTCTGCTTGAGGAGAATTAACACCACTGTCTTTGGGAACTTCTTACTCTGCGGGGAGTGTATGCACCTTTAGTCATATCCTCAAGCTGGCTCTGTCCCTGTACCTGGTGGGTAGAGCAACTGTAAGGTTTGGACATTTCTTGTTTGCCCTTGTTCCTGGAATTACGAGTAATTGTCCTTTGTTTCGCATGTAAATATTTATGAGCAGCAATTATTGTCAAATGCATATATCAAAAATGAATCATTGGATGTTCTTGCAAAACAAAACAGAAAAAGAAAGCACACGTTTGAAATTTATTGTAAAATGAATTGTATTGATTTTGCAGTTGGCCTGTAATAGGCATTTTCTACAAAGAGGCTGACATCCTAGTAAGAGAATGCCGCCGAAGGATAAAAATTACATAATTTATGAAAAAAAGAAAGAAAAATAGCTTATGTGAAACAATCCCATTGGGTTCCAACTCTGTTATTGCCCTTATATCTTCAAGCGTCTCATCACTTTTCTACTTGGTTGAAGGTAGATCAGATTGATTGGCGCTGTCCGAGCTTGATAGTCGATACCGAAGTCTGGTTGTAAGATGATCCAATGAGACATAGTGTTACACTTCAATCCCTAATTTTTGCCTGGACCGCCCTTTTGGGTTTTCAGTCCACCGGGATACCCTTTTTTGCCCAAGCCGCCTTTTCAGGTTTTCGACTTGTCGGGTGTACAATTTTTTTCATTTTCATCCCTTACTTTTGCCCGAACCCTTTTGATTCGCCGGGAAGCCCTTGTTTTTGCCTAAGCCATTCGACCTAGCGGGTCTTTGATTATGCGTAGTATTTTTTCACTATGTCTGCATTGACGGGGTGAGGAAGGTCGTCACCATCCATGGTGGTTAAAATCGTGGCTCCTCCTGAGAAAATGTTTTTAACCACAAATGGCCCTTCGTATGTGGGGGTCCATTTGCCCCTGGGATCACCTTGTAGCAGTATGATGCGTTTGATCACCAGATCCCCGACCTGATACTCTTGTCGTGTGACCTTCTTGTTAAAAGCCTTGATCATTCGTTTTTGATATGTCTGACCATGGCAAATAACAATGAGTCTCTTTTCATCGATTAAGTTCAGTTGATCAATCCGGGTCTGGATCCAGTCATCTTCGCTCAAACTTGCATCCTTCATAATCCAGAGAGAGGGTATCTGGACCTCAATTGGTAGGACTGCCTCCATGCCATACACCAGAGAGTAGGTTGTTGCCCCTGTTGATGTCCTTGCCGAGGTACGGTATCCATGAAGAGCGAGTGATAACATCTTGTGCCAGTATTTGCATGTCATCATCATCTTCTGCACAATCTTCTTGATGTTCTTATTAGCCACTTCAACAACCCCATTCATCTTCGGCCGGTAGGGAGAAGAGTTGTGATGTTGTATCTTGAACTGTTTGCAGAGTTCAGTGATCATTGTATTGTTGAGATTTGTACCATTGTCCGTAATGATTCTCTCTGGTACACCATATCGACAAATCAAGTTGTGTCGGATAAATCGCACCACGACGTTCTTGGTTACTGTAGTGAAGGAAGCTGCCTCAACCCACTTCGTAAAGTAATCAATAGCTACCAGAATGAAACGATGCCCGTTGGACGCAGTAGGTCTGATCTCGTCAATCATGTCGATGCCCCACATTGCAAAAGGCCAAGGAGCTATCAAAACACTCAGAGGAACTGGAGGTACATGCACCTTATCAGCATAGACTTGGCACTTATGACAGGTTCGAGAATGTTGATAACAATCGGCTTCCATAATGGACCAATAATATCCTTCCCGTAGAATTTTCTTTGCCATGGTATGTCCACTGGAATGGGTTCCGAAGGTACCTTCATGCAACTCTTCCATGATACTTTCCGCCTCGCTCTTGTCCACACATCGCAGTAAGGTTGAATCATGGTTACGCTTATAAAGAATCCCATTACTGATGAAGAATTTCACAGCGAACCTTCTCAAGAACTTCTTATCATTAACAGATGCACCCTCGGGGTACTCTTGAGCCTCAAGATACCTTTTTACCTCGTGGAACCAGGGTTTATCTTTTACCTCTTCAATCTCAATGTCACAAAAATGTGCGGGTTCGTCCAACCTTTCAATGGTAATTTGGGGAGCTTCATTGTCCCACCTGACTTTGAACATAGAAGACATGGTGGCTAGCGCGTCAGCTAACTAGTTCTCCTCTCTTGGGAAGTGTTCAAAGGTTATCTCCTCAAAGTGTGGGAGCAATGTAAATACATACTCTTTGTAAGGAATAAGATTAGGGTGTTTCATATCTCACTCGCCTTTGATCTGACTGATCACTAGAGCAGAATCTCCGAATACACTCAAGAACTTAATCCTCAGGTCAATAGCAGCTCGAAGACCCAGGATACATGCTTCATACTCCGCCATATTGTTGGTGCAGTTAAAACATAATCGGGCGGTGAACGGAGTATGACAGCCCTCAGGAGATATAATTACAGCACCGATGCCATTACCCAACACATTCTATGCTCCATAAAAATACATAGACCATCGGGATCCTTCCTCAGGTCCTTCATCTGGTCCAGGTTCTTCACAGTCGGTCACCAACATGATGTTCTCATCTGGGAACTCGAAATTTATGGATTGGTAGTCGTCCACGGCCTGATGCGCCAAATGATCTTCCAACACACTTCCCTTGATTGCTTTTTTGGGTTGTGTATTAGATGTCGTACTCAGTTAAGATCATCTCTCATCTTTTTATTCTTCCGGACAAGGTAGGCTTTTCGAAGATATACTTGATTGGATCCATCTTTGATATCAATAGGGTAGTGTGAGTCATCATATACTGTCTCAGCCGGCGAGCAGCCCATGCCAAAGCGCAACAAGTTTTCTCGAGCAGTGAGTATCGGGTCTCACAGTCGGTAAACTTTTTGCTAAGGTAGTAAATAGCGTGCTCTTTTCAGCCAGACTCGTTATGCTGCCCCAGCACGCACCCCATTGAATTGTCCAGAACTGTCAAGTATAAGATTAAAGGTCTTCCTTCAACTGGAGGCATCCGAATAGGTGGATCTTGGAGGTATTCCTTGATCCTTTCGAAAGCGATATGACATTCATCATTCCATTTTACCACTTGATCTTTCTTCAGCAGCTTGAAGATTGGCTCACAAGTAGTAGTCAGATGTGAAATGAATCGGGTGATGTAGTTCAGATGTCCCAAAAAGCCTCTGACTTCCTTTTCTGTGCGGGGAGCCGGCATCTCCTGTATAGCCTTCACCTTGGCAGTATCCACCTGAATACCTTTATTACTGACGAAGAAACCCAACAACTTACCTGACCTTACCCCGAAGGTGCACTTGTTCGGGTTTAACCTTAGCTTGTACATCTTCAACCTGTCGAACAGTTTCTGGAGATGATCAAGATGTTCTTCCTCAGTCTGGGACCTTGCTATCATGTCATCAACATAAACCTCAATCTCATGGTGAATCATGTCGTGGAACAAAGCGACCATGGTGCGCTGATAAGTTTCCCCAGCATTCTTCAACCCAAAAGGCATTACCTTGTAACAGAAGGCGCCCCACTGTGTAACGAAGGTTATCTTTTCCATGTCTTTGGGAGCCATCTTGATTTGATTGTAACCAGAAAAACCATCCATAAAGGAGAAGATCTTATGTTGTGCGGTGTTTTCGACCAAAACATCAATGTGAGGAAGTGGGAAATCATCCTTGGGGCTCGCTCTGTTCAGATCTCTATAATCCACACACATCCGTACCTTACCATATTTCTTAGGCATCGGAACAACATTGGCAACCCACTGTGGATAAGAAGTAACAGCTAGAAATCCTGCGTCAAACTATTTCATGACCTCAGCTTTGATTTTCTCAGACATCTTAGGGCACATACGATGAACCTTCTGCTTTACTGGAGGACAGTCTTCTTTAGTCGGCAAGCGATATACCACAATGTTAGTGTCCAAACCAGGCATATCTTCATAAGACCAAGAGAAGATCTCAACATAGTCGCGTAGCATTTATATCAACCATTGTTTTACACTAGGCTCCAGATTCGCACCTATCTTGACCTATTTCCTGTCTTCCTCTGTACCCAAATTCACTTATTCAACTGGCTCCTCATGAGGCTGTATGTCCCTTTCTTCCTGTAGGAACAGTCTAGCAAGTTCTCCGGGTACCTCACAATCATCCTCACCTTCATCCTCGGCTTGATTGATCAGATTTTCGAAGTCATAACTGGCAGTAGCAGAGTTGTTATCAATGGGATCCATAGTGGATATGGATCTGCATTATGATACGTGAGTGTGTGTAAGAGAATAGCGATTTTGATAAAGTGAGAGACAGAAAAAAGAAAAACAAGGAGCGCAAAATTTGTAATGCAAGAAATGTCCAATGCTTTATTGATGATATATGAAAATGAAAAATAATAAGCCCTCACAAGCAAAGCCAAGGTTCCTCGGGCAAGGCACCGGGCCATAAAGTTTCAAACTGTCTATTACAATTCTTAAAACAAAAGTCAATTACTGTGTAATAAAAGAAACGGGTATGAAGTCTTTCTCCGTCCAGTTGCTTAGTCCCCATTGGTTGTTGGGTAGATCCAACTGTCGATGTCTGAATCTTCTTCACCATCCTCAATTGCATTCACTCCCTGATTACTGATGTGCAGAGGACGTCTTCCAATCCGTGCGTGCCTAACAGCCCTTTGAGCCCCTGTAGTAAAGCCCAAACCAAATTTATCAGTCTTGTGTGTGAAATCAGGGAGCTGACCCTAATTTACACACCCACCTTTTTCAATTACAGCCCTGGAATCCTTGAGGGAAGCCATCTTCATCGGAGGTTTGTCAGCAGCAACTTCAGTCGACGCCAAAGTCTGGGGGACCTCTTCAAAGTTCTGACAAGGGGTTTCGATGAATTCCCCATCCATCTCCATGTAGCAAAAGGAATTAAGATGGCTCACCATATACTCCTCTTCTCCTTGCACCGTAATAATCTTCCCCTTTATCAGATATTTCAACATTTGATGGAGCGTGGAAGTTACTGCCCCAGCCTTATGAATCCAAGGGCGACCTAGTAAGCAATAATATGATGGTCGGATATCCATCACGTGGAAAGTAGATGCAAAAGTCTGAGAGCCAACTTTAATAGGGACGTCCACCTCCCCGTGCACCATCCTTTTTGACCCATCGAAAGCCCTGACCACGATATTGCTCACCTTTAAAATCAAACCTTCACAGTCCAGACGGTCTAGTGCTTTCTTTGGCAAAACATTCAATGAGGACCCGATATCCACCAATACATGGGCCATAGTAGTGCCCTTACACTCGATCGAGACGTGCAGAGCATCATTGTGATTTCTTTGTTTACCATTCAGATCTGCATCTGAGAAACCCAACCCGTTGTCGGCAGTCAAACTAGCTACGCAATCTTTGAATTGATCAGTAGAAGTTTCCTGCGGCACATGCACAGTTTTGAGGAAAGCAATTAAAGCCTTTGCATGGGCTTTAGAACACAATAACAAGGACAACATGGAGATTTTTTACGGGGTCTGCCCCAATTGCTCGACTATGTTGTAGTCGCTCTTATTGATAATCTTCAGAATTTCCTCTATCTCCTGCTTAGAGGTTTCCATAATGATCTTCTTAGGTGCCTCCGTCCGGGAAGGCTCACCTGTAATTTCTTTGCCCCGAGCCCCGGATGGCTCGGAGACAAGGGTGATAATTGGAATAGAAACTGGGAAAGTAGCTGATGTACTGGCAGATGGAATGACAACAGGTTTATGAACAATCGAAGGGGAAATCTCGGGAGAAAAGAGTCTTCCGCTTCTGGTGACCTTGCTAGCCCCGACACTATTGCTGACATCAGCGTCAACTTCCTCACTCTTTAAGTCTTTCTTAACTCCATGGTAATACACATCAGCCCCATAGTGCCAAGGGACAGCCTTATCCGAAGTGTATGGGATAGGACCATGGACAGTAATTATTAACGGAGCAATTCTTGGAACGGGTGTAATCTTAACGGGCTTTCTCGAGGAAGCCTTTGAAGGATTGGCGGAAATTGGTATGATGGCAACTTCTTGAATTGGAACCAAAGGAATCATAGTCTTTTCAAACATGATCTCTTTGTTATCCATCAGGCGTTGAATACCTGATTTCAATAAGTGGCAACCAACAGGCAGAATTGAACAAATGTGGCAACCTTCGCCACAGCCCGGAAATAAACCGGCCAACAATAGATTCTTCTTAACTGTCATCAAAGGAGTAGAAATTTCTTCCACGAAAGTCACAAATAAATCATCGTCCACAGCATTCACTCCATGACCGTGTTTGGGCATAGGAGCAGTTATGACGTTGGGCTTCTCCGGAGCATCAAACTCAATCTCTTTGGCTTCGATCAAGTCTTGCACCTTATTCTTCAAGGCCCAACAGTTGTTTGTATCATGACCTGGGCCATCGGAGTGATAGGCGCAGCGGGCATTTGGGTTATATAGCGGAGATATGGTGTTGGGATTCTTCGGGGCTTCCCTCAGAGTTACCAGATTGGTCTTCAAGAATTGTGGTAGAATTTGAGACAAAGTCATATTGAATCGAGTGTACTGCCTCGGTGGTGTTTCCACCCTTTGTTGATTGTTGCATTGTGGAGCAACTGTGGGTCTTGATATCACTACCGTATTCACTGCTTGACGGTGTTCAGGTCTGCTTTGGCTCCTCGAGCCGTAGACTGCACTAGCTTATTTCTTACCGGTGAAAGGCTTCTTTACTGCACTTGATGAAGTATCCTTCGATATCTTTCCACTTCGGATACCAGCTTCTACTCTCTCTCCAGTCAAGATCAACTCAGTAAACCCAGACGACGAACTGCCGATCAGATGATTGGAAAATGGACCAGATAGCGTCCCTAGAAACATGTCAACCAACTCTCTATCAGACAAAGGGGGTTGGACTCTTCTAGCTAAATCTCTCCACTTTTGAGCATAGTCCTTAAAACCTTCACTTGCACCCATATACATACCCTGAAGCTGAGTACGAGTGGGAGCAAGGTCGGCGTTATACTGGTACTGCCTGTAGAAAGCAGCGGCAAGGTCTTCCCAGTTTCGAACATTGGCTCCTTCCAACTGATAAAACCATTCAAGCTGAGTCCCTGATAGACTATCTTGAAAGAAGTGTACCCACAAATTTCTGTCAGCAGTGTGGGGTTGAATTTTCCTGACATACGAGCGGAGATGGAGTTTTGGACAGGATACTCCATCATACTTAGCAAAAACCAGAGCTTTGAACTTATGAGGGATCACCACTCCAGACACCAGTCCCAATTCTCCAAAATCCAAACCAAGGATCTTTTGAATCTCCATAGCACTCAGACGGTCTTCTAACTACTTGTACCTATCCCCGGCAGGAGGATATTGCTCCTAATTATAATTTGTATCATTATTAGAAACTGTAGGACTAGGGCCCTTTTCTTCTTCTTGGTTCTCCCCTTCCTTGGATGAAAAGGACAGATCAGCTTGCTGTTTCAACCTATCCCCAAATCTTTTTCCCATACTCAGAAGAACGACCTTCTTCTTCTTATTCTTCTCTTTCTCTTTTAGAATGAGAGCTTTCAAATCCTCTTGCCCTTTAGCAAAGCTCAAGAACATCTCTTGGAATTGGGCATTTTGTGCCTGAAGGTCTTTGATAGCTTGATTGAAAGACATAATTGCTGAAATAAACAGCGAAAGAGATGAGAAACCTGTAATGGTGTGCATGATAATTGGATGCGTATGTAATGATTTCAAAGACTTTGGGAGATTTAAATTTGCAAACCAAAAAAATACAAACTTTATTAAATTAACTTGTAAAAAGGTTCAACAATGCCTTTAAGGCGTTACAAAGAAATAAATGAAAAGAAAATCTTAAACTAGAAAAAGCAAAAGCAAAAATTCCATGGACGCTTCCCCTTTGTGCTGACGTAGTCATTGACCGTTCTTTCATTCTCTAGTTGCCTAGTGAGCTTAAAGATCTTCCTTTCTTGCTCATGGTACTTTTCTCGGTAGGTATCCCTCTCCTCTTTCAGCTGAATCCAGGATCTCTTCAATGCCCCAAGATCAGTGGGCATGTATGGATAAAAGACTGTATAAGGAATGCCCTCTTCATTGGTGGGCGCCACCGACTTTTATTTTATCCAACTGGAAAGGACAATAGCACAGAAAAATTCCTTTTTTGAGATTTTGAGTACGGGGGGTAGATTATAGAAAGGGAAGGTATTAGCACCCTTTATATCCATGGTTTTCCATGGGCTCTTAGGTACTTGCTCATCTTTAAAATTGTTTGAGTGTTTGTGTTTTGAGAAGTTTTTTATTTTACTTCGTTTTAACCCTTGCTTCTGTCTTCAAGAGTGTTACGAAGTTGTTTTGAAAACTTTGTTTGAAAAAAGGTGTAAGTGGGAAAAAGTTTGATTTTTGAGCAAGTACCTACTAGCATCTACCTACTCGAAAAAAGATTGTTTCTATTCTCGTTTCCTTTAGACAGCGCCATCCTACTATTGAGAAATAGGTAGCACCATCGTTGGAATTGTAAGGGTCAATTCGAAAGGGACATACGATCACTAAAGCAATGTTAGGGAGTCTTAGTAATAACCCTAATGTCTTAAGATCATATTCGAGGCAACATTTCCGAGGCAACCTTTCCGAGGTAACATTTCTGAACGGGACATTTGATCTTTGTTTAGACAGGAGGGTAATCACTAAAACACCCTATACTTAATGATCGTTTACCGAAGGCAACCCAAGTGAGAGTATACCCTAGGAGTGCGCATGTGCGAGTGATTTGATTTCAAATTATTATATTTGCACATTTAGGGTTTGCTAGCCATTTTAAAATTTGTCATGCAATCTTATCATACAATCCTATGAACATACATCTAACAGTTAATATTTGCGAGAAATAAAATGCGGAAAAGTAAAACCTACGCTATTACAAGGCTTCAGAGGAGGGATTAATTTACATAGCCAAAAACCCGTAAAAACTATAAATAAAAGGAAAGTCCTAATTAAACTATTACATATTGTAAGCAATTACGTTAATATCGCAAAAATAATAAAATAATAAGCGTGCGCGATGAATCGAATGGAAAGAAAAATTAGGGTTTTTACCCCATCTAAACCTAATTAAAACTTAAAAAAGAAAAATCATTTTTTGTTGTTTTTTATTGTTTTGAGAAAATTAGATTTTAATTGAATAAATACAAACCTAATTGCTAATTAATTTAAATTAAGAAAAATACTTAAGTTAACCTATTTTTTGGATTTTTTTTTTATTGAGAAAAGAAATAAAAATTAAATCAAGAACAAACCCTAATTTTCTAAATGATTTTAAATTATTTACAAAAAGTTAGAATTACCCTAAAATTAAATTTAACTAATATTAAATTAAATTTGATAAAATAAATAAAAACCTAATTCTAAATTTGTGAAATTGATTTTATGGTTTTGTGAAAAAAAAAGAAATTAATTTTGTGTTAGAAAAATAATTAAATAAAAGAAATTAAATAAAAGGAAAATTAGAAAAATAGAATGGGCCTGGTTTTGTGGCAAAGGAGGGGGGTCTGAATTGCAATTCTGGGCCCAATAGCGCCTGGCCTTGTTGACCTTTCCAGATCTCATGCGCTTGCTTGACTTATGCCCATGGTGGACCCTCATGTGGGAAGCCTTAGATCTGGCATACTAGGGATCTGATGGTTGAGTGTTGATGACATATGGTAGTCATATGAGAAGCCTGCACACTTGATCATACAAAGCAAAATAATATTGAACAAACATGGGGACCTAGGGATCGAACTCAGGCCCTTTGGCATTATCCCAATGCATGATGACCATCTGAGCTGGCTTGGCTTTTTGTACATGGGACAACAAACAAACATTATATGGAAAAACAAAATAATAATTATCAAAACGTGCGAAATTTTGAATGGGTAATTCAGGGAGTGCCACGCTACCCTTCTTCTTCCTCCCACCGTTGCTAAAAGTTCTGTGACTTTTACCTACGATCACCTAGGTGTAGGTATAAGCCTGTGTCTTTCTAAAATCCTATACAAGCATGATAAATTCAAAACAATGGTACCAATCAACTCGTGGCAACCTCACGAGCATCATGGTACCCTTATCCATGGCCAATTGTACCTGTAAAGAAAAACCCCAAAAACGAACCAAGAACTCTAACTATGGCATCTTTCTCTACAGTTAATGAAAATGCAATTAAGTAACACTATTAGCTTGCAAATAACTCATGGATTAAGGATATGTCAATAAAACATGCTAATTATGCCAGAATCATGATATACAAATTCAAAAAAAACGTGGAAGTCGTGGGACTTTTACAGTGCGTTTTTGGATGTTATGGGGCTTGCTAGTGATTGGAATAGGATCCTAGAACGTCCAGGAAGCGATTGAGATGACTAGAACGCTTTGAATTGGTTTGTAACTTAGAAATCAGTGTGCCAATTTTTTTCTAATTTTTTGAAACTTGCTCTCTTGTTTACACGCCTCAAAATCTCTTGTTTATGGTCTGAACACGTTCCTTATGTACCCAAGAATGAATTAGGGTTGCAATTTGGTTTCAAATCTTCTCCAATAATTATCATTGATTCAAGATTCGATCCTTTGTGAAAATCTTTCCAATTTGAGAAAATCCAATCTTTTTTTTGTCCATTTGAAGCTTGCACGATTTAATTCCATCTCCAGTTGTATAATAGACCTAAACATGCACAAAATCTCAAGCTTTGATTAATTTTTGATATTTTCATGATTTTATTTTGATTTTATTTTATTTAAGAAATAAAATAAAAATAAATGATAAATATAAAATAATGACAAATGGAAAGAATCATGGGTCTTGGGTCATGTTAAAAACTCAGTGTAAGCATAAAAAATTGGGCCCATTTGACAAAAATTGCAATTTTTGCCACATTTGACTTTTGTCAATTTTGCAAAAAGGGTCAACTTTGCCAATGCATAACTCTCTCAATTTTGACCCTAGAGAGGTGTTCTTGGACTTTTTAGAAAGCTTAAGATGTTCTCTAAGCAACCCTTTTGGTATTATCTCAATTGAGTCTTCCATGTTCATGTATGAAGCTTTGACAAAAAAGGTGTTTTTGTTGACTTTCCAAAATGACCTATAATGTCCAAATTCATATCTTATTGTGAGTGCATATTTTGAACTTGGGAGCTGAAGATGAATTGTAGGGAATTTCATCCTCTTCAAAATGAGCTTCGTATGGGTCATTTTTGATAAAGTATGAGAAAGTTATGCTTGGTCAAAGTTGAGTTGACTTTTCCTACAAAACCCTAATTTAGCAACTTTTGGGTTTTGATGAATTGTGAGCAATTCTTGAGGAATCATGATCAACCCTTGATCAAATGATGAATAATACTTCAAAATGAGAATGTTGACCGAAAATCTTGAAGTTTGACTGTATGTAGAACACAATTGACTTTTGCCCTAGCACTGTCGATTTTCAGGCCTTTGAGCAATTGACTGAGCAAACTTCCTCTGCAAGGTTTGAAACATGACATGGATGATATTGAGAACATATTAGGACAATTTTGAGCATTTGGGATCCTTTGGACTCAAGTACCTTGATGCAAAATGAAACCCTAATTTGAGGTAGACTACCTTAGGAGAGAGTTTGTCTGGTCAACCCTTGGACTTCCTTGAGCAATTTGAGGACCTCACTTGAAAAGTATTGAGAAATATGGGAGGAAAATTTTGGGGTACAACACCAATCCTTATAGGTTACTACCATCTTTTGCACAATCTTCTTGATATTTTTGTTGGCCGCTTCGACTACGCCATTCATTTTTTGTCTATATGGAGAAGAATTGTGATGCTTGATCTTAAACTGAGTGCAAAGCTCAGTAATCATAGCATTATTGAGGTTAGTCCCATTGTTGGTGATTATCCTTTCAGGGATACCATAGCGGCAGATTAGATTGTGTCTGATGTATCTGGCTACCATATTCTTGGTGACTGAGGAAAATGAGGCGGCTTCGACCCATTTGGTGAAATAATCGATAGCAACAAGAATGAAGCGATGTCCGTTGGAAGCTGTGGGCTTGATCTCTCCAATCATGTCAGTGCTCCACATTACAAATGGCCACGGATAGGTCATGACATTCAGAGGGATAGGAGGCACATGGACCTTGTCAGCATAGATTTGGCATTTGTGACAGGTCCTTGAATGTTGATGGCAATCAGTCTCCATTGTTGACCAATAGTAACCTGCTCTTAAGATTTTCTTGTCCATCGTATGCCCACTTGAGTAAGTACCGAAGAGACCATCGTGCATGTCTTCCATAATTTCCTCTGCGTCCTTCTTGTCCACACATCAGAGTAGAGTCGAATCATGGTTGCGTTTGTACAATATCCTGTTACTTAGGAAGAATTTGGCTGCAAATTTTCTCAAGAACTTTCTGTCATTGATAGATGCCCCCTATGGATACTCTTGTGTTTCAAGGTATCTCATAACCTCATGGTACCATGGCTTTTCTGCATCGGTGTCAAGCTCATAGCAATGTGCAGGTTCATCGAATTTTTCAATTGTTATCATAGGGGATTCGTTGTCCCATCTGACTTTGAACATTGAAGACATGGTTGCCAAAGCGTCAGCCAACTGGTTTTCTTCCCTAGGGAAGTGCTCGAACGTGATCTCTTCGAAGTAAGGAATTAGGGATAGCACAAGTTCCTTGTAAGGGATAAGATTAGGGTGTTTAGTGTCCCAATCTCCTTTTACTTGGATGATCACCAAGGAGGAATCTCCAAACACATCCAAATGCTTGATCCTTAAGTCAATGGCAGCTTTCAGAACTAAGATGCATGCTTCATACTCATCCATATTGTTTGTACAATCGAAGCATAGTCTGGCAGTGAAAGGAGTGTGGGAACCTTCAGGAGAGATGATCACAACACCAATTCTGTTACCTAAGGCGTTGGAAGCCCCATCGAATACCATAATCTATCGGGATCCTTGTTCAGGTTCGTCATACGGTCCAGGTTTCGCACAGTCGGTTACCAGCATGATATCCTCATCAGGGAAGTCGAAGTTCATTGACTGATAATCATCCGCGGCTTGATGAGCCAAATGATCTTCTAGTACACTTCCTTTGATGGCTTTTCGAGTCGTGTATTGAATGTCATACTCAGTCAAGATCATTTTCCATCTGGCTATCCGTCCGGAAAGGGCAGGTTTCTCGAAGATATACTTGATTAGGTCCATTTTAGAAATCAACAAAGTGGTATGAGTAAACATATACTGTCTTAGCCGGCGAGTAGCCCATGCCAGAGCGCAGCAAGTTTTCTTGAGCAGTGAATATCTGGTTTCACAGTCGGTAAACTTTTTGCTCAGGTAATAAATAGCATGCTCTTTTCGGCCAGACTCGTCATGTTGGCCCAATACACACCCCATAGAGTTCTCTAGTACAGTCAAGTACATGATCAAGGGTCTTCCTTCAACTGGAGGCATGAGAATAAGAGGTTCTTGTAGGTATTCTTTGATTTTGTCGAAAGGAATCTGGCATTCATCGTTCCATCTAACTACCTGATCTTTCTTCAAGAGTTTGAAGAGTGGTCCACAAGTAGCAGTTAAGTGGGATATGAAACGGGCAATGTAATTGAGACGACCCAAGAATCCTCTGACTTCTTTTTCAGAATGAGGGACTGGCATTTCTTGGATGGCCTTTACCTTGGTAGGATCAACTTCAATGCCTTTATTGCTGACAATAAAACCTAGAAGCTTTCTAGAGCGTACTCCAAACGTGCACTTGTTAGGGTTTAACCTCAGCTTGTACTTCATCAGCCTCTCGAATAATTTGTGTAAGTGATCGAGATGTTCTTCTTCGGTTTATGATTTGGAAATCATATCATCCACATATACCTCTACCTCATGATGAATAATGTCATGAAATAAAGCTACCATAGCCCTTTGATATGTTGCCCCTGCATTCTTTAGTCCGAACGGCATGACCTTGTAGCAGAAGGTGCCCTACTGCGTAACGAAAGTAGTCTTCTCCATATCTTTGGGAGCCATCCTTATTTGATTATAGCCTGAGAAGCCATCCATGAATGATAATACTTTATATTGAGCAGTATTATCAACTAAGACGTTAATGTGTGGTAGAGGGAAATTATCTTTAGGGCTTTCTCTATTCAGATCCCTATAGTCTACGCACATGCGAACTTTCCCATCTTTCTTTGGCACTGGCACCACATTGGCAACCCATTGAGGATAGGATGTCACAGCTAGGAACCCTACATCAAATTATTTCATCACTTCAGCTTTGATCTTTTCAGACATATCAGGCCTCATGCGGCGAACCTTTTGCTTGACAGGCGGGCAGTATTCTTTTGTCGACAGATGATGAACTATGATGTCGGTATCCAACCCAGGCATATCTTCATAAGACCAAGCAAAAACTTCCACACAATCATGCAACATGTGAACCAACCTGATCTTGACATTTCTTTCCAAGTTAGCACCGATATTTATTTCCTTCTTATCTGACTCAGTACCCAAGTTGATAACCTCAACTGACTCTTCGTGAGGTTGAATAGATTTTTCCTCTTGTAATAGAAGTCTGGCTAGTTCTCTCGTTATGTCACAATCTTCCTCGCTTTCGTCTTCGGCTTGGTTGATAGGACATTCAAAGTCATAGTCGTCAATAGTAGAGTCATTGGCAATAGGATCCAGAGTGGATGTGGACCTGCAAGAGTGTGTGTGTGTGTGCATGTAAGATACATGGCTATTTTTTTTTGAAAATGTAATTGAAAGAAAGGAAAGACAATGAACACAAATATTCGAATGCAAAAGAGTCCAATGTGCTGAATGATCATATGATTAGATGAACATAAATAAAACCCTTGACAAATGGACCAAAGTGCCTCGGGCCAGGCAAATAGTTGAAAAGTCATTGTTAAAATATTACAGGCAACATGTTCTTGAATTGAAAGAAAAGCAATAACAAGTAGATTACTCCTCAATGAAGGAGATGGGCACAAAGTCCTTTGTATGCCAATTCTTCAGCTCCGTAGTAGTTGGATACACCCATTCTTCAAATGCGGCTTCTTCTTCAGAGTCACCCACGGTGTTGACTTCATGGCTACTAATGTGGAGAGGTGGCTTTCCAGCACAATCACGCCTCACTTCCTTCTGAGCTTTGCCAGTGAAGCCCAACCCAAATTTGTCCGTTTTAAAAGGGACATCGAGGAGTTTCCCCCAAGTATCACAATTTCATTCTTCAATTGCCGCACGGGCATCCTTGACTGAAACCATCTTTGGTGTGGCCTTAACAGCTTTAGGCTCATCAGAAGAACATTTAGTAGCAGCAATCATCAGTGGTACAACCTCAAAGGCTTGACATAGGGTTTCAATGAATTCTCCGTCCATCTCTACATACTTGAAAGAGTTAAGGTGGCTCACTATAAACTCTTCTTCCCCACAGGCGGTGACTATTCTGCCTTTGACTGGATATTTGAGTTTTTGGTGGAGGGTTGAGGTTACTGCCCCAGCTTTATGGATCCACGGGAAACCTAACATACATGAATATGCCAGACGAATATCCATAATATAGAAGGTGGAGTTGAAGGTTTGGGAACCCACTTTGATTGGAAGATATACCTCCCCATGAACAGTCCTCTTTGATCCATCAAACGCCCTTACGATGATATCACTTGGCTTCAAGATTAAATCTTCACAGTCAAGACGGTCTAACGCCCCCTTGGGTAATACATTCAGAGAAGAACCAGTATCGACTAGAACATGTGCTAAGGTAGTCCCTTTGCACTTGATAGAAACATGTAAAGCTTTGTTGTGATTCTTCCTGAGAGGTGTTAAGTCAATATTTGAAAACCCCAAGCCATTATCAGCTGTTAGGCTAGCCACACAATTCTCAAATTGGTCTGTTGTTGTCTCATGGGGGACATGAGCCTTTTTCAGGAACTTGATTAATGTTTGAGCATGGGCATCGGAGCAAAGCAGCAATGACAACATTGAAATCTTAGAGGGGGTTTGCCCCAACTGTTCTACAATCTTGAAGTCGCTTATTTTTATGATCTTTAAAATCTCGTCCATCTCGCGAGCGGCGGGTTCTTCATTAGTCACGTCCTTGGAGGGTACTTCAATCACGTAAGGATCAATAACCTTCCCTTTCCCTTTTGTCTCGGTACTCGGCTTGGCGACAGTAATGTGGATGGGCGTCTTTGTAACTACTGGAGGTGAGATATTGGGTGAGAATATTCTTCCAGTTCTAGTTACTTTGCTTGAACCAGCTATGTTGCCAACATCGTCATCTTTTTATTCTCCGATCCAGGCATCTTATTTAATCCCATGATAGAACACCTCAGCACCGTAATTCCATGGTACCGCTTTATTTGAAGAGTAGGGAATCGGTCTAGGATTGGTAATTATTAATAGAGCAAAGTTGGGTTCATTTGAAATCCTAATAAGACCTTTAGAGGTGATCCTAATAGGTTTGTTTGAGATGGTGATAATGGAGAGGTCTTCACATTTATTAATCAAACTCTTGGCAAATGGAGTCTTTTCAAATAGAATTTCGTGGCTATCCATCAGGCGTTGTATGCCTTTCTTCATCCCTTCACATTCATCTAGTCGTCTTGTACATCACACACAGTCTTTTTTACAGTCAGGGAAGATCCCAGCTTTCAACATATTGTTCTTGATTATATTCAGTGGAGTAGTCAAATCTTCAACAGAGGTAACAAAAATTGTATCTTCGACAACATTAACACCTTTGTCATGCTTCGGCATTGGAGCGGTAATTACATTCGGCATTGGAGGAGGATCAAATTCAATAGTTTTGTTATCAATTAAATCCTGGATTTTGTTCTTCAAGGCCCATCACTGGTCAGTCTCGTGCCCGGGGCTGTTTGAATGGTAAGCACATTTAGCATTTGGATTATACTTTGGTGATGAGGTGTCAGGGTTGGCTGGAGGATCGCGCAATGTCACTAAATTAGCCTTGAGCAAATGTTGAAGGGCTTGAGACACTGACATGCCTAACCTTGTAAATTGTTTTCTTGGAGTTTCAAAATGTTGATGATTTGCAGATGGTCTTGGAGTAAGATTTGGATTGGAGATTCGGACAACATTGACAAATGGACAATCATTCTTCTTGGTATGGGCCCTTGCTCCATACACAACATTAAATTTCTTCTTTGAAGTAAAAGGTTTCTTGATAGGATTGATGGTTGAGGTATATGCCACAGAGATCTTCCCACTTTTGATGCCACTTTCCACTCTTTCACCCGTTAAGATTAGTTCGGTAAAACCAGAAGAAGAGTAGCCAACCAACAGATTAAAGAAAGGACCAGATAAAGTGCCAATGAACATGTTGATGTGCTCCCTATCAGTCAAGGGATGTTGGAATCTACTAGCAAGGTCTCTCCACTTTTGCGCATATTCCTTAAATCCTTCATCCTTTCCCATGGTCATATCTTGTAACTGAACCCTTGTTGGCGCCAAGTTGGCATTGTATTGACATTGATGGTAGAAGGCAGTAGCTATATCCTCCTAAGTGTTGATACGAGAACCATCTAACTGATAAAACCATTCAAGTTGTGTTCCAGCCAAGCACTCTTGGAAAAAGTGAACCCAGAGCTTCTTATCAGCAGTATGCGGCTGTATCTTGCGTACATAAGATTTCAAATGGAGTTTGGGACAAGAAACCCCATCGTACTTTGCAAAAATTGGTACTTTGAATTTGTGGGGAATGATTACCCCAAATATCAAACCCAAATCATCAAAATCTAAATCGGGGACGGCTTGAATCTCAACAGCTTTCAATCTGTCTTCTAGCTGCTTGTATTTGATGTCAGCGGGTGGATACTGCTCGTTGAAATAATCATCATCAGATTCTTGATTATTAGCACATTCAGCCTGAGTACTCTTGACCTCACCGACCTGTTTCTCGTCCTCTTCAGACGAGTCTCCTCCCACTGGGATTTGACGGATTGTCTCCTTGAATCTTTTACCCATGTTGAGTAGATATTTCTTCTTTGGCTTCTTCTTAACGGCCAGCAAAGCCATCATATCTTTCTTCCCCTTGGCTAGGGCGAGTAGAGCTTCCTGAAACTGAGAGTTATGGGTTTGGAGTTCCGTCATAGTTTTCTCTAGATCCATCTTGCTGAAATAAACAACAGAAAGATAAGGAAACCTGTTATGCGAAAACCTGTCATGTTATGATGCATGGAATATGTATATGCAAATGATTTCAAGGATTAATGAAATTTAAATTTGTATAGACAAAAGAATGGACAAACGTTAATTCTCATTAGAAAAAACCAAAAAACATTACATCATGCCTCTTGGGCTTAATAACTTTATAAGATAAAAAGACTGAACACATCCTCTTTGGCGCGAGATAAGCGTTCACACTTTGTTCTTCTTGTAGCTGCTTCATAAGCTCCAGGACTCTCTTCTCACTAGCATAGAACTGAGCCTCGAAAGTGTCTCGTTCTTCCTTCAGCTGGATCCAACCCTTTTGTAAGTCTTCGATAGAGGTAGGCATGTCCGGATGGAGGATAGTATAGGGAACATTTCCTTCGACCACAGGCTCCATAATGATTGGTAACATGGAGGGAAAAGGCATCACAAGTTTCTGAGAGCGAGCTCGTACCCATTTAAGGTAAGGCTCGAGGGGAATGGAATTCTTGTGTCCTAGCGTCTTACTATCCACTTTGTTCACCATCCTCCATGCTCGGATAAATATCAGACGGTAACCTTGATTATCGCTCTCGTAGTCAAATACCAAACCTTGAATAAGCATCTCATGGGGACCATCCCTTCGGGCATAACCAAATTGTCTTAAGGCTAAGCAAGGGTTGCAGGTGATACCTCCTCTAATGCCAAGTAAATGGACATTAGGGAATTCTCCACAACGGCCGATGATAGTAACATTCTCCAAAGAGCGGGAACACCAATGAATATCTGAATGTCTAAGCGTTATCAACCTATGTGACCACCTTGAACCTGGCTCATTCTTCAATACAGATTGGGGAAGATGCGAAATAAACCATCTTACCAAAAGAGGAGTACAACATATAAGGATACCTCTTTTCCTCATGGTGCGAGTGTGAAAGGAATGAAGGATGTCCCCTAGCAAAGTAGCCACTGGGTTACAAGACATGAAGATTTTGACGGCGTTCTCATCTATGAGTTGGTAAGGATTTGGAAACAAAACCATCCCATAGATAAGGAGAGCCACAATTTCCATAAAGGCTTGCAAATCTAAAATGTTCCAACAGTTTTGGGCTTTCTCAAACAAGAACTTTGCTAGGAAACCCTTGACACCACTCCTTGTTTCCCAATTAGTTGTGATATCAGATGGTTGCAGATGTAGAGCTTGAGCAATCTCTTCTGGCTTTGGATCTCTTTCAGTACCGTTGAAAGGTAGTTGATTGAGAATGAGAATCCTCAAGAGTCGGGAGAATTCTTCCAAAGTTGGCACAAGTTGATAATCGGGAAATGTGAAGCAATGGTGTAGGGGATCAAAGAACTGAAAGAGCACCTTCATCATTTCTTCATCAGTGTTGGAAGTGACCAAGTTTAGTAGGTGACCATGTCTTTCGGTAAATGGAGAATTTTCAGGAATCCTTAATGCTAACTCTTGGAGTTGAGGAGGGATCCTTACGAGATTGACTTGAATGGTTTTCCTGCGAATAGACTCCATGTCCTACAAAACAGAACAAAGATAAATCCCAAGATCCTTGAAATGGTTAGTGAGTATGAGTATGATGTTATGATGTTATGATGTTTATGATGTCATGTACAAGTAGATATATACAAACAAAGCAAACAAGTCCTTAGGTTTAGGCTTGCATGGAGTCTCATAGGTAAGCACCCTCTTGAAGTTTAGTTGGCTCAAACATGTCCTAGTAATAATAATCGGGTTCTAAGGAGCTCAATATCACTGATTTCTTTCTCGGGCATTGTTTCAGCGCAAGCCTCTTTAATGGCGACCGAAATATCCCAAAAAACCAAACCTCAATGAGTGTAGTATCGAGTATCTACCAACTTCAGACTGCACCAAAGTCGGTCATCTCACTATGTCCTAAAGGCCAAGTTGGTCAAGTAAAGGTTCTAAAAGTTCATTAGTGCTTCATGACATCACTCAGCGGCCCCGTATTCTCCTTGACTACTCAAGGGCTACCGGTACCCACAAATATGTCGCACTAACGTAGCTATTTCTTAGACCTTGTCGGTATACCCCGCACAGTTTCCACAAGGTATTGCTACTTACCTATAAGGTATCCCAAATCCTGGTAGAGGATTCAAACCCAAACAAAGAACAAAAATGTAAAGCATACAAGTCAATCAATGTAAGCAAGTAAATGTGATCTAAACCCTAAGGTAACTCCACTTTTATAATCTTCCCAGCAGAGTCGCCAGTTCTGTGATACGGTGGGAGAACTGACTTGAAGGTTTTGCGTTTTATCGCAAATGTTGCGGTTTAGCAAGAGTCGCCACCGACTTTTTTTTATCCAACAGGAAAGGTGAAAAAGCACAGGAAAGACCTTTGAGGTTGTTTCTTGAGTTCGGGGGTAGATTATGAAAAGGGAAGATATTGGCACCCTTTTCATCCATGGTTTTCCATGGGCTCTTAGTTACTTGCTAGATCACTTGCTTTTGTTTGAAATTGTGCTCTGTGTGGTTTTTGAAAGTATTTCGTAAAGAGGCCATTGTTTAGGAAATCTTTGTAATGATTCTCGTTCGTAAGAATATATACAAAGATGTTTGTCTTTTTGAAAATGTTTTCAAGTTTGTAAGATGTTTTGAAATGTGTGTGTTTGTTTTGAAAATAGCAAGGATATTTGTTTGAAATGGAGCAAGTAACTAAAAGTAATCTACCTACTCAAATGTCTTTCTTGTTCATTTTTTCTTTGATATTGTTGTCTTACCATTGATTTGGTAAGCAACCCTATCTTTGGATGTAAACAGGACGGACGTGGGTCATCGTATGACCATGATTAGAAATGTTGCAAAGTATCTTAGCATTTTGAGGGACTAAGATCATTTTTGTAAGGCAACTTTGAATGGCGTCATCGAGGGGCTATGATCTTGTTTTTTTGTTTGTTTTGCTAAGATACCTTACATGCGTAATATGGCCATTTTGTTCAAGGCAACCAAGTGAGGTAACCCTAGGGGTGTTTGTATGCAAGTGTGTCATTTTCATGCTTGATTTTGTCTTAGATTAGGGTTTTCTATTTGATTGGTTTTATCTTGCCATACAAATCCTAATTATTAACATGTTATATAAAGTGATAAATTGCGGAAAGTAAATATCCTACGTGTGATACGGTGGGAGAACTGACTTGAGGTTTTGCGTTTGTGTTCGCAAATGTTTCGGTTTAGCAAGAGTCGCCACCGACTTTTTATTTTATCCTAAGGAAAGTTCAAAAAGCACAGGAAAAACCTTTGAGATGTTTTCTTGGGTTCGGGGAGTAGATTATGAAAAGGGAAGGTGCAAGCACCCTTTTCATCCATGGTTATCCATGGGCTCTTAGTTACTTGTTTAGATCACTTGCTTTTGCTTTTCAATTGTTTGAAATGGTGCTTTGTGTGTGGTTTTGAAAGATGTTTTGAAAAGAGGCCATCATCGGAGCAACCTTTGTAATGATTCTTGTTTGAATGTATACAAAGATATTTTGTCTATTGAAAAGATGTTCCCATGTTTGAAAGTTTGTTTTGGGAAATGTTTTGAAATTGTGTTGTGAGGTGTGTTTTGAAAAATAGAAAGGATGTTTTGCAAGTTTTTGATCAAGTAACTAAGAGTTATCTACCCTATTTTACTCAAAGATCTTTCCTATATGTTTTTAACCCTTTTGATAGTGTTGTTTTACCATTGCATTTGGTAAACAACCTTGTATTAGGATGTTAAACAGGACAGGCGCGGGTCATCGTATAGACCATGAAAGCAATTGTGTTAAGTGTCTTTAGCAAATTTTTGAGGGACTTGATCATTTTGTATAGGCAATCAAGATAGCGTCATCGAAGGACTATGATCTTTCGTTTTGTTTTTGTTTTGCCAAAGTACCCAACATACATAACATGGCCCATTTTTAAGGCAACAAGTGGATGAAACCCTAGGGGTGCAAGTGTGCATTGTGTATTGGTTTTCATGTATTTTTGTCTTTGTATTAGGTCAAGCTACTTGTTGATTTTGGAATTTTTCATACAAACCCTAATCTCTAATCATGGCATAATTGAAAGCGTAAATGCGTAAAATAAATCTACCACTATTACAATATGATTATGGGGAGGGGGATACAATTTTGAATGGGGATATACTTGACAAGAAATTAAAACCCTGGTTTTACTATTACATCCAAATTGAATCAAATGGCATAAATAACAAATGAATGATATTTAAATAAACAAATTAAATAAATATATGAAATAATATGAATATGAAAAAAAGGTTTTTTTGTTTATTTTTATGTATGTAAAAATATTTAATGTAACAAGAAAAGAATAATAAAAATGGATTATTATTTTTTATTAAGGGTAAACCCTAATTTTTAAGAATGTAAATATATTGAATATACTATTTATATATAATAAAATAAAATAGTGTATATACAAAAAAAAATAACATATATTTAGAAAAAGTATTTTTTAAGCATAAATAATAATAAAAATAAAAGTATAGTATTTTTATGTTTTTTATTCTAAAGTATCTATTAAATAAAATAAAAGTATGTATATATATTAATTATATTAAATATGTACAAAATAAAATAAAAAATATATACAAGACAAAAATATATTTAGAACAATATTTTTTAGCATAAATAAAATAAAGAATAAAAGTATAATATTATTATTTATTATTTTTAAGTTTTCAATAAAAAAAAACATATACTAATTAAATTGTTTTCATGTTAGAAAAAATAAAAATAAAATACAAAATAAATGTAAAAAATTTATTAAAATATATTTGGGTATTTTTTATATTTAGAAATAATGAAACAAAATCAGAAATGAAAATAAAAATACAAAAATATAAAATATAAAGAAATTGGGCCAGGGGGTGCATTCAGCAAAAGGGGGGTGTGAGAAGCAAGGCCAGAACCAAGCCCAACCCCTTGACTTCATCTTCAACCTCTTGTTCAAACAAAAACCAGGCGCCCTATTCAAAATGCCAGATCCTGCATACGTGCTCTAATGCAAAAACACATAACATCAAAGTTGTAGAGCTTTTCAAGACGAATTCAACCATATAAAAAACTTGTCTTAACTCTCAAAGACCAGAGAGAATTTCTATGGCCCTAAAATCTAACCTAATTTTTTCAGGATGTTCATGGACCAAATTCTCTTAGCATGCTTAATTAAAATGAAAAGTGAGCATATGTACAGCTTCATGGCTATGAATACTACATTTCTTATTCACAAACATAAGTCTAAATGTTCCTAAATATAGAGATAGGAAGTTGATAAAAACCTGTTTCAGCTGACTTCTTGTATGGCAATGTGGAGCTTTTCAACAAGGCCTGAGATGTCTGGGAGCTTGCTTGAACTTCACTTGACCTTCTCCAATGTCTAGCTTGCCTTGAATGTACTTGAACAAGCCTACAGAACTCAACCTGCACAAGCTCAGATCAAAAATGGAAAACCTTGTTAATGGAGTTACAGTCAGTGTTTAAGGGCTGGGATAGTTTGGATATGTTGCATAGAAGGTGTTTGAACCAATTTGGGGCAAAACGCACGAGCAAATTGTGTTATGGAAACCAAACTGCAGATGTTGCCATGTTTTGCCAATGAGATGTGATTTTGTGCTATGGGAGGTTTGAAGGCTCAAAGGATTGTGTTTCTGGCTCAAAGGGATATGAGAAAGATGTTTCAAAAGCTTGCACAAGTTAGTTTTAGCTGATGTTCAAGTTCTTGTGTTTTGGACAAATTTCTTGGTTATGAAGCAAAGTATGAGAAGTGATGTGAAGTAGGCCTGTACAGGCTATCTATCTACTTGCATAATATCCTCTTGGCCCCTTTAATTTGTGGATTTTATTTGCTTCATAAGATATGGACCAATGCTCAAGGGATTCAGTTTTGACATAAAGCACATTTTGGCAAAAATGGTAATGTTGCTTTTCTATTTAGGGATTAATCTAATGTGCAATGCTCTAATGACAAAAACAATGCCTTAGACCAATGGTTTTGCACTTAATTATTGAGTTTGGAATGGTTTTGAGGCCTTTAATCTAGTGCAAAGCAAGCTGATTTGAATTTGCAACTTGTATCACAATGAACATGCCATGGATGAAAAGTGAGTTTTGCCAACTTCAAGCCTTCGATTCTCCCTAACCACAAATGTGTTTGGAGATTTCTTGGACATTTTGGAAAGCTTGAAACATGCTATACAATCCATATTTGAAATGAAATTTGAGATTCCAAGTGGAACTATGTGAAAAATGGCCATGAAGATAGGTCAAAATCCTGTCTAAATTAGGGCAATATTTCTCTAAGTTAAGAGTTTCAAGGACCCTTGTTCCAAAAATCATAACTTGCAATCCAAGCCTCTTTTGGGAAAACTTTGTGAATAAAAGTTGTATACTTTGTGGGGGGCTACAACTTTCATGTTGGAAGTTTTGTTTTAATCCAATTGCATCATGGTGAAAATGTTAGGCAAAGTTAGGAAAAATTAAGAAAATTTCATAACTTAGAAAAATTCTAAGTTATGAAATTTTTCAACTTTAAACCCTAATTTGCAAAAATGGGTTTCTTGATGAACAAGTTTCATTTTTTGACACATCTTGATGAAAAATGACCCTTGCCACTTGATTTTGACCAAAAAGTCAAAGTTTGACTTTTCAGTGTACAGTCAAATTTTGATCAGTTGACTGAGAAATTCATCTGTCAATCCAATGCAATTCAGATCTTTTAAACCTTGTGAATAGGTCAAGATGATGCCATTGAGTCCTTGAATCCATGCTTGAACCCAATTTGATATTGGCTAGGTTAAAAATCAGAAATTTCTCTTGTGCAGTCAAAACCCTAAAAATGACCATTTTGCCCTTTTGGTGATCTGATCAAATTTCTTGTGGAGTTGTGGTCCGAACTTGATCAAATGGTTCATATGAGTCTATAATGTTGATGTGGGTAAAAAGTTATGAGGTTTGACAGTAAATTGGCCACAGTTGACTTTTTCCCCAATACATCTGATTTCTAGGTCAACTGTCCAATTGACTGGGTAAAAAATTGATTCAAGGCTTGAAACTTGGTAGAGGTAATCTTGTAAGTTCAACATGAAGTATGAAAGTCACTTTGAGCATTGAAGGTCCCAAATTCCTTGTGCAAACTCAAACCCTAATTTAGGTCATCAGTGCAAGGAGATGTATTGAGCAGAGCAAAACCCTAATCCTATCTGGAGTTCAAGGAATCTTGTGATGAGAAATCTTGATAAAATGAGAGGGCAAATTTTAGGGTACAACACTACGCTATTACAATCATTTGGGGATGGGGTTTACAAATTTGCAAATGGGGATTGCAAGAAATTAAAGTCCTAATTATCTATTACAACCATATTGAATAGCCATGAAGAAAATATATGAAGCATGTAAAAATAAAGAAAAATGAAAGGAAAAGAAAACATTTTGGATCATTATGTGTCGACACATGCCGTAAAATCAAGCTTCTCGAATGCACTTTTGCTTTGATGAAGACAAATCATGATTGATAAAGAAGGCAAAAATTATTGATCAAGCTAAAAGCCTCTTTGGATGAAGTCTTTGGTTCAAGCCCTTAGCAAATTTCAAGGTATAATGATAATACTTACCTTGAACTTAAGATATAGATACTCAATGGTCAAAAGAAACATTTTATATTGTCCAAATCTTTATTCAAGTCTTTTCAAAGCAAAAATTCAATTTTCATTTGAGTGCAATCGATTTGCATGTTAGTGCAATCGATTGCATGCTTCAGGTTTTCAAAACATGGCTACAGACTTCCAGTGTAATCGATTTGCATGGTTGTGAAATCGATTACACACTCAAAATATTTGGAAATCTGGCTACTGGAACCCCGTGCAATCGATTTGTATGTTTGTGCAATCGATTACACACTCAAAATATTTGGAAATCTGGCTACTGGAACCCCGTGCAATCGATTTGCATTAAGGATGCAATCAATTGCATGCTGTATGGTTTTGAAAAACAGTAGCCTTACACCTGCCTGTTCATGATATTATTTCATGGAAAACTTTTCACTCAATCTTGGCAATTGTTCATGATTTTTCACAAACCTTTTCTTCAAAGGTCACTGCATTTTAGCCTAAAAAATGAACCAAATGATGATGATTGAAATGAAGAGTTTTAAAGTTAAGGAGACTTACCTTGCAGCTAGAATTTATGTTTTGAGCTTGAGGTTTTGCCTTGTGGACTGTTATGGCCTTTTTCAGTTATGAGATTTTTTGAGAGTTTGTCAACAAAACTTCTGGTTTTCTTTCTATTTTTTCTAACCTTTTTCCAACCTCTTTTTCTTTGCAAATGCCCCTTCTATTTATAGGAAAAGGACTTGTGAACAAAGGCTGAATAGGTTTACAAGACAACATGTTATGGTTTGGTTGGGATGTAAGTATCAAACTATGTCAAGTACTCTATGGTTCCAAGATGAAGTGCCAAAGTTGCTGGTTTAGAGGGGTTGTTTTCCATGTTTTATGATGGAGTAAATTCAGAAACAAACAAAGTATGGGCTCAAGATAAGTTTTGTACAAAAAGCTTGCTTTTCAAGAATAGTAATGGTGCCTTTATGCCATAAATGGAAAGATCCTTTAGACAACGGCTTAAACACTTGGGTAATAGCTCAAAAGTGGGTGTAAACATTAAATTATGTAAAGATTTGTAAGCAAGAAGGTCTGCAACATAAGATTATGCATCATAACATAAGGGTTTTGTTGTGTGTTCTTCAATAGAATGACTTGTAAATCAAGGGTGGATGCCCAACTTCAAGCCCTTGAATCTCCTAGCTCAAGTGTGATAAATTCATGCTCTTGGATGTTTTGAAAAGCTTGAAACATACTCTATAACTTTCATGTTGGCCATTTTGACAAAATCATCTTAGAACTATGTGAAAAAATACCAAGAAGTTGGGATAAAATCCTGAACAAAATCTGTTGGAAATTTCTCTAAGTGTTAAATGAAAATGTTATGACTTCATAAATTTATAACTCAAAATCCAAGCACTTCTAGGAGAAGTTGTGTAAAGCAATGTTGTAGATATCATGGAGATCTACAACTTTCATGTTGAAAGTTTCCCTTGAATTGTCTTGCATCTTGGTGAAAGAATGGCATGAAGTGATGAAATTATCATGTATAAAACACTTAGAAAATTTCTAAGTCTTGAAAATCTTGACTTTTCAAGTTGACTTTTGACTTTCTTGATTTCTTGATGATCAAGCTTGATATTCTTGAATGTATTAATGAAATTTTATATTTGGAATGTAATGTTGACCAAAAAGTCAAAGTTTGACTTTCTAATATGCAATTGACCATTTTGCCCTTGTGGCAATTCCAAGCCTAAATTGATGTATGAGTGCTGCAAACTTGACGTCATAGAAGATCTTGTGAGAGAATCCTTGAGAAATGAGAGGGCAAATTTTGAGGTACAACATTGACCAAAAAGTCAAAGTTTAATTTTTTGTGTATCAGTTGAGTTTTCATCAGTTGATCAAATTTCAACTATCAATCCATTGACCACAGTTGACTTTTTACCCAATACAACTGATTTTCAGTTATCTGATCAATTGAATGAAAAAATTTGTGATGAAATACTTGAAACTTAGTATGAGTAATCTTGGATACCTATAATGAACCATGAAAGTCATTTGAAGCATCAAAATTCCAATTGTCCTTGAGAAAACCAAAACCATAATTTGTGGTCTCGGTGCTTAGGAGGTGAGCTTGTCGGATCAACTCTTTGAGAATTCTTGAGCATTTGAGATCTTTTATGAGAAATGTCTTGAAGAAAAGGGAGGGAAAATTTTTGGGTGCAACAGTAGGATACTATTGGTCGACTATGGAAATCAATTTCAATCTCCACTCAAGAACTTGTCATAAATGCCAGATCTATGTTGACAAAGTACATGTGCCTCCGGTCCCTCTGAACGTCTTGACTGCTCCTTGGCCATTTGCAATGTGGGGAATTTATATGATTGGAGAGATTAATCCTACCTCTTCTAAAGGACATCGCTTCATCCTGGTCATCATTGATTATTTCACAAAGTGGGTCGAAGCAACCTCATTTGCCTCTGTCACCAAGAATGTTGTCGTCTGGTTCATTAAGCATAACCTCATCTATTGGTATGGCATCCCCGAAAGAATTATCACAGACAATGGTACTAATATTAACAATAATATGATCACGGAACTCTGCATACAATTCAAGATCATTCACCACAACTCTTCTCTGTATTGACCGAAGATGAATGACGTAGTGGAAGCCGCCAATAAGAACATCAAGAAGATTATGCAGAAGATGATAGTGACGATAAATATTCAAATGATATGTTACCATTTGCTCTTCACAGTTATCGCACTTCAGTACGAACATCAACTGGGGCAACTCCATTCTCTCTAGTATATGGTGTGGAAGTTGTCTTTCCTGTCGAAGTCTAGATTCCTTCTTTAAGGATTATGAAAGATGCAGGTTTAGATGAAGACGAGTGGATTCAAACTAGGCTGGACAATTTGAATTTAATTGACGAGAAGAGGTTGTGAGGGAAAAAGTGAAAGAACTGAGTTTTAATGATTGTCAAAAACCTATATGTGCAAATATGTCTTGCTTCAAACAAGTGCAAATGAGAAACATCAAAAACAAGCATTTATCTCAAAACAGAATGCATGAGCCGGCTCATGGAACCTTAGGTCGGTTCATAAGAAGAAGATTTTGGCTTGGAAACTCCCAGGAAGGCGCACTCCTCCTCTATGTGTCGACGCATGGTTTTGGGAGAACATGAGTCGGCGCATCAGGGAATGAGTCGGCACATGACTGAAGGAATTTCAACCTCTCTCGCTCGGGAAGGCGCACGCCTTCTCTATGCATCGACGTATAGTTTTGGGAAAACATGAGTCGGCGCATCAAACAATGAGTTGGCGCATGACTGAAGGAATTTCAACCTCTCTCGCTTAAGAAGGCGCACACCTTCTGTATACCCTGCATGAGTTGACGCATCGCTAAATTGCCTCATTTTTCTGCTACGCTGTTACATCATGGGAATGACTTATAAATATTGTTTTAGCCTCTGTTTTAAAAAACAACAAGAAAAAGTGAAAGATATACAAAAGAGTTCTCTTCATCTTCAACCTCTCATCAATTATCAACAACTACACACAATCATTTTTGTTGATCAAGTTCTTGGGATTGTGTTGATAACATCCGAATTGAAAGTGCAATTTCAGATTTGGGTAGAGATCTTTGTGGGTTTTTTCTTGAATAAAAGCATTGGGGTTTTGTCCTCCAAAATTGGGGGGGATTTATCACAAATCTTTGCTTCATTGAATTCAGCCGAGCTAAGGGATTGGAAGATCGTGGAGTGTTCAATCGGGTAGCGGTAACCGGAGGATTGTGAAGAAGGATTTGGGGCCAAATTTTCTTGAGTACAAAATAATTCAAGGTAGAAGGAGTTTTTGTTCAAGATTTGGCATACTTGATTCATCTGGAATCAAGGGAAGAGGAGTGCAACATATAAGATTCATCAAGTGACTTTGAATTGTGGTGTTTGTATCTTCTCTTATAAACTTTGCAAAATTAATTTCATATCCTAATTCTAGATTCTAGAATTGGGGGAAGAGTAGCCCACGCGAGGACGGCAGGGTGAACTGCCTTAACAAATACCGTGTCCATTTCAGTTTTCTGCATTTGATTTCTATTTGCTTAAATTTGTGAGTTATCAATTTTCTCATTCATACAAAATAATTGTAGTGATAAACTAAAATTTAAAACTCATATAGCATTCATTTGAATCGCTATAATCACTACAATTTGAGTATAACCAAACCTTGTGTAGTACGTACACCAAGTTTTTGGTGAATTTACAACTCACTAATTTGCTTTATCTTATCCACAACTAATTGGTAATAAATTACACCTTGTTAAACTTGCTAAAGAGATTCATCATATTCATTTTTTATTGTGATTCTATTCTCATCATTTTCATCAAATTGGTTTGAATATCCGATCTTTCCAATACGTAAAGTTTAGACGATCAGATTCAGGGTTGTCGCTCTCTGATAAAAACAATTTTACAAAACATGCAAATTTTTAAAGGGGTCTATTCAACCCCCCCTTCTAGATCCGTCACATCGTATAACAGAGGCTTGCAGTTGTTTGTCATGGTCAGATGTATCAGAAGCGTATGATCAAAGCCTTTAATAAGAAAGTCAAGCATCGAGTATATTAGGTTAGTGACTTGGTAATAAAGCACATCATCCTACCACAAGGGGATCCCAGGGGAAAATGGACTCCCACCTACGAAGGGCCATTTTTAATCAAGAAGATATTTTCTGGCGGTGCTATGATACTTACCACCATGGACAATGACGATTTTCCGCACCCTGTGAATGCGGACATAGTCAAAAAATACTACGCATGAAAGTGACCGACTAGGTTGATTGGCCTAGGAAAAAATAAGGGCAAACTGTAAAATCAAAAGGGTTCATGCAAAATTTTTTTAAAGGGATCTATTCAACCCCTCCTTCTAGATCCGTCACATCGTCTAACAAGTGGTATCAAAGCATTGGTTTATTCAGTGCTTCACATACAACTTCTAGAAATGGATTGTGATCTAAAAGGGGCGTACAACAGAGCACCCATTTTCACAGGTGAAAATTATAGCTATTAGAAAGATTATATGCGTGTCCATATCAAGTATGTTGATAGGAAAATATGGAAGGTTATCCAAGATGGGCCAGTTGCAATAACTATGCAAAATGCTGTCGGGATAACCGTTCCTAAACCAGAAGCACAATGGGATGAAAAAGATGATAAAAATTATGCCTATGACTGGAAAGCACGAAACATGCTCATAGCATCTCTAGGAGTTGATGAGTATTTTCGGGTCTCACATTGTGCTACGGCTAAGGAAATATAGGACGCTTTGCAAGTCACCCATGAGGGCACAAACGATGTAAAATTGGCTAGAATCAATACTTTGACGCAAGAGTTTGATCTGTTTCGCATGGAGCAAGGTGAAACCATCGCCGACATGCAAAAGAGATTTTCTCATATACTGAATTGCTTGCATACACTTGGTCATGTAATTGCCAATTTTGTTGCTACTAACAAAATTTTGAGATGTCTTAGCAGGGAATGGCAACCTAAAGTTACGAAAATTAAGGAAGCCAGTGATCTAAACACTTTGGATCTCACAACACTATGGGGTAAGCTTCAAGAACATGAGCAAGAGCTTATAAGCCTTGGAAAGCATGAAAAGAAAGAAAAGAAGGAAAAGTCAAGGGACTTGGAAAAGAAGTTTATAGCACTAAAGGCTTCAAGATCCAAGTCATCCAACTCAATTTCGTGTTCAAGTGAATCAATTGATGACGATGAGATTCCGAATGAGGATATGGGTCTGTTCGTAAGAAAATACAATAGATTTCTCCGGAGAAACGAAATTCAGCATTCGGATAAGAATCTCATCAATTATAGACGCCACTCTCAACCAAGCAAGCAAGATGAAAGTAAGAAGCCTAAGTCACGAGGATCATGCTACCATTGTGGCAAACCCGGTCATTACAAGCCATATTGCCCCTATTTGAAGAAAGACAAAGCCAAGGCCAAACATCAAAAGAAACCAACTAAAGCTAGAAGAGCATACATTTCTTGGGAGAGTGATAGTGATTCCTCAAGTAAAGATATCTCAAGTGATGAAGAAGAAACGGTAAACCTTTGTCTCATGGCTCATCATCATAAGAAAAAGAATGTAAGTCATGCTAAGTATGATCATGTTGATAAAATGTCTTATTTAGAATTGTTAAATTCCTTCAATATTTTACATCAAGAGGCTAAGGAAGCTTTCAAACGCTTAACCTCAAACAAGAAAATATTTTCATATCTAGAACAAAAGGTTTCCAATTCCAAAAAGGAATTAGAAGCTCTTAAAGCATCTATGATAGAAAATATTGAAGGAAAATGTGAAAAAGAAGAGAGACCTTGGTTTAATTGGCATGGATGTGAAACTTGTCATGTTTGGCAAAAAGAAGTTAGAACTCTCAAAGCCAAACTATAAAAAGCTTTACAACCTAAGATTACGTTTGCTATCGATCGCTCAAACTTCAGAAAAAGTATGATTAATCCATATAAAAAATATACCTATGAAGTAAGGGATCAAGATAGCAAGAGTAGATCTCACTTAGATATGTCTTGCCTATATTGTTGCAAGAAGGGACATACCATTAGTAAATTTCGATTTAGGAGACTCTTAGTTCCTAAAGGCATATACCAATGGTTCCCCAAAGGCAACAAATGTTCAACTCACACTCAAGGACCCAATGAATGTTGGGTACCTATCTCCAATGTTTGATATTTCAGGTGGAATATCTTGAGCCTCTCGAGAGAAGATGGTTTCTCAATAGTGGTTGCTCAAGACACATGACGGGTGACATTGCTATTCTTAGACTTTGTGGCAAAGAAGAAAGGTTTTGTTACTTATGGTGATAACAACAAGGGAGCAATAATCAGTAAAGGTAGTGTAGGTAATCCCTCATCCACCACTATCTCAGATGTCCTATTAGTTGAAGGCCTTAAACACAATCTTATTAGCATTAGTCAATTATGCGACAAAGGTTATAAAATTTATTTTCTAAAGGATGAATGCATAATCGAACATAACGATAAGAAAGAGGATATGTTTAAGGGCTTGAGGGTAAACAATGTATATATGCTTGACTTGAATGATGTGTCCCTAACAGGTGATAAATGCTTAGTCACCATGAGTGAAGACTCATGGCTTTGGCATAGGCGATTAGCACACGTTAACTTTGATTTGATAAATAAAATCATATCTAAAGATCTTGTGATTGGCTTACCCAAAATCAAATTTTCAAAAGATCATGTATGTGATGCTTGTCAAATGGGTAAACAAACACGAGTCTCTTTTAAATCTAAAAATTTCATCTCTACAACGAAACCACTTGAACTCCTCCATATGGACCTATTTGGACCATCTAGAATTAAAAGTCTAGGTGAAAATTATTATGGCTTCGTTATAGTTGAGACTACTCTAGATTACTTTGGACGATATTCTTAGCAAACAAAAGTGAGGCTTTCTACGCTTTTTAAAAATTTTCCAAATTATCTCAAAACAAGTTGAATACAAAAATTGTCACCATCCGAAGTGACCATGAAGGTGAATTCAAAAATCACTTTTTTGATGAATTTTGTGAAAGAAATGGTATTGATCATAATTTTTCTACTCCTAGAACACCTCAACAAAATGGAGTCGTTGAGCGTAAAAATCGTGTTCTAGAAGAACTTGGGAGAACTATGATCAATGAACATAGTCTTCCAAAATATTTTTGGGCCGATGCCATTAATACGGCTTGTTATGTGCTAAATAGGATCTTGATACGTCCTATGCTCAACAAAACACCATATGAACTTTTGAAAGGTAGAAAACCAAATATTTCTCATCTCCATGTCTTTGGTTATAAATATTTTGTATTAAATAATGGAAAAGAAAATCTTGGCAAATTTGACTCAAAAGCCGATGAAGGTATCTTTCTCGGATACTCTCAATCTAGTAAAGCATATAGGGTATTTAATAAAAGGTTACAAATTGTGGAAGAATCCGTACATGTTTCCTTTCATGAGTCCTGTCCAAAAATGGTCGGAAAGGGTATTTCTTTTAATGGTGTCGGTGCTTCTTCGGAAAGGATACTCAATGATCAAGATGAAAAGAGTAATGAGCCCGTACTTGAGAAAGAAATAGGGAAGATGGATCATGTGTCTAGCAAAGAAGAAGAAGACACTCAACAAACTAATGAAATAAATCCGCCTTTAGAGTGGAAAGAAACCAAGGATCATCCCATTGACAACATTCTTGGAGACATATCAAAGGGAGTAACTACACGGTCTAAGATAAGTAACTTTTTTTTATCATTTCGCATTTGTCTCTCAAATTGAGCCTAAAAACCCTAAAGAAGCTTTATTCGATGAATATTTGTTTTTTGAGGTGCAAGAATAATTAAACCAATTCAAGAGAAATGAGGTTTGGGACCTTGTTCACCCTCTACGAGATCATCGAATAATTGGTACTAAATGGGTATTTAGGAACAAAATTGACGAAAACAGAATCATAATTCGCAACAAGGCGCGTCTTGTTGCTCAAGGGTATAACCAAGAGGAAGGCATCAACTATGAGGAAACTTATGCTCTGGTTGCCCTACTCGAGGCTATACGCTTGTTATTAGCTTATGCATGCTCACAAAACTTTAAGCTATTTCAAATGGATGTTAAGAGTGCATTCTTAAATGATTATATTAATGAAGAAGTCTATGTATCTCAACCTCCTAGATTTTAAAATCACGAGTTTCCTAAACATGTTTATAAACTTAAACGTGCTTCATACGGTCTTAAGCAAGCTCCTAGGGCTTGGTATGATCGGCTTAGAAAGTTCTTACTAGAAAAGGGATTTTCTAGAGGGAAGGTTGATACAACCCTCTTCATTAAGCGCCAAGGAAATCACTCCATCTTAGTGAAAATTTATGTTGATGATATCATTTTTGGGTCTACTAACATCACCTTGGTCAAAGAATTTTCTAAAGTGATGCAGGGTGAATTTGAGATGAGCATGATGGGGGAGTTAAACTACTTCCTAGGTCTTCAAATTAAATAACTCGAGGAAGGAACTTTTGTTATCCAAACGAAATATTTCTATGAGTTGCTCAAGCTATTTGATATGGAAAACTCAAAAGTTATTGACACTCTAATGCCTACCGCGGTTAGCCTTGATCGGGATGAACATGATAAGCCGGTTGATGTAAAAAGGTATAGAGGTATAATCAGATCTCTTCTTTATCTTACCGCTTCTCGTCCCGACATTATGTTTAGTGTTTGCATGTGTGCTAGATATCAATCTTGTCCTAAGGAGAGTCATCTAAAAGCTGTAAACCATATACTTAGGTATCTTTGTGGTACTCCTAAGTATGGACTTTGGTTCTCCAAGGGTAGTGATTGTTCTTTGGTCGGCTATTCCGATTCCGACTTTGCAGGTTTAAAATTGGATAGGAAAAGCACAAGTGCCACTTGTCATTTCTTTTCAAACTCCTTAGTTAGTTGGCATAGCAAAAAGCAAGTTTCAGTTGCTTTGTCAACGACCGAGGCGGAATATGTTGCAACCGGTAATTATTATGCTCAAATTTTATGGCTCAAACAACAATTACTTGACTATGATTTAAAACTTAATCATATTCCAATATTTTGTGATAACACAAGTTCTATCAATCTAACCAAAAATCCAGTTCTACATTCGCGCACTAAACATATTGAAATTAGGCACCACTTCCTTAGGGATAATGTTGAGAAAGGTGAAGTCGTGTTTGAGCACGTTGATAGCAAAAATCAACTTGCCGATATTTTTACAAAACCACTTGCGACCGAACCATTCTTTCATATTCGTAGGGAACTCGGTGTCCTTGATATTTCGGATAGATCACAACTCCAATGAGTTGCATTCCCTTTATTTATCTTTGTGTCTCTATGATTCGTGAGTATCATCTTGGGCTGGCAAGATGTGAGGGCATCGTGTCATTTAAATACATTATGTAATATCCTTCCTACTCTTTCTCATTAGTGATCATTTTGCTTAAATGTTGGTGCTATGAAATGATTAAATGCTTTGTGTGTTATTGCTTTTGTGCATGCATAATTGTTTACTGTGTTCAATTAATGTCTACAAAACCTACATGCCATGAAATACAAGATATTTCAAAACTTTACATACATGAGCCGACCTATAATTTTGATCGATCGGTGCACGCCTGATTGAGAAACTCATTTACGCCTATCTTGCTGGAATGCGTCGACGCGTCACGGTTTGGCAGACCATCATACCATATTTTATATTGTGTGGCTCAAATTGCATGCATCCATTTGTTGTGTTGTTGTTCCCTCTTGCTATCAATTCATCTGGCCTCCCTCTTAAAATCTCAAAACCCTAAAAACCCACTGTGTCACTTCAAATCCAAATCTCTCCAAACCTTCATCCATGGATTCTAGGGCAACAAAGAAAAGGAGTATCAGAGGTAGTTCTTCAAATCAAGTTACTCCTCTATCACTTCTTCCTTCCGATGTCACTAAAAAATATGATGAAAAGTTTGCTAGAAGAAGGTTGGTTAGACAATTTTGTGCCTTCCGTAACACTCTCAAACGCCTGCATATCTCAGATGTGGTGGAATTGTTGGACCATCAAAAGGTGTTTCCATTCCTTAAGTTGGATGGAGACTACAACGAGGTACTCTTCAAGGTATTCTATGCGGGTATACAAGGTAAATTCTCTGATCACCAATTTTCATACAGAATCGTTGATAAGGTTGTCAAAGTAGATGATGAAATTTGGAAAACTTTTGAGTTGTTCCCTGTTGACACTGATACTGTTAAAATCACTGACACTAAGCTTCCTGCAGACTATGACTTCAAACATGCCTTGAACTCCATGTTAAAACGACCATATCCTGAGAATTTTGTGCAAAGTATTGCTTTTCCAAAAACTGTCACAACAGGTCAATTGGTTCCTCTGGCTCGAATTATGCAATGGATTGTGTCAAGGATAATTCGCCCCAAAAAAGGTGGGTTGTCCCGTATTGATCAACCTGGGGTTATGTTAATTTGGGCCATTCTAAACAAAATTAAGATAAATTAGCTGTATTACATCACTAGCCGGTTATTTGCATTGAGGGATTCTCCTAGAGGATCTGCCTTGGGGTATCCATCATTCATTCATGGAATTCTCAGTCAAGCAAACCTTGATCTTACTGGTATTTCACCTACACCTATTCTGCCGGATTCAAATTTTACCTCCAAAACTCTCGCACTTATGGGTCATCAATGGAATCCCCAGATTGGTAAGTACAAGTACTTTGTGAAGTCTAACTCAGTAATGGTTCAAAATGAAGATGTTGAACAGGATGATGAAATGGAAGATGTTGAGGGAGATGAAGTTGGTAATGATAATCTAGAAAGTGATGAAGAGGAGGAAGAAACTGACAACTACAATGATGATCATGAACCTCATAGATCCTATGACGAAGTGATGCGCAAACTTGAGGAAATGCACGTCCACCATCGTGAAGACATGGTATTAGAAACTGAACGAATTAACAATCTTGCTGGAATAGTCAACCTTCAAAACACTCAGTTAAATAATTATGCTAGCCTCTAAGACCGCCGATATAACACTCTTCATGAAATGATAGAAACACAAAACTCAAACCTGGAAAAATTTTAGTCGGCTTTCATGGCTCGCTTTCCACCAAACCAACCACAAGACAATGAGGAACAACAACATTAGTCAATGCTTGGAACTTTATTTCTTGCTTGTTATGCTTATGTTATCATGGTTTTGTATTAAACTATTTTACTTCCCGTACTACTTTGTGTTTTATTTTGGATTTGTAACAATGAAAATTGTATTGTTTTACTTTGCAAAATTAATTTCATATCATAATTCTAGATTCTAGAATTGGGGGAAGAGTAGCCCACGCGAGGACGACAAGGTGAACTGCCTTAACAAATACCGTGTCCATTTCAGTTTTCTGCATTTGATTTCTATTTGCTTAAATTTTTGAGTTATCAATTTTATCATTCATACAAAATAATTGTAGTGATAAACTAAAATTTAAAACTCATATAGCATTCATTCGAATCGCTATAATCACTACAATTTGAGTATAACCAAACCTTGTATAGTGCGTACACCAAGTGTTTCGTGAATTTACAACTCACTAATTTGCTTTATCTTCTCCGCAACTAATTTGTAATAACTTACACCTTGTTAAAATTTCTAAAGCGATTCATCATATTCATTTTTAATTGTGATTCTATTCTCATCATTTTCATCAAATTGGTTTGCATATTTGATCTTTCCAATACGTAAATCATCAGGGTTATCGCTCTTTGATAAAAATTTTTTTTACAAAACATGCAAATTTTTAAAGAAATTTTTAAAGCGATCTATTCAACCCCCCCTTCTAGATCCGTCACATCGTCTAACAGAGGCTTGCGGCTGTTTTTCATGGTCATATGTATCAGAAGCGTATGATCAAAGCCTTTAACATGAAAGTCAAGCATAGAGTATATTAGCTTAGTGACTTGGTAATAAAGCGCATCATCCTACCACAAGGGTATCCCAGGGGAAAATGGACTCCCACCTACGAAGGGCTATTTGTAATCAAGAATATATTTTCTAGCGGTGCTATGATATTTACCACCATGGACAGTGACGATTTTCCGCACTCTGAATACGAACATAGTCAAAAAATACTACGCATGAAAGTGACCGGCTAGGTTGACTGTCCTAGGAAAAAATAAGGGCATCCTGGCAAATCAAAAGGGTTCGTGCAAAAATCAGGGATATATATAAAGATTGTACACCTGGCTAGTCGAAAACTTGAAAAGGCGGCTTGGGCAAAAAAGGGTATCTTGGTGGACTGAAAACCCGAAAGGGCGGTCCAGGAAAAAGTTAGGAATTAAAGCGTATGACTATGTCCCATTGGATCATCTACTTACATCAAGCTTTGTTATCGCGTCAAGTTCAAATGGTATAGATCAATTCAGTCAACTTCTTCCGACAACGAGGGATGAGATAATCAAAGACATAGGGGCAATAGCAGAGTTGAAACTCAATAAGATCGTTTCTACATAGATTTTTTATATTTGTTTTACTTTGTATTCTTTTCATTTTACGACGATTTTCTCTTACTAGGATTCATGTCTCTATGTACGAAAACCTCCTATTGATAGGCGAATTATCAATACAAATACAATTTCAAAATTCAACTTTGTTTTACTTTCTCTATTTTGTTTGCAAAAATTTCCAATGACTAAATTGAATGATTATATGCATATGAATATGATTACTGTTAACAAATATATGCATAAAAAACAACAATAAGCATTTACTCAATACTCTAGGAATTGGAATAACGTCCAGGTCATCCATATGTCGCCACAGGAAAGTCCCCACAGAATAACCTCCATGGGATTATCCCCACAGAGTTACCTTCACAAAGTCATATTCAATAAAGATACATTCCCCGCAAGTCTAATATGCCTTCAAGACAGAAATTGAGGCATCTTCCAGTAATTAACCTAATCATACTCCCCAAAAATCCCCCTAGCAGATAAAGGAGTTTGGTCATTTCCCTAGCATACGACAAAAACTTCTTCATCATAGTTCGAAGGAATATAATTCCCCAGTCGAGTTTATTCCTTAAACACTGTAAAATCCCCTAAAGAGTTCTCTTCTCCAGCAGGGCTCATTACCTCAACAGGGTTTATTTCCTCAGCAGAGTATATTTCTGCAATAAGGTTTATTTCCCCAATGGAATCTAATTTCCAAAGCAAAATTCACTCCTCGAAAGGTTATTCATCTCTTTTATCCCCAGTCAGGGTATATAAGAACTAAAGTCCCCAGTAGAGCGACGAGCGACCGAGGTTCCTGAACTCTTCTATCCCCAAGCAGAAGTCAAACATTCCCAGCGGAATATCCTCAAAACAGAAAGCAGGAATCCCCAGTGGAGACATTCTTAAAAAGATTGAAGATTCATATTCTTCATCCCCAGCAACGGTCAGGGATTTATTTTCCCCAGCAAAGATGTTATATGAAGCTACCAATACACTTCAACAACATTTTACATTCATACATCATTTACAAGTATCATATCATATGCATACGAAACGTATATAACACACTCTCATTTACTTTGAGAACACCATTACGCAATGCATTACATACATCATGACATTGCACAAAACTAACTTTGTTTCTTTTATGTTAGTTCAAAAATAGATGAATATCATTTAACAATTCTCAAACAGGTCGCAGATTAATTCTTGAAACAAGACGGGGCAACTATCTAGATGACCAGGTCCAAGATTAATTCCTGAAACAAGACGGGGAAACTATCTATATGACTAGGCAGTATGAATTCCTGAAATGGGACAGTTCACCAATAAAAAGCAGGTCAAAGATTAATTCCCGAAATAGGATGGGGAAACTATTTGTATGACCAGGCAAAGATTAACTCTTGAAACAGGACGGGGAAACTATCTTTATAACCAGGAAAAGATTAAATATCAAAACAGGACGGAGAAATAATCTTTATAACCAGGAAAAGATTAACTACCTAAACAGGACATGGAAACTATCGACAGGGCCGGGTGGTAAGAATTCCCGAAACAGGACGAGTTTACCAACAAAAAAACAGATTGTAGATCAATTCTCGAAACAGGACGATGCGACTATCTACATGACGAGAACTTTCCTCAGAGACTGAATTCTAACAAACATTTCCTTCAGAGACTAAATCTGATAAGCAGCTACTTAAGCACCTTCCCTATAGGTTCATTGTGGAAAGCATTCTTCAGATGTAGTCAAGCATGGACTCATTTTGATACTCTTATCAACAGTTTCCTTAGATGTCATCTATAAGCCCATATCCGACGAAATTCCATCACATCTCCAAATGGCATATTTAAGCCAATTCAAGCAATATTATCAACCAACATCGTTACCTCCTGCACATGCGAGTGCAAATTTCTAGGCACTTAAGTGTTTAATCCTCTTACACCTTCAGATCACGAATGACGGACATGCCAATCTAACTCCTCATATTTAAGAAGGTTTAATAGGGGAAGCTGTTTTACCTCAAAATTTTCCCTCTCTTTTCTTCAAGATATTCTCTTAGGGTTCTCAAATGCTCAAGGGTGCTTAAGAATTGATCAGACAAATTCTCTACCTAAGCAATGAGTCCACAACTAGGGTTTCATCTCTCACAAGGAAATTTGGGTTTCAAAGGCATCAAGTGGTTTCCATGGTACTTCATATGTCTTCAAGAATGCTCATATCAAGTTTCAAGCCTTGCATCACAAGTTTGCTCAGTCAATGGCTCAGATGATTGAAAATCAACTATATTAGATAAAAAGTCAATTATGGTTAACATACAGTGAAACTTCAAGATTTTTTGTCAACATCAAGTTTTTGAAGTGATATTCATCACTTGATCAAGGGTTGATCATGATTCATTAAGAAAACTCTCAAACCATTAAAAGTCAAAAGTTGCCAAATAGGGTTTTCCTTACGAGAAGTCAAATGAATTTCGACCAAGCATAACTTTTACATGCTTCATCAGATCTTCCCCAACAAAATCTCATTTTAAAGGAAATTCGATTCTCTACAACTGTTTCTCTCTAAGCTCAAGTCCAAAAAATGCTTCTTTTGAGAGATATGAGCCAATACATTATAGGTCATTTCAAAAGTCAATAAAAAGACACATTTTATCAAGGAAACTTACATCAAGATAAAGTCTTCAAATGCAAAAATGATTAAAAGACAGATTACATAGGAAATATTGAACTTTCCAAAAAGTCCAAGATCACCTTCAAAATATGAAAATTGAGAGAGTTATGACTAGGGCAAGTTGGGAAATTTTGAGCAAATGCATGAAGTTCAAATTGAACAAAATTGATATTTTGAGCTATTGGGCCATTGTTTCAGAGTCCAAGTGTGTACTACACTCCTTATGTACCTCAGATCTTGTTCATGTTCCCCTTGATCTATTTTATTTTAATTATTTTTTATTTATTCATTATTAATTCAAAAATAAATAAGATAGAATACAAGGATTATTAACAAAGGTCCAAGCCCATGTTGTTGACCTAATTTCACCCTTATATAATCTCCATTATTCAGACACAAAATCCATGAACCCTTGTGCTAGAAATCACCTCCAAAAAACTAAAAAATTGTTCAAATTTAGGGCAACTTACAAACCGTTATCAAAGCCGTTTTCAAGGAATATAAACCACTCATTCACTTTATGCCATCCTACAGAGTAAGAATGGATCAAATCTAATGATGCAAAGCTCATGAAACACCATCACATACATCTCCGATCTCATACATTTTTGCAAAATCGTATTTTTATTTTTCGTTTACTTTAAGACATACTAATGATATCATTGTGTTTATAAGGTATGATAGTACAAGACTAGACCATCTTAGGAGTCCCATGCTGATCGTATCATGAATTTCCATATTCACACCGTTTTGAATAAGTCTCATCAAATCTCTTTTTACACTGCGATTCAGCCAAAAAAAACCATCCTATTAAATTCATACGGTTGGATTTAGGGGGGTAGAGTACCTTTGGAGGCCTAACATGTTTTGTTTTTGCAGGTTTGGAAAATATACTCATCGAAGAAGACGACCGGAGCTAGGGCTCCGGCGCCTCTCCGGTCCAGGCAATATTTTTGTAATATAATCATTTTGTTTCATATAAACCATCGGATGTATCACCACCTCAAAGGTTAAAGCGCGCACGATAAGGCATTATTATACCAGGGCACGGGTTCGATCCCTGCCTCTGGTATTTTTTTCACATGTTTTTTCTGTTTTGTAGATCCAGCGAAACATGTTTTCATGCGTCAACTATGCACTTTCTCATCATCACCCTTGGATCTTAATAGATCCAGATCAAACACATCAGGGCTCGCGTGCACACCATAGACCTCCCTGGAGTAAAGCGCTGGATCACACAGACCATGTCAGTGTATTGGGCCTCTCATATTGGGCTTTGGAAAGTCATGTTATTCACACCCCTCTGGTTTGCTACCTTCTGGCCCAATTTCTTTTTTATTAATCTTTAACCATTACCTTTTTTTATACAACATAATTCTTTTTAATTTAATTAATTAAAATTAATTTAGACTTTTAGAGTTTTTTTTATCATTTTCTAATTAACCTAACTAATTAATTTTTTTAATAATTAAATAAGTTTCTTTTTTTAATTAAAATTAATTTAATTTCTATAGGTTTTTTCACTAAACCCTTTTTCTTAAATAAAAAATCAATTTAGGGTTTTTAGGTTTTAATTAATCAATTTCCTTTTTTTTTTAAATTAATTAAATTAATTAGTTTATTAGGTTAATCTTAGAACCTTTTTATCAAAGAAAATCACCAAAAAACAATTCCCTCCTCCTTTCGCTTTCCTATCTTACAGTTAGCGCAATTTATTGTTCTCGCGTTTTCTTATGTTTATGTAACTGCTCATGGTTTGTAATAGTTAATTAGGATTTTATTTTTCCACGCATTTTTATTACTTGTACCCCCCATTCCCGAGGCCATGTAATAGCGTAGGAACATTTATTTTCCGCATTTATCGCTTTCCTATTTTTATTGTTAGTAATTAGGATTGTATGGCAAGATTAAAAGATAATGATACTTAACCTAATACAAGATAAATAATACTTGAAACAGAAATCACTGTGCACACCCTCACCTCTAGGGTAACCTCCCTTGTTGCCTCAAAAACATATTCATGTCCTTCGAACGTAGGGTCGCTTTAACATTATCCCTCAAAAACAAAGATCGTAGTCCCTCGATGACCCTTTCGAATGTTGCCTTTGGTAAATGATCTAGTCCCTTAAGAAAATTGCTAAAGCGCCCCTACAAGTTGCCTTCTATGACTGTACGATGAACCATGCATGTCCTTTCACATTCAATGATAGGGTTTCCTACTAACTAATGGTAGGATAGCACTATCTAAAGGAGGAGGAAAAGAACAATAAAAACTTTGAGTAGGTAGATAGTTGTTAATCGCTTGCTCACAAACAAAACAAACAATTTTTCACAAACACTTTTCTTCAAAATATTTTCAAATAAAGCAATTTGTACGCATTCGCGAGGACATATACGAGAATCATTACAAAGTCTTTCCTTACTATTGGCATTTTCAAAATATTTTCAAACACACATTCATAAAGCATTTTCAAAGTGAGCTAGCGATTAAGAGCCCGTAGATAACTACGAATGAAAAGGGTGCTAACACCTTCCCTTTTCATAACGTACCCCATGAATTCAATAATCTCAAGGTCTTTCCTGTTCTTTTCACCCTTTCCTTAGTGGATAAAATAAAAGTCGGTGGCGACTCTCACTATCCGCAACATTTGCGATAAAACGCAAAAACAAGTTAGTTCTCCCATTGTATTCCATTAGAGATGATAGGAAGGTGCTCCAATTTTTCAATCTGCAGCTGAGCAATAGTTTTCTTTTGCTTTTCTTCTAATTGGCCTACCTCTTGACTTCTGAGGCAAAACTCCTTATAAGAAGCAACAAGTTCTTCAAAGGTAAGTTCTTCACAATCTGAGTCTTCATCAGAGTCATAAATTCCAGTCAAGGTTGTGACCTGTTTGGCACCTTCCTCTTCATGATCACTTTTAGAATCTTCCTCTGACCATGGCACATACAAACCTTTATTCTGATTCTTGAGATAAGTGGGACACTTATCTCTTATGTGTCAAAGCCCTTCACATTCATGACATTGAACTCTTTTTTCTTGGCTGGAATTGTCACCAGTTATCGCCCTTCTACCGAAATCTTGGTTTTTGTTGATGTTGAATGATTTATTCTTGACATTTTACCTTGACTTCCAGTCCACCTTCCTCATTACTTTATTGAATTTTATTCCAAGCGGCACAATGGCATTTGATATCCCTTCTTTTGTATCCAAGTCACATTCATCTTTTAGGTCATCAGTATTAGAGACAAAGGCAATGCTCTTTTTCTTTTGAGATTTTTCACTGATCCCTATCTTAAAGGTTTGTAGGGATCACATAAGCTAATCAACCTTGTTGTTGTTTATATCTTAGGCTTCTTCAATGGTTGTCACTTTCATGTCAAACCTCTTTGGAAGATATCTGAGAATCTTTCTCACCAACTTAGCTTCAAACATCTTCTCCTCTATGGCTCTTGAGGCATTGACTATCTCAATAATATTCATGTGAAATTCATTAATATTCTCATCCTCCTTAATTTTTAAGTTCTCAAACTTGGTATTTAGAAGTTAAAGTCTTGACATCTTCACCTTAGAGGTTCTTTCATGAGCAGTCTTAAAAATCTCTGAAGCTTCTTTAGCAATAGTATAATTCCTTATCAGTTTCAAGATGTTATTATCCACTCCATTGAATCGGGCATTCAATGCTTTAGAGTTTCCCTATACTAAGTTGTCATCTTCATCATTCCAGTCTTCCACAGCCTTTAACATATCAGTAGTCTTCCCATACTTATCTTTAGCCATTGGTGGATCCCATCCTTTGACAATAGATTTCCAAGCTTTAATGTCAATGGACTTGATGAAAGCTACCATACGAGCTTTCAAATGATCATAATTAGTTCCATCAAGGATGGGTGGCCTACTCACAAATCCTCCTTCCTTGTCCATTGTACTAGAAAGTATCTTCCCTGAATCTCACCCAGATATATAGCAGGATGCCTGCTTTGGTACCAACTGAAATTTTGGTAGTCAGATCTCAGATGTCCTAAGAGATGTCGAGACATTGATCTCTGAACAACAACACAATGAACAATGTAAAACAATAAATTAGTGCAGAAAACTAAAGGAACACACAAAATTGTTAACCTAGTTTGGTGTATAACAACACCTACTCTAGGGGATACCAATCCATGGACAAAGTCAACTAAATAGTATCAATTTGTAGACCCACAACAAACTATCACCAGTTTACAGTCTACTCACTTAATCACTATCCGTACTTAACTTCTACCTAATACTCACCTAGGTATGAGACCCTTCTCAAATCCCTTTCAGTCACAAACAGTGACAAGAACACAATTCAAAAGAATTAGAAGACAACCTTCAAAAAACACACAATTATTCACTGCTTAAAAGCTTTAGAATGACTGACAGAACTTACAACACAATAGAACCGTCCTACTCTTTTATCAAGATGATATTAGAGAGGCTCACAACTAACACATACAAACCCTAATAAAAATACATGTAAGTTCCACCCCTAAACTAGGTTTGTAGAAATCTATTTAAAATAATCTTATGGACTCGATTGAGCTTAAAAAATATAGCGAATCACCTGCTAAGAATCTGCAGAAACTTCTGCATAAAATAGGACTTCAATCTAGTTTCCTAAATTATCTCCATAATTAGAAACTAAGAATACTCCTTGAATTAAGATTGAGTCTCTTAATCCTTAAATTGAGCGCCACATAGGATATCACAATATTCTTAGAATATTCTGCAATTGTAATAAATTAAAAACATCCAACCGTCCAGTTGTACACAGGCACAGTGTCGAATGATTCTCTATATGATATCTCATTCAACATGTTTCTTCATTTGACATAACATCTTATTTCAACGGGTTTATGTCAATGACAAACAATAGAGAATTAACATTTATATCATATTTCATCTGTTTCAGTTAGCTCTGATATATAGTTCTAACTCCTTCGGACTTGGTTCTTATTTCATCTGAGATTTTGGACAGTTCCTCCGTGTTGTTGATTTTGTCTATGTGTTTTATTTGATGCAAAGATTCTTATCTCATATCTTGATGATCATATGATTCTTTATCTGACACCTTGCGCTTATTTAATACCTTAGGTTTATCTTACGCATATTCTGCTTGTGATTTATTTTCACCTGCTGTGATTTATTGTCACCTGATGCTCGGTACACTCTTGGTTTATTCTTTGTTTTTGGCTTTAATCGAAAGTATGAGAATTCTTATTGACTTTATTTATCAAGTGTTGGCTTCCTATTTATTCAGAAATTCCTTACCTTAGCCTTTACTTTATGCTTAAAGATAGTCTCTTCATCTTCCCCCTTTTCATTTTCCTTTAGATTAATATTAGGTAGAATTTCCCATATCCTATATATAGGTCCATATTGCATGACAATATTAGGGCTTAAGTTTCTCCCTTAGATTTTCTTTTCCATTTTTCATTACATTTAAAACTATACTTTTTTTCTTTATCTAATCTCAAAACACTTAGCTATAAGAGGCGAACATGTGTCACGAGCCTTAAGTATTGGGAGAAATATGAGTTGGTGCATTATTAACCTTATGCTTCCTTTCAGTCATAGTCTTTAATGTGGTTCAAATCCCAAACTCTTTTGCGAATAAGCGGAGAAGTAGTAGGTGCCCCTGCTTTGGGAGCCATCTACTATTGTTCCCAACAAAAACATTTAACTTATTCAAACCTTTTTGTGCCCTCGTGCACCTGTTATACTTTAAAACCTTTTTCAAGATTAGACATGATTAATTCATAGTCGAGATGTCATTCTTCTATCCATGCGGTTGTAAAGATGTCGACCTTCTCACTTGAGTACTAGAGGTGTTTCCAAATCCTCCCTTATGCTGGTGCATTGCCCCTCTTTCTTATACCTTATGGGAGATTAGTCGAATTCTCTCCTAAAAATGATGATTTATCTCCATTTAAAATCAACCAACACACAAATTTTTGTTCTTCTTGAGAAGAACTATGGTGCTCTGATTCTCTATTGCACGACGGGGATACATAGGCATAAGGTTTAGAAACCGAGGCGGGCGCAATAATAAAAAACTTTCTTTTTGTTTCTTTAATAATTCGTTTATTCCCTTTAGCAAGTTTAAGCCTTAGATAACACACTCTTTGATTAGGACAAACATAGTGGATCATACCGAGTACAATAGATGTTTAGGGTGCTAATACATTCTCTTTGTATAAGCGACCCCCGTACCTTGATCTCTATTTCATTTTTGGGTTTTATTCGTTCTTTTCTCATTTTCCTTTGAAAATAATAAAGTGTAGGGTGACTTTCACTTTGTGAGTTAAGTCAATTAATGACTTAGTCTCAATTTTTTGACGCTGCAGACTTTTATCGTAAAAAATCACCCAAACTAACCCGCGAATACCCTTACTTGATACATTAAAAAAAAAATTCTTTTTCTTTTTTTAATACATAAGAAAATCACAAAAGTTCTAAGCTTTATTTATTTATTTTGGTCAACCAAAAAAGTCAATTTCGTTTCCTTTCACGTGCTCCACATCCCTTCAATATCAACCACCAAAAAATTACCACCATATCAACACTAAAACCATGCCATATTCCAAACCATGATGTTTACCTTCTTCGCCTTCACATAAACCAATATCACAAAACACAACACCTATTCAATGAACTCCTCTAACCTTCCATCACCACCATAACCTCATAACATAAACATATTAACAACTTGAATCAACATCAACCTTAACCATGTCCATCACCATATTCACCATTCACTATCATCACCTCATCACCTAAACTTAAGCCATAACTTCATATCAACATGAACCTTGAATAAAATAAAATTGAGAATTTGAAAGTGAAGAAGAAGAAGAAACCGTGAGGAAGGTTTTGGATCTGTTTGTTCCTTTACTTTCTCTTTCATTTGTTTATTTTATTATATTTGTTTTCTTTTTTTATTTTAAAATAAATGACACATGGCGATGTATTATTGGTTGTAGATTTCCATTTGAATTTTGAAGGAGAAGTCAAATTACATATGCAGTATGTGAGGAAATAGGGTGCCCCCTCTTTTCGTTTGTGATCCCTTTTTTTTTTTTTTCCTTTTTTTAATTATTTATTTTATTTAATTAGATTTAGGGTTAGATAAATATGTTATTATTTTGGGCGTTAGGCCGTGTGCTTTTCTCTCTTACTTACCCTAACCTCCATTCTAATTTAGCACCCTCTTTAATTCTTTTGTTTTATTTAGTTTTTTCATTTAATTAGTTTAGTTAACTTTTTAATTAATTAATTAATTAATTATTAGGGTTAGTTAATTATGTTTCCTTAAAAATACAAAAAAATATATGTTTATTTGGTTATTTATTTTTAGATTAATTAACTTGTGCATTATTTTAATTCCCCGATTAAATCTGTGTGATCATATTCACTTGCAAATAAAGTCCCATACACGATCTCTTTTACTTCACCACAATGTTCCTTCTCGTTTTTGGAGGTGATGATCTACTCACAGCTTATCACCTTATCAACCGAATACCCTTACTCCTCTTCGTGTCTTTGGTTTCACATGCTTTGTTCATGACCTCAGTCTTGGTGAAGACAAACTTTCAGCCAAATCCCTCTGATTTATTTTTCTAGGCTACTCAATTAGACAAAAAAGATATTGTTGTTTTTGTCGCCAATTTCAATGATACATTATTTTTGTGAAACATTATTTTGTAGGTTAACTTCTAAGTGATATGCCTTCATGATGACAACAATTTTTTATGATGACAACTAATGTCTAATGATGACAACTAGTCCTTAATGAAAAGTCAAGCATAAGCGGTTAAAATGGTTAAATATGCAAACCAAATTATTAGGATTTGATGGACTTGACTATCTGATGATGACAACCAAAGGAATCTAACTCAAGCCTCATCTCAAGTGATCTCAAACAAGTGTATAAAAGAAACAAAATATCTAGCAAGACTTGAAGTATAAAACATGCCTCGACACACCTGAGTAAACATATTGTAAAGCATGACGGCATTCTCGTAAAAGTACATCGATAAATCACGCACACATAAACTTTTCTTAAAACTTATTTTTCTCAAGAAAAAAATTTCAAAAATACCTTGAAGTCGTTCCAGATGAGTTAGGAGTTGTCACAAAAGATTTGAGGGAATTTTTGTCTCTGCCGATCAATTCTCACTCTTCCAAACAATTGGAAAAGTTGAAAAGTGCGGCAAAAGAGATTAGGGCAAGATCTTAATGATGTGAAGTAGCTAAATATATTTACCTTCCATTTTAACTTGTTAATCGATTAGTTTAGGCTAACCAATGGATTGGTGCATATTGCTAACGATTGACAATTCATAAAAAGCCTTAAAACCATATGTCAAGTCATAAAAGTGTGTGATAGAAGCTTGTTTAGGTTCGAGATTAGCCCATGATAAAATCTCACAAAATTTTGGTTATCCCAATATAAAATCAAGGTTAGGTTTGTGAGATCATCCAAGTGTTAAACTTAACAAGGTTCAATATTAGCCCGCGATAAAATATTTGTTTGGAAGCTTAAAGACTAATTGCTCCAAGTTTCTTGTGGAAAGGAGACTAACCGCTTCTATCCATCATTTGGAAGGAGGAATCGCCAATTCACTCCCCGCCTTGCTATTTGGTTGGAGGTTATCCATAAACTTCATTTTCCTTTTATAAGGGGGTTCGAGAGTTCAACCTACTATAATCTCTTAAGTTTATTTGACACTTTCAAGATCAAATCTTGGGGATATGAATAATTCATTTTTTTACTGAATATGTATAATTTTTGGTATTCTTCTCTCTTCCCTTAAACATCTTATTTTTCCGTACTTTATATTCTGTAATTTTATTTTTCCGATTCTTAATTATAAACCTTTTCAAAAAATGTTTCCAAACTATGATTTTGATTTAAAAAGTTTTTCAAATCCAAGTTGTTATGAAACATACAATTCACCCCCCTTTTGTGTGTGAAGTCACATGTTCAACAAGTGGGATCAAAGCTTAACTCATGTTTAAGGACTAATTATCTTAGGAGAAAGATGGCTTCCAACACACATCTAAGGGGGAGATCTTTTCAAAACACACAAACACCTTTTAATAGTAGTAGATTTGATATATGGAAAACTAGGTTTATAATTGTTATTCAAAGTATAAATCATGAATTATGGGAAATTGTAATCAATGGTTCGGTTATCCCTACTTACCAAGTAAATGGAAATGTAGTAGATAAACCCAATTTTCTTTGGACCGAAGAAGAAAAGAGAATATATGAAATAAATTTCAAAATTAAGAGTTTTATAAAAATGTATCTTGACAATAGTAAATTTTTCTATGTTCATCACTTCATAACCATCAAGAAAATGTGGGATACTCTTCAAAAGATATATGGATTTTATCCAAGTATCAAGCAAGAGGGAATGAACATACAAGGCGAAGAAGATGAAGATGTTACTTTTAAATTCTTTTCTAAATTTAGAAATATTGGAAGTTATATTATAAAGTTTGTCACTAACCAATGTCTAAGGGTTAAAAATTCTAAAATTAATAAAATCCTTAAATCGAAAGATAGGAAGCTTCATGAATTTCAGGAAAAATCAAAGAAGAAGGAAATTATATAAAAATTGAAGGAACTAATTCAATTACTTAAATATGAAGATACGAGCTCAAAAAATAAAGAATTGTCTACTTCATAATACTCTTATCATATAACTACGATGGAATGCTTCGAAAGAACATACCTGGTAGTTGAACAATATTCAGAAGATTCAATATCAAATGAAGAAACCCCATGTTCGAGAAACTTTGAAGAATAAGTATCTTCAAGTGAAATCTTCGAAAGAAGAAAAGAAAGAGAGACATCAACCTCGGAGAGAAACATAAAATAACCTTATTCCAACAAATAAGATGAAGTTTTCTTAAAGGCATCCTACGAGGTAGATACTTTTCAAGTAAGAATACCACCTTATGAACAACTACTTAGAATGAATGGTCAGTTAGTTAAATAAAATAATAAATAGAGAAAACACAACTTAGGTCTTAAGGATTCTTTAAGATATATTGAAGCAATCAAAAAATCATTAAAATAGAAATAATTAAGATAAGAAATTCAAGAGAAGAATTTCAGAGTTGTTTCTCCCTGAAAAAGGAAGTAGTTGATTTTCATGAACCCATATGTAAATTTACCCAAGGGAAAAAAAGCTTAAATTGATCTTATCAATTCAAAGGCCTTCTATGCTGGTTAAAAATTACGGACGAGCAAGTTGCCCCTATAAAAGGCATGGAAACTCAGAGGCCTTAGTATGTATATTACATTGTATGGTGTTAGGGTTTCCCCACGACGGCAAGAATCCTTGTACAATGGTATTTTCTTGTGGTTTAGAGGTCCTTCTCACGTGAGGTGATATGCTCTATTATTGGGTGATGTGCTTAGGTATAAGTGTATGTGGGTGTGAGATATATGGCTTAAGATCTATCATTTTCTCCCACGAAGGAGATGTATTTTTAGAGCCCCTTTTTGGCTTAGGGTTTGAGTAACCCTTAGGGGCGACAACCGTTCCATTATGATCAAGAGAAGTTGTTAACCTCCTAATCTTAAGGGGGTGGTAGTGGGCTCCTCTCATTTAACTAACAACATTATACATGTCATTAATTCCAACGATGAACCTTGAGGATATAGTCTAGGTGACACCGCTCCTGAGCAATGGTGCCTTTGTTTAGAACACCCAAAAACATAACATTACATAGTACATGTGATACGGTGGGAGAAATGAATTGGGTTTTGCGTTTGTGTTCGCAAATGTTGCGGTTTAGCAAGAGTCGCCACCGACTTTTTATTTTATCCTAAGGAAAGGTCAAAAAGCACAGGAAAGACCTTTGAGATGTTTTCGTGGGTTCGGGGGGTAGATTATGAAAAGGGAAGGTGCTAGAACCCTTTTCATCCATGGTTATCCATGGGCTCTTAGTTACTTGTTTTAGATCACTTACCTTTGTTTTTCAATTGCTTGAAATGGTGTTTTGTGTGTGTGGTTTTTGAAAATGTTTTGAAAAAGATGCCTTGTCTAGGCAACCTTTGTAACAATTCTTATTTGAATGTTTTACAAAGGTGTTTGTCTTTTTGAAAAGATAATTCAATGTTTTTGAAAGTTGTTTTGAAGTTGTGTTGTGATGTGTGATTGAAAAATGGAAAGGATGTTTTGCAAGTTTTTTGATCAAGTAACTAAGAGCTATCTACCCTATTTTACTCAAAGATTTTTCTTGTGTTTTAACCCTTTTAACAGTGTTGTTTCACCATTGTGTTTGATGAACAACCTTGGGTTAGGATGTTGAACGGGACGGGCATGGGACTTTTGTATAGTCATAGAAGGCAACATATGTGACATTTTAGCAATGTCGTTTTAGGGACTAGATCGTTTACTGAAGACAACATCGAGGGTCATCGAGGGACTACGATCTTTTATCGAGGGTCTTTGCTAAAACGCCCATGCTCGAGGGACATGACTATATTCCGAGGAAACAAGTGAGATTACCCTAAGGGTGCATGTGTGAATAATATGTTTGATTTGCATGCATTTGTCTTTGATTTTTAGGTTGTCTACTTGTTAGTTTTATCTTTCCATACACACCTATTTATTAGCATTTGTACAAAGTAAATAAAATGCAGAAAAAATAAATCCTACACTATTACAACCATATTTAAGTGCATAGAAATGTAAAGGAAAAAATGAAATAAAAACAAGAAAAATGAGGGTCTTTCGATCCAGGCAGTAGCAGCCTTCGATTTTCATTCTGCTGGCCTCCTTCGATTGGGGCTAGCACCAGCAAATTCACGTCTTTCGATTGGGCCTTGGCAGGGGCGAGGTCCTGTCCTTCGATTGGGCAAAGGCAGAAGCAAGTTGTATCCTTCGACTGGGGCCTGGAAGTCAGTGAAGGCATGCTTTTCGTTTTGGCCTAGAAGTCAACATGGTTTTCCTCCTGGTTGTCTCTTTCGTTTGACCTGGAGAAAGAGGGTAGAAGCCAGAAGCTTCATTCCCTATTTCCTGTTTCCTGTTTCTTTCATTTCAAGCATTAAATGACAACATGGCCTGAGGCCATGCTAGTATTTATCTTTCAAACAGTTTAATAACTAAAGCTAGTTCAGGAAAACAGCAAGCAAAACGAAAGGATTAACTTTTAAAAACATGTTAACAGGGTGGAAACGAAAAGAACCAAAGTGTTATGTACATGTTTTGAAATGAAAGGGAAGATTATTCACATACTATGCCATGAAACGAAAGGTTCAAGGGTAAGAGTGACTTACCTTGCTGGAGGCTTTGAATGGGTGTGGGACCTTGAGTGGAGGTCCAAGGTTCTGGATTTGAAAGAGGAGGCCAACAATTGTGCTTGGAATGCTGGATTCGAAGGAAGGAAAGAAACAAGTCTTGTGTTTCTTTCCAAACTGGATTCGAAGGATACTGAAGAGTATTTGTTCTTCAGAATCGAAGGAAGCAAGTGTTTGGGATTCTGGGTTTTTATTTCTCAAGTGTTGATGAACTTGAGAGTTTTTCTGTGTTTGAGAAACTTTGGGAGATTCGTTCTGCTGGTCCCTAGATCCTCTCCTTAGCTTTGCATAAATTCCTCTATTTATAGAGAAAAAGAATGGACATGTCTTCAACAGCCAGCCTTGCAAAATAATAAAATAATAGGTAACGTGACAGTACATGTGGGGGGCCTGTTGGCAGTAGCAGCAGTGGGGTGCAGGAGATGTGACTTATGCCTCTGACGTTGCTTGTGCTCAGACCAAATTCAGTTTGAAAGCTTCTTTTGTGATAAAGTAATCTCTGTTTGAAGAAAGAGTATGTATCCTTTAACCCAGAATAGTAGTATCTAAAAGACAAAGTTTAAAACCTTTTGTGATCGATGGAAATAGAACTGACTGTTTTTAGCTGGTTCGCGAAATGTTGCGGAAGAAAGAGTCGCCACCGTCTTTTATTTTCTCCAACATGGACAGGACAAAAGCACAGCAAAATTCCTTATGAGATTGTTTCTCGGTTCGGGAGGTAGATTATAGAAAGGGAAGGTTTTAGCACCCTTTCTATCCATGGTTATCCATGGGCTCTTAGATACTTGCTCTTATGTTTTCAAAATGTTTTCTTTTCAAAATGTGAGTGGGTTTGAAAAAGGTTTCTTTGAAAGATTTCTGAATAACTCTTGTATCTGTCCTCAAGAGTGTTTGAAAAATTTGTTTTGAAAACTTTTGAAAGTGTTAGTGTGAAAAGATTTTTGATTTGTTTTTGAAAAGAGCAAGTATCCATGAGCCATCTACCTACCCTAAGGAATTAGGCTGTGTAAAAGTCCCTAAGGTAGTGCCATCCCACCATTGAGAGGTAAGTAGCACCACCGTTGGAGGTGTTCGGGTCAATTCGAGTAAGGGACAGTGTGGTCACCGAAGCAATAGTTAGGACACCTTAGAAGCAACCCTAATGTCCTAGATCCTTTTTTTAATCCGAGGCAACCGTTTTAAGGCAATTGTTTCGAGGCAACTGGATCATGGACATAAGAGCGACCGCTAAAACGTTCTATACCTGACGACCACGTTTCGAAGGCAACGAGTGAGGCGTACCCTAGAAATGGTGTGTGTATTGTGTGTTGTTTTCATGTTAACAGTTATCTTTGATCATGCAATTGTGAGCTACGAGTTATTTTTTAATTACCATACATTCTTTCATGCAGTTTAGAATTTAGGAGTGCGGAAAATTAAAAGACGGAAAGATAAAAGCTACGCTATTACAAGGCGCGGGTCTATACATCGCCAAAATACAAAGACCCGTTTTTGATAAAGATGCGGAAAGTAAAAAAAGCAATAAACCTAATTACTATTACATTCCTTGAACATTTACATAATAATCAATAAGAAAATAATGCGCGAAAAGAATAAATTGGAACGTCCGAGGGTTTTGACCCTTTGCTTGAAATTAAATTAAATTAGGACCTAATTGTTTAATTAAGAAAAGAAAGTGTTTTTTTATGTCTTTTGTATTTAATAAAAATGAAGAAAATAAAATCAAGAGAAAACCCTAGTTCTAAGTTTATTTTAATTATTAATGAAAATATTAAAGTTAACCTAATTTAAGCTAATTAATTAATTTACATTTATGCACAAAATTAATAGTAATTAATAATGATAATAATAATTAATTAAGGAATAGATAAAAATGTAAAAACCTAATTCTATGTAATTTTATTTATTAAGAAAAAGATTGAATTTTAAAACTAAATTAACCTAGATTAGTTATTAGAGTTTATTTACAAAAAATATGTTAGTGGTGAAATTAATAATAATTAAATATATTTTACAATTTTTGATTTTCTGTTTTTTATTATGAAAAATTATTTCATGGTGAATTAATAAAAATAATTGAAACAATTAAAAGAATTAAAAAAGAAAAGAAAAAATAAAATTATACAAACCAAGGGGGGTGTCAGGCCCAAAGTGGAGGTTTTTGCTGGAATTCAGGCCCATTAGACACAAGGCCTCGTTGACTTTCAAGAATCATGCACATGCTGTCTGACTGGGGTACACCATGGAATTCACCTTCTGGCCATTAGATGGATCTTTGAAGCCACTTGGCAGGCTTAGGCGTGAGGGCGCATGATGGGCCATTGAATGAAAGCTGCATTGGAATGGGTTAAGACAACAATTATGAATTATGTGGGGGGACCTGGGAATCGAACCCAGGTCCCAATGCTTGCAATACACGTCCTCCACCATCTGAGCTACCAAGAGTGTTTGTAAATATAATAGACAACAAATGTAATATATGAAAAAAATGCCCATTGTGCTGAGACAAAAAAAAACGCGCTAAGATTTGAATGCCCCAGTCACAGGACGCCATGATAGGCTGGTTGAATTCGTCTGGCCTTGACAAATTCAACCATGGTCATGGCATAGTCCAATTTTTCTTGATGCCTAAAGCCCTAATTGCAAGCTTCAGAAAACCTAATTTTCGTCCATGGTGGATTCTGATTCAGGAAGCGTTAGTTTAATTAACCTATACCAATCGCTTCAGAAGGTACCTATTAGCATGAATCAAATAATAAAATAGATTAAAAGCACGTGAAACATGATATGCAGGTTTGAAAAATAGGGCAAACCGTGTGACTTAGTGGAGATGATTCTGATGGTGTTAAGCCTCGTTCTTGATTGTAATAGCTTCCTGGCAATGTCAGCAGTGTATTGGAAACGATTTTAGGCCTTGAATTATACTGCCAATAGGATTTCAGTTTTCAAGTTTTTGTTGAAATTTTGCAAAGTGATTATGGAGTTTCAGCAGCTTTCACGTGTCTCCTGGAATAGGGTTAGCTCTTGCATATGTATGTGAACGAATTTAGGTTAAAACCTTGGCCCAAAAGTCCATGAATTAATGCTTCAAATCCTTGATTTTCAATCATGTAATTTTCAATATTTTTCCATGAAAACCTTGCCAATTATGGAAGATCTTGTCCCCTTGAGTGATGCACGAAATCTTTAGCATGTGTGGAGTGTATTTGCTTCATAAAAAGATTTGATAACCATGCTTTGATATTTTTCTACAATTAAAACCAATTAAATGAATTAATAATAATAAAAATTCAATTTATTAATTAAAAATAATAAATCATTTTAAGTTCAATGGGTCGTGCAAAGGCTTTGGGTAATGATTCAAGAAAGAATTTGAGGCCCATTAGCAAAATTGAAGCTTTTTAGGCAAAGTTGACTTTTGAAAGTTCCCAAAAATTTCCCAACTTCTCCAATGCATATCTTGCTCAGTTTTGAAGCTATGAACATGTTCTTTGACATTTTGGAAAGGTCTTGAAGTCCTCTAACCAATGCCTTTGGTCCCATGTCATTTTGATTTACCAATCTCAAGTTATGGTCTTTGACTTAAAGTTCCTTTTTGTTGATTTTTGAAAATGACCTATAATGTTGAAATTCATAACTTTTTGTGAGAGCATTTCTTGGACTTGGAGTGTGAAGATGAGTTGTAGGAAATGTCATCCCCTTTAAAATGAGCATTGGATGGAATTTTTCTGATGAACCATGAAGAAGTTATGCCTTAGTCAATTTGCAGTTGACTTTTCAACTGTCCAAAAATAGAAACTTTTGCATCTTGAGACTTTTTGAGCCATGCTTGTGGAATCATGATCAAGAATTGATCAAATGATGATTGTGGCTTCAAAATGAGATGTTGACCAAATTTTTTGACTTTTGACTGTCAAATGACCATTTTGCCCCTACAGTTGACTGTGAAGCAATTAGGGTTTTTGATTGTGCCATTTGATGCTGTGAGTCTTCAAACTTGACATATAGATGCTTGACAATGGGTATAGGCATATGGGACTTGATTGGACCCTTTAAAATCTCAATTTCTTTGCAAGAACCAAAACCCTAATTTTGACTATGTTAGGAGGCAATTGGCCTGTGCAACCTTTGAGAGATTTTGAAGCTTGATCTTGCCAAATCTTGAAGAATATGGGAGGGAAAATTTTGGGGTACAACAGTTGCCCCTGTTAAATCTTCTTAGACCTGAGGATGCAGATTGGCTGGCGTGCCTTTCGTAATCCGAAGGTGGAAGATGATTGAACACTAAAGTTCCCAGAAATTTGCACTCACATAGTAGAATGTTAGCAGTGTGCTGTAGGGAATGGGCTTACAGATGCCATTTGGAGAGATGATGGATAGGAGGATGGGCTTATAGATGCCATCTGGAGCTGTGACAGAACCTTGTCGGGAATGGGCTTATGGATGCCATTTGGAGACTGTCGGTATGTGGATGGGCTTATAGATGCCATCTAGGTGTCGATCGCGTAAGAGATTCCTTAGCGAGAACTTTGTACCTGAGAAAGAAAAATAATTACCTGGCCTGTTACAGGGGTTGATCTTCAAACTCTTCATGTAGATATGCCCTGGATGGATACAGGTATCGAATCTTCAAACTCTTCAGACGTGCTCTGGCAAGATACAGGAATCGAGTCCGGAAAATAGTCGTCAACAGATACACCCTGGCAGGATACAGGAATCGGATCTTCAAACTCTTCAGACGTGCCCTGGCAGGATACAGCAATCGAGTCCAGAAAATAGTCGTCAACAGATACACCCTGGCAGGATACAGGAATCGGATCTTCAAACTCTTCAGACGTGCCCTGGCAGGATACAGGAATCGAGTCTGGAAAATAGTCGTCAACAGATACACCCTGGCAGGATACAGGAATCGGATCTTCAAACTCTTCAGACGTGCCCTGGCAGGATACAGGAATCGAGTCCAGAAAATAGTCGTCAACAGATACACCCTGGCAGGATACAGGAATCGGATCTTCAAACTCTTCAGACGTGCCCTGGCAGGATACAAGAATCGAGTCTGGAAAATAATACACCCTGGCAGGATACAGGAATCGGATCTTCAAACTCTTCAGACGTGCCCTGGCAGGATACAGGAATCGAGTCCGGAAAATAGTCGTCAACAGATACACCCTGGCAGGATACAGGAATCGAATCTTCAAACTCTTCAGACGTGCCCTGGCAGGATACAGGAATCGAGTCCGGAAAATAGTCATCAACAGATACACCCTGGCAGGATACAGGAATCGGATCTTCAAACTCTTCAGACGTGCCCTGGCAGGATACAGGAATCGAGTCCGGAAAATAGTCGTCAACAGATACACCCTGGCAGGATACAGGAATCGGATCTTCAAACTCTTCAGACGTGCCCTGGCAGGATACAGGAATCGAGTCCGGAAAATAGTCGTCAACAGATACACCCTGGCAGGATACAAGAATCGGATCTTCAAACTCTTCAGACGTGCCCTGGCAGGATACAGGAATCGAGTCCGGAAAATAGTCGTCAACAGATACACCCTGGCAGGATACAGGAATCGGATCTTCAAACTCTTTAGACGTGCCCTGACAGGATACAGGAATCGAGTCAGGAAAATAGTCGCTCACAGATATGCCCTGGCAGGATACAGGAATCGAATCTGGAATTGCGACAGTTGATAGTAATCATCTTTGTATTGATCTTGGTCCTGAAAAGACAGAACATTAGTTGTATGCAATGTCATGAGGTATGACATGCGTGATGTTCTCAGAATAAATGAGATTGTATGTCCATGATGCCTATGTGCATGCTATAATGTATGAAGATGTGATGTTTATGACTGTATTTTCGTCTAGGAAAATAAATCCTTGACGAATGCCAGGAAGTCAAATCCTGGGCTGATGTTTGAGGAGAAGAGTTCTTCGTTTCCATTGGGGATGATGGTTGCAAGCATAAACCGATAGGAGAAGATGACTCCATTGAGGAATAAACTTGTTGGAGAGATTACTCTGCGGGGAATACTCTGTGGGAAGAGATACTTCGCTGAGGTTTTGAAATTGATGATAACTCCGCTAGGGGTACCGTTGAGCTATGTTGGCAGATTTGATGAACTCCGCTGGGGATAGGAAGACTTCGCCGGGGACGATCTTTCCGTGGCAATTGGCTGAGGATAACCCAGTTATAAGCTCTGGTGGAGCATAATCTTCTGAATAAAGCCGGGGAGAGATATGTACTCTGCAGGGGACGAGCTTCCCGAATCTACTGGGGATAAGCTTCCTGAATCTACTGGGCAAATTGATTGAACTCTCCTGGGGAGACTCTTGAGATTGCACTGGGGAAGTGGCTCCAATGGATGTCGGGTATTCCGCCGGGGAACAATCTTATATTAAGACTACCGGGGATGCTTGCTTAGGAATATCTGTATACTCCTGTGGAATGTTGAGATCTTCGGGGGATAATCAAACTTCCTTAAGGCTGATTGAGGACAACTCTGCTCGGGGAGAGTGTTACTGGCTTGCTGGAGGTATTGTGCCTTGTCAGGGCTGACGGGAGACCAACTCTGCTCGGAGAGAGTGTTGTTGAGCCTTGTCTTACTCTCGGGGAGTGGAGGCCTCTTGGTTATGTTCTTCCGCCGAACCTACCTTGGTACCTTGGTTGACAGAGCAACTAGATCGCTTGGACAACTCATTATTGCCCCCGTTTCTGATGTGAGAGAAGAAGATACCTTGTGAGGTGCTTGAGGACTGCTGATTTGACAAATCTTCTTCTGGTAGGAAAGTGACAAGATGACGGGACATAGTCGTACGCTTTTGATCCCTAACTTTTGCCTGGACTGCCCTTTCGGGTTTTCAGTCCACTGGGATACCCATTTTTGCCCAAGCCGCCTTTTCAGGTTTTCGACCTGTCGGGCGTACAGGTTTTTTCATTTTCATCCCTTATTTTGCCCGAACCCTTTTGGTTCGCCGGGAAGCCCTTACTTTTTCCTAGGCCAGTCGACCTAGCGGGTCTTTGATTGTGCGTAGTATTTTTTCGACTATGTCCATGCTCTCAGAATGTAGGGAGGTGCCCCTGTTGTTGTGTTGCCATATGACCAGAAGATCTTCGTTTGATCAGGCGAGATTCGTAGCTGGAATTCGTGTCCAATGCCCCAAGTGATCCAGATGGAGATTTGCCCCAAGCTGGTTGGCCTTTTGAGAGATTCTCCGAATCTTGACTTAACTGCCCCAGATGATGGACAATGATCATGTGATGCCCCTTGATTGGAGGTGCTTTTGTTCATTAGACATTCGTCGTGCGAACTTCTATGCTGTTCAAATAAATAGTCATATGCAAACAAAGTTATGTTAAAAATGCAAAGCTTATGTATGTCTTGAAGTTTTTGAAAATGCATTTTTTTTCATAAAAACAAGCAAACTTTGCAAAATGCAATGTCAACTCGTTGTTTTACCGCAAGCCTTAAGGAGTCAGGATACCCTTCGTAACAATATGCTTTCGAATAATCCATGCTCCAGCTAGGACTTTTAAGGGTTGTAACGTGGCCTGGTTCACGGTTTAAGAAACAAAGGATAAAGGCTCAAATTTTATTTGTACCCACCCGCTCTTCGTGATGTTCTTCAAACCTAAACTCAGTTGATCGTGCGTTAGACCTTGTTTGAGTCTTTGTCCTGATATTCTAGCGATGGTTCGGATATTGACAGTTTATTTTGAATAGGCAGTCATTTCTTTTTTTGTTGAGGGTTTGTAGGACCTCTTTCTTCTTCTTTTTCTTTTATTATCCCTGTCTTTTGCCTGAACTGTTCCTTTTTGTGATTTCAGTCAGCGGAATGCCCCAGTTTTGTAAGTCTCCTTCATAGGTTTTGACTTATTGGGCTTTTATTTTGAGAGATAATGACTGCCTGTCTTGACGATCATAGGGAACCATCACTGTCTTTTTTTTTTGTAAGGACTCCTTTGATGCTGTTGATTATGCACTTGGATCAGCTGAGAGAACTACCCTGCCCCAGGTTATGATTAAGGGTTTTAATTTTCGAAAAGAAAAACTCCAACTTCTTTGGCTCGAAGGGTTTGACGAGGGATTATCATCCTTATAACTCCAGTGTTTAGGAATTGAAACAATGCATGTACCTCATCAGCGGGGTCTGTTCAAAAGCATACTGTAGATTGTGGTATCGTTTTCGTCATCCTCCCTCAAGAGGCTTAGAATTATTAGTCGAGAGTTTGAGCATCACAAAAAATGAAAGCAATTTTTGAATATAGCGAATGCGAATATATTGATTCAAAACAGACATATGCGATGCATTGATAAAGTAATAAAGTTTGCTATGACAATAATTGTTTGAACAATCAAAAGAAAATTACAACTGGAAAATTCTAATGGACAAAAAGTCTTCTCATCTCAGGACTTGTTATTTCAAAGGGTGAATCCTGTCTCGGGTGAAATCCACTGCTCCTTCATTAATCAGGTCCTGGACTTTGTTCTTCAGAGCCCAGCAGTCGGCAGTGTCATGTCCAGGACTATCAGAGTGGTATGCACATCTCTTGTTGGGATGATAGTTAGGAGCAGAGATGTTGGGATTCCGGGGAGGAGCCCTTAGTGTAATCAGATTCAATCTCAACAGGTGTTGTAAAGCTTGAAACAACGACACGTTAAGCTGGGTGAATTGCCTCCTAGGCTTGTTTGGCTTACTCTGATCAACCTGTTGCTCTGGGCGAGGTGGTGGTTGGACCTGTGAAGTGGTAGCAATTTGGAAAGGTCTATTCTCTACCATACCAGACTCTTGTCCTCTTGGAAGCTGACCAATGACCTGGTCCCTGACTTGGACTGGTTGCTTCATGTCTTGATGAATCTGGCTGATCATGGTCCTCAACTCTTCTTGCTCCCGAGCTAAGTTTTGGATGAGACCCATTTGCCCCAGCATCTGGGTTCTCATTGTATCTACCTCCGCTTGCAGATGTTTCAGCCTTTCGTCCTTGTCGTCCTCAGAACTGTTCCTGACCAAATTCCCCATGAGGAGTGTCCTCAACTCTTCTTGCCCCTTGGATAGGCTTAGGAAGATCTCCCTGAACTGAGTCTCTTGAGCATGAAGACCCTGGTTATCTTGTTGGGAAGCCATTGCTGAAATAAACAGCGAAGAAGGTAAGTGACCTGTCAAAAAAGAGTACCTGTAATGAAATGATATGTATGATATGCATGCAATGTTTTCAAGGATCTCGCGGGGTAGACAAGAAAATTGTTAGAGTTTGGTAGCTTGATTGAGGGAACTTCTTGTTGTTGAGAGTCCTTCTTCAAGAGTCACAGCTCACCATATCCAGTGGGTCATAGCCCCTGACTCAAGTTACCACATTTTGATCTCCGAACAACCTTGGATAGAGGAAAATAAATCCCCTTTGCCCCTTGCTGGACATTTGATTCATCATGACCTGTATCACAAACCCTTAAGATCCTTGAAATGGGTTAGTCCTTATGTAGGATGCATGCAATGGTATGATGGTATGATGTTATGCTATGCGTGGGGTAATGTAGGTAAACCCTGTTATGAGTCCAGATTAAGGACTGTAAACAAAACCTGCAAGAAACTCAAGTGTCAGATAACAAGCATGCAAGTAGTCAAGTTTGAAGGCACACAAGTCACACAAGACAGCCCTTAGAGTTTCAGGCCAGCATGAAGTTTAGGTACTACCCTCTTGAAGTTGGTGGGCTCAAAACCTGTCCTATCAGAAGTAACCGGGTTCTAAGGATCTCAATATCATTGGATTGTTTTCTGTGTTCATTGTTTCGATTTAGCCACTGAACTGGCGATCAAAATATTCCAAGAAAACAACCCTCAATGAGTGTAGTATCGAGTATCAACCAACTTCGGACTGCACCAAAGTCAGTTATCTCACTACCCTAGAGAGGCCAAGATGGTTCAATTAAGGTTCCTAAGGTCAGTTGATGCTTCACGACACCACACGACGGCCCCGTACTCTCCTTGACTTGACTCAAGGGTTACCGGTACTCACCAAAGTGCCACATCAATGTAGCAGACTGCTTCAACCGTGTCGATATACCCCTCACAGTTCCCTCACAGTCTTGTTGCTACTTTCTAAGAAGGTATCCCCCAGATCCGGGTTAGGATCTATAGAACTCCCAAAACAGGCCCAATAATTTTAAAGCACACAAATCAGGCAATTGAAAACATAAGTATGATCTATCCTAAGGTACACCTCACTTTAAAGTATCCCTAGCAGAGTCGCCAGTTCTGTGATCGGTGGAAATAGAACTGACTGTTTTTAGCTGGTTCACGAAATGTCGCGGAAGCAAGAGTCGCCACCGTCTTTCATTTTCTCCAACATGGACAGGACAAAAGCACAGCAAAATTCCTTATGAGATTGTTTCTCGGTTCGGGAGGTAGATTATAGAAAGGGAAGGTTTTAGCACCCTTTCTATCCATGGTTATCCATGGGCTCTTAGATACTTGCTCTTATGTTTTCAAAATGTTTTCTTTTCAAAATGTGAGTGGGTTTGAAAAAGGTTTCTTTGAAAGATTTCTGAATAACTCTTGTATCTGTCCTCAAGAGTGTTTGAAAAATTTGTTTTGAAAACTTTTGAAAGTGTTAGTGTGAAAAGATTTTTGATTTGTTTTTGAAAAGAGCAAGTATCCATGAGCCATCTACCTACCCTAAGGAATTAGGCTGTGTAAAAGTCCCTAAGGTAGTGCCATCCCACCATTGAGAGGTAAGTAGCACCACCGTTGGAGGTGTTTGGGTTAATTCGAGTAAGGGACACTGTGGTCACCGAAGCAACAGTTAGGACACCTTAGAAGCAACCCTAATGTCCTAGATCCTTTTTTTAATCCGAGGCAACCGTTTCGAGGCAACTGTTTCGAGGCAACTGGATCATGGACATAAGAGCGACCGCTAAAACGTCCTATACCTGACGACCATGTTTCGAAGGCAACGAGTGAGGCATACCCTAGAAGTGGTGTGTGTATTGTGTGTTGTTTTCATGTTAATAGTTATCTTTGATCATGCAATTGTGAGCTACGAGTTATTTTTTAATTACCATACATTCTTTCATGCAATTTAGAATTTAGGAGTGCGGAAAATTAAAAGACGGAAAGATAAAAGCTACGCTATTACAAGGCGCGGGTCTATACATCGCCAAAATACAAAGACCCGTTTTTGATAAAGATGCGGAAAGTAAAAAAAGCAATAAACCTAATTACTATTACATTCCTTGAACAGTTACATAATAATCAATAAGAAAATAATGCGCGAAAAGAATAAACTGGAACGTCTGAGGGTTTTGACCCTTTGCTTGAAATTAAATTAAATTAGGACCTAATTGTTTAATTAAAGAAAAGAAAGTGTTTTTTATGTTTTTTGTATTTAATAAAAATGAAGAAAATAAAATCAAGAGAAAACCCTAATTCTAAGTTTATTTTAATTATTAATGAAAATATTAAAGTTAACCTAATTTAAGCTAATTAATTAATTTACATTTATGCACAAAATTAATAGTAATTAATAATGATAATAATAATTAATTAAGGAATAGATAAAAATGTCAAAACCTAATTCTATGTAATTTTATTTATTAAGAAAAAGATTGAATTTTAAAACTAAATTAACCTAGATTAGTTATTAGAGTTTATTTACAAAAATATGTTAGTGGTGAAATTAATAATAATTAAATATATTTTACAATTTTTGATTTTCTGTTTTTTATTATGAAAAATTATTTCATGGTGAATTAATAAAAATAATTGAAACAATTAAAAGAATTAAAAAAGAAAAGAAAAAATAAAATTATACAAACCAAGGGGGGTGTCAGGCGCAAAGTGGAGGTTTTTGCTGGAATTCAGGCCCATTAGACACAAGGCCTCGTTGACTTTCAAGAATCATGCACATGCTGTCTGACTGGGGTACACCATGGAATTCACCTTCTGGCCATTAGATGGATCTTTGAAGCCACTTGGCAGGCTTAGGCGTGAGGGCGCATGATGGGCCATTGAATGAAAGCTGCATTGGAATGGGTTAAGACAACAATTATGAATTATGTGGGGGGACCTGGGAATCGAACCCAGGTCCCAATGCTTGCAATACACGTCCTCCACCATCTGAGCTACCAAGCGCGTTTGTAAATATAATAGACAACAAATGTAATATATGAAAAAAAAATGCCCATTGTGCTGAGACAAAAAAAACGCGCTAAGATTTGAATGCCCTAGTCACAGGACGCCACGCATGTCTTCGTCTTCGTTTTCCTGCAATAACATGAACAAGATAGAGGGGGTTTTAAACCCCCACTAAGTGTAATAGTGAAAAATATCGAATAGGAGAGGAGGTAATATAAAAAGGGCGCGATAGGCTGGTTGAATTCGTCTGGCCTTGACGAATTCAACCATGGTCATGGCATAGTCCAATTTTTCTTGATGCCCAAAGCCCTAATTGCAAGCTTCAGAAAACCTAATTTTCGTCCATGGTGGATTCTGATTCAGGCAGCGTTAGTTTAATTAACCTATACCAATCACTTCAGAAGGTACCTATTAGCATGAATCAAACAAGAAAATAGATTAAAAGCACGTGAAACATGATATGCAGGTTTGAAAAATAGGGCAAACCGTGTGACTTAGTGGGGATGATTCTGATGGTGTTAAGCCTCGTTCTTGATTGTAATAGCTTCCTGGCAATGTCAGCAGTGTATTAGAAACGATTTTAGGCCTTGAATTGTACTGCCAATAGGATTTCAGTTTTCAAGTTTTTGTTGAAATTTTTCAAAGTGATTATGGAGTTTCAGCAGCTTTCACGTGTCTCTTGGAATAGGGTTAGCTCTTGCATATGTATGTGAACGAATTTAGGTCAAAACCTTGGCCCAAAAGTCCATGAATTAATGCTTCAAATCCTTGATTTTCAATCATGTAATTTTCAATATTTTTCCATGAAAACCTTGCCAATTATGGAAGATCTTGTCCCCTTGAGTGATGCACGAAATCTTTAGCATGTGTGGAGTGTATTTGCTTCATAAAAAGATTTGACAACCATGCTTTGATATTTTTCTACAATTAAAACCAATTAAATGAATTAATAATAATAAAAATTCAATTAATTAATTAAAAATAGTAAATCATTTTAAGTTCAATGGGTCGTGCAAAGGCTTTGGGTAATGATTCAAGAAACAATTTGAGGCCCATTAGCAAAATTGAAGCTTTTTAGGCAAAGTTGACTTTTGAAAGTTCCCAAAAATTTCCCAACTTCTCCAATGCATATCTTGCTCAGTTTTGAAGCTATGAACATGTTCTTGGACATTTTGGAAAGGTCTTGAAGTCCTCTAACCAACGCCTTTGGTCCCACGTCATTTTGATTTACCAATCTCAAGTTATGGTCTTTGACTTAAAGTGCCTTTTTGTTGACTTTTGAAAATGACCTATAATGTTGAAATTGATAACTTTTTGTGAGAGCATTTCTTGGACTTGGAGTGTGAAGATGAGTTGTAGGAAATGTCATCCCCTTCAAAATGAGCATTGGATGGAATTTTTCTGATGAACCATGAAGAAGTTATGCCTTGGTCAATTTGCAGTTGAATTTTCAACTGTCCAAAAATAGAAACTTTTGCATCTTGAGACTTTTTGAGCCATGCTTGTGGAATCATGATCAAGAATTGATCAAATGATGATTGTGGCTTCAAAATGAGATATTGACCAAAATTTTTGACTTTTGACTGTCAAATGACCATTTTTCCCCTGCAGTTGACTATGAAGCAATTAGGGTTTTTGACTGTGCCATTTGATGCTGTGAGTCTTGAAACTTGACATATAGATGCTTGACAATGGGTATAGGCATATGGGACTTGATTGGACCCTTGAAAATCTCAATTTCTTTGCAAGAACCAAAACCCTAATTTTGACTGTGTTAGGAGGCAATTGGCCTGTGCAACCTTTGAGAGATTTTGAAGCTTGATCTTGCCAAATCTTGAAGAATATGGGAGGGCAAATTTTGGGGTACAACACCTTTGTACAAACTTCTGACTATGTAAAGATCTGGACGCAACATAGCCTGGAAAACGAGATTTGGTCTTGAGTCAAATGCAAGAGTGAGGTCGAAGCACACCTGTTTGAAGGAAGCCTTTGCCTCAGTCGAAGCTTGTGGTCGAAACAAGCTAACTCGAAGGAAGCTATTTCCCAATCGAAAGCTCATGCTCGAAGGAAGAATATTTCCCAATCGAAGCCTGGGTCGAAGCAAACATATTTCCCAATCGAAAGTCCGTGTTCGAAGGAAGCTTAGAGTTCAACATGAAGGACATATCCAAGTTGCATTCGAAAGAGGCTTTTGATAAAAACTAAGGATGTAATCCAAGTTGCATTCGAAGGAGGATCTTGCTCAACTGAAGTTTTCATCCAGGCACACAGAAGGTGAGTGCCCAAACAAAGACTTGCCTTGCAGGGGGGTACATGTGACCAGTAGGTCATGGCCTTCGATTGCAAGCATATAGGCAGCAAAAGATATAAAAGAAACCTGCAACAAGAAGTCACATGCCCAGGCGAAAGAGGCCAAAAGGCCAATCGAAGGATGCAAGCCAAGCTTGTGTCGAAAGAGGTCAAAAGGCCAATCGAAGGATGCAAACCAAGCCTGTGTAGAAAGAGGTCAAAAGGCCAATCAAAGGATACAAACCAAGCTTGTTTCGAAAGAGGTCAAAAGGCCAATCGAAGGATGCAAACCAAGATTGTGTCGAAAGAGGCCAAAAGGCCAATCGAAAGAGCTGAAACGAAGGACACTTGTATTTCTCCAATTTTTGTCAAAATAATATTTTTATCTATTTTCTCCCTTTTTGACAGTTTCCTTTTAATTTTGGTACTGGAAAATCCCAATGCACTTGTGCAAGCTTGAACCTTGAAAATACTTGTGAGAAAGGCCTTGAGAATTGAGAGGGCTAATTTTGGGGTACAACAGCTGCCCCTGTTCAATCTTCTTACACCTGAAGAGTTAGATTGGCGAATCTGCCATTTGTGACTTGAAGGTGGAAGATGATTGAACACTAGAGTGCCCATAAATTTGCACTCGATGATGTGATGGTTGGGAGAATGGGCTTAGAGATGCCATTTAGAGAGATGATAGAAAGTTGTTGGAGATGGGCTTAAAGATGCCATCTGGAGATGTGACAGAATCATGGGATGGGCTTAAAGATGCCATCCAAGAATGTTTGTTGTAAGTGTAAGAAATGAGTATCAGAAAGGTGTCCATGTTTTGGAACATCTCTGAGTTAGGGGTCTGAATAAGAAATAGATTGACGTCCATGTTTGGAGAATCCGTAAACTGTTTTCAGAAGTTGAGTCTGAACAAGCGATAGATTAACATCCGTATTTGGAGAACCCGTAAACTGTTTTCAGAAGTCTTGAAGTTGAATAAGCAATAGATCAGCATCCATGTTGGGAAGCATCCGTAAACTGTTTTCAAAAGTTGAATCTGAACAAGCGATAGATTAACATCCGTATTTGGAGAATTCGTAAACTGTTTTCAGAAGTCTTTAAGTTGAATAAGCATGAGTTGGTCGAGTAGATATTTGTCCTGTCTGGTTTCAGGTATTAATCTCTGACCTGAGAAAGAAAGATAGTTTTCCTGGCTTGCTACAGGTATTAATCTTCAATCCCTCGTCCACAGATGGTTTTCCTGGCTTGCTACAGGTATTAATCTGGAACTTGAAAAGGTTGGTCAACGAGATAGTTCTCCTGGCTGGTTTCAGGTATTAATCTCTGACCTGAGAAAGAAAGATAGTTTTCCTGGCTTGCTACAGGTATTAATCTTCAATCTCTTCATGTAGATAGTTTTCCTGGCTGGTTTCAGGTATTAATCTACAATCAGTTGTCCACATATAGTTTTCCTGGCTTGCTACATGTATTAATCTGGAACTTGAAAAGGTTGGCCGATGAGATAGTTGTCTTGGATGGTTTCAGGTATTAATCTCTGACCTGAGAAAGAAAGATAGTTTCCTGGCTTGTTACAGGTGTTAATCTTCAATCTCTTCATGTAGATAGTTTTCCTCGCTTGTTACAAGTATTAATCTACAATCAGTTGTCCATAGATAGTTTTCCTGGCTTGCTACAGGTATTAATCTAGAACTTGAAAAGGTTGGCCGATGAGATAGTTGTCCTGGCTGGTTTCAGGTATTAATCTCTGACCTGAGAAAGAAAGATAGTTTTCCTAGCTTGCTACAGGTATTAATCTTCAATCTCTTCATGTAGATAGCTTTCCTGGCTTGTTTTAGGTATTAATCTTCAATCTCTTCATGTAGATAGTTTTCCTGGCTGGTTTCAGGTATTAACCTACAATCAGTCGTCCACAGATAGTTTTCCTGGCTTGCTACATGTATTAATCCGGAACTTGAAAAGGTTGGCCGATGAGATAGTTGTCCTGGCTGGTTTCAGGTATTAATCTCTGACCTGAGAAAGAAAGATAGTTTTCCTGGCTTGCTACAGGTATTAATCTTCAATCTCTTCATGTAGATAGTTTTCCTGGCTGGTTTCAGGTATTAATCTACAATCAGTCGTCCACAAATAGTTTTGCTGGCTTGCTACAGGTATTAATCTAGAACTTGAAAAGGTTGGTCAAGGAGATAGTTCTCTTGGCTGGTTTCAGGTATTAATCTCTGACCTGAGAAAGAAAGATAGTTTTCCTGGCTTGCTACATGTATTAATCTTCAATCTCTTCATGTAGATAGTTTTCCTGGCTGGTTTCAGGTATTAATCTACAATCAGTCGTCCACAGATAGTTTTCCTGGCTTGCTACAGGTATTAATCTGTAACTTGAAAAGGTTGGCCGATGAGATAGTTGTCCTGGCTGGTTTCAAGTATTAATCTCTGACCTGAGAAAGAAAGATAATTTCCTGGCTTGTTACAGGTGTTAATCTTCAATCTCTTCATGTAGATAGTTTTCCTGGCTTGTTACAGGTATTAATCTACAATCAGTCGTCCACAGATAGTTTTCCTGGCTTGCTACAGGTATTAATCTGGAACTTGAAAAGGTTGGCCGATGAGATAGTTGTCCTGGATGGTTTCAGGTATTAATCTTTGACCTGAGAAAGAAAGATAGTTTTCCTGGCTTGCTACAGGTATTAATCTTCAATCTCTTCATGTAGATAGTTTTCCTGGCTTGTTTCAGGTATTAATCTACAATCAGTCGTCCATAGATAGTTTTCCTGGCTTGCTACAGGTATTAATCCGGAACTTGGAAAGGTTGATGGTAGCCATCTGTTGATTGACCTTTTCCTGAAAAGGTAAAACGTTAGCTGTATGCAATGTCATGATGCATAATGTCATGATGTTCTCAAAAGTAAATGAGATTGTGTTGTATGCACTTATCATGTATGTAAATAGGATGTATGAAATGTGAAATGTTAATGAATGTATTTTTGTCTGGGAAAATAAATCCTTGACAAAAGCTGGGGAGTCATTAAATCCTGGACTGCTGTTGAAGAGTATGTGTGTCTTCAAACTTTGCTTAGAATATTTCCAATGGATTCCTGTTTTGTCGTTTGAGGAGAACTCCGCTGGGGGAAGTTGAAAACTCTATGGGGAGTATGTTTATTCCTGCTTGGGAAAAGAGTTCAGGAGTCTCAGTCGTCCGTTTCTCTACTGGGGAGTCGAAGTTGAACTGATATCTGGTCGGGTCCAGGTTTCGCAGTATCTTGCTGGGGATTGTAGAGTAGTCTACTGAGGAAGAGGAGTTGTGATCCTTTGATTTGTAGTAGTCGGAGAGGAAAACTCAAGCTGGGGAATCCTGGTGTTGCTGGGGAAATAAACCCTGTCGTCAGTCCGCTAGAGAGGTGACATCTTTGTTGGGGGAAGTCCTCGAGGATTCTTGAGGTTAATTCAGCTGGGGAAAGGTTTTCAGAGATTAAACCCTTGCTGGGAGTCATCCTATGAGAAGGATTTTGGGGAGATTTGTCACTGCCCCTAGTAGCGAATGTTTGTGGCATTGCCAAAAAGTTTGATTGTATGTAACCCTTTGTCGGGGTTGACGTTCAATGTCCCAAGTGACGGAGATGGAGACTTGCCCCTGGTTACTCTGCACTTCTTCAGAGATTTCTTGAAATCTTGACTGGACTGCCCCAGGTATGCTGGATAGTGACATGTTAAGTCCCCCTGTTGATAGGAGATTCGTCGATGGAAGTGTCATCCTTCTTGAATTGATTTTGTTCACTGAGATAGCTTTTGTTCACTGGATATTCATTGTGAGAATTTCTCTGCTGTTAAACAAATAGCCATATGCAAATAATGATATTCAAGTAATGCAAAGTTTATGTTTGTCTTGAAAGTTTTTTGAAAATGCGTTTTAGCGAGTAAAGAAATTTTGCTAAGAAAATTCAAACTCAGGATTTAGAGCAAAGCCTTACAGGAGTCAGGATACCTTTTGTAACAGTATGGTTTCGAACTAACCCATGCTTCAGTTAGGAATTTTGAAGGGTTGTAACGTGGCTTGGTTCACGGTTTAAGAAACAAAGGATAAAGGCTCAAATTATATTTGTACCCACCCGCTCTTCGTGATGTTCTTCAATCCTAAACTCAGTTAATTGTGCGTCGAACTCTATTCGAATTTGGAACAATGTTTTGGTGATGGTTCACACAAGTTGAATTTGGAAGGCAGTCATCATTTTTTTTGCAACATTTTTCATGTTGTCGAGGATTGGTAATGACCTCGTTCTTTTGATTTATTATCCCTAACTTTTGCCTGACTGTTCCTGTTTTCGAGATTACAGTCAGCGGGATGCCCCAGCTTTCTTAAGCCTCCTTTATAGGTTTTGGCTCAGTGGGATTTTCTCTTTTGAGAGATTGACTGCCTATGAGATAAGGAACCACCACTGTCTTTTGATTCCAGAGGAATGCTTTTGATGTTGTTCGTTGTATTACGAACTGAGAGTTTGTGACTTCAATGCGCATCTTTTTTGAATTAACTGATAGACTACCCTGCCCCAGGTTTTGATTAAAGGTTTCAATTTGTGTTAAAATAGAAAACTTCTACTTCTTTGGCTCGAAGGGGTTGACTAGGGATTATCTTCCTTATAACTCCAGTGTTTAGGATTTGAAAGAAATGCCTGTACATCATCAGCAAGGTCTGTTCAAAAGCATACTGTATGAGATTATGGCATTGTTTTCGTCATCCTCCCTCTAAAGGCTTGTAACTTTTAGCAAGAGTTGAAAGTCATAAAGAAAGCATAATTATAGTGAAATTGAAAGGATGAATTCAAGACAAACATATGCAATGCATTAATGAAACAAAGTTTGACATTAATAGATAATTGTTTGAATACAAAAGAAATTACAACTTGAAGATTCAAATGGAACAAAAGTCTCTCAGTTCGAGCTTTGTCATTTCAGATGGAGAACCCTTAGCGGAAGATTTTCATCTCACCATCCGGCATGAATTCCACCACTCCTTCGTCACTCAAGTCTTGGATCTTGTTTTTCAAAGCCCAACAGTCATCGGTGTCATGTCCAGGACTATGGGAGTGGTATACACAAAATGCGTCGGGGTGATAGCTAGGAGCAGAGGTGTTGGGATTCCAAAGAGGATCCCTTAAAGCAAGCAGGTTGACCTCCAACAAGCGTTTCAGTTTTAGAGATGATGGTATGTCAGTCTCAGAGAAATGTCTTCCAGACGTATTTTTCTTACGCCGATTACTCTGTTGATGTTGACGAGGTTGTTGCTGGGCTTGTGACCCTGAAGCAGGTTAAGGAGCTTTTCCCTTGTCTTCTTGTCTCAAAGGAGTTTGAATGATGACTTGATCTTTAACCCTTGATGTTTGCCCCACTTGGTTGTCTCGAAGCAGTTTGTTGACGAGAACCCTGAGCTCCTCTTGTCTTTGAGCTAGGTTTTGAATGAGAGCCATCTGGCCCACCAGTTGTCCCATCATCTGGATCTTCATTATTGCCAGCTCAATCTGAAGTTCTTCCAACTGATCATTCCTGACACTTCCTGAATTCCCCAAGACCATGCCCCTTGTGAGGAGAGCTTTCACTTCTTCTTACCCCTGGGACAGGTTCAAGAACATTTCTTGAAGTTGAGCGTTTTGAGCCTGGATGCCCTTGATAGTCTGCTCTAGAGCCATCTCTACTGAAATAAACAGTAGGAAGATAAGGAGACCTATGTGGGAGAAACCTGTCATGATATAATGCATGATATGTGGATTTATGTTTTCAAGGATCTCGCGGGGTAAACACAAGAAAAATGTTAGAGGTTGAATTTTGATCAACATCTTTGATTGGAGAACTTTATATCGGTGGATGTCTTTCCACGAGAATCAAGCTCACCATGTCGAGTGGGTCATAGCCCCCGATTCAAGTTGTTGCACTTGATCTTTGACGACATTTGCTTAGAGGGGAACCCTCTTGCTCTTTCGTAGACATCTAGTTCAACGTGCCCCTGTATCAAAAGACCCTCGAGATCCTTGAAATGGTTATTGAAAATGCTATGGTATGATGTTATGAAGTTATGTACATGTATGCAAAAGTAAGCAAGTGTATATACAGACAATCATATTCACACAGAGCAAACAAGTCTTTAGGTTTAGGCTTGCATGGGGTTTGTAGGTAAGTACCTTCTTGAAGTTAGTTGGCTCAACCTGTCCTATAAATAGTAACCGGGTTCTAAGGAGCTCAATATCACTGGATTATTTTCTATGTTCATTGTTTTGGTTTAGCCACTTAACTGGCGACCAAAATATCCCAAGAAAACAATCCTCAATGAGTGTAGTATCGAGTATCTACCAACTTCGGACTGCACCAAAGTCGGTCACCTCACTACCCCCTAAAAAGGCCAAGATGGTCAAGTAAGGTTCTAAGAGTTCGTTAGTGCTTCATGACATCACTCAGCGGCCCCGTATTCTCCTTGACTACTCAAGGGCTACCGATACCCACAAATATGTCACACTAACATAGCTACTGCTTCAACCATGTCGGTATACCCCGCACAGTTCCCTCACAGTTTATTGCTATTTACCTAAAAAGTTGCCCCCAAATCCGGGTGTAGGATTAAACAAACCCAAACAAGGAACCCAAAAAGTAAAGCAATTAAAGCAATCAAAGTAAGCATGTAAAGGTGATCTAAAACCCTAAGGTAACCCCACTTTTAGAAATAATCCCCAGCAGAGTCGCCAGTTCCGTGATACGATGGGAGAACTGACTTGGGTTTTGCGTTTGTGTTTGCAAATGTTGCGGTTTAGCAAGAGTCGCCACCAACTTTTTATTTTATCCTAAGGAAAGGTCAAAAAGCACATGAAAGACCTTTGATATGTTTTCATGGATTCGGGGGGTAGATTATGAAAAGGGAAGGTGCTAGCACCCTTTTCATCCATGGTTATCCATGGGCTCTTAGTTACTTGTTTTAGATCACTTGCCTTTGTTTTTCAATTGCTTGAAATGGTGTTTTGTGTGTGTGGTTTTTGAAAATGTTTTGAAAAAGATGCCTTGTCTAGGCAACCTTTGTAACAATTCTTATTTGAATGTTTTACAAAGGTGTTTGTCTTTTTGAAAAGATAATTCAATGTTTTTGAAAGTTGTTTGAAGTTGTGTTGTGATGTGTGTTTGAAAAATGGCAAGGATGTTTTTCAATTTTTTTGATCAAGTAACTAAGAGCTATCTACCCTATTTTACTCAAATATTTTTCTTGTGTTTTAACCCTTTTAACAGTGTTGTTTCACCATTGTGTTTGATGAACAACCTTGTGTTAGGATGTTGAACGGGACGGGCATGGGACTTTTGTATAGTCATAGAAGGCAACATATGGGACATTTTAGCAATGTCGTTTTAGGGACTAGATCGTTTACCGAAGGCAACATCGAGGGTCATCGAGGGACTATGATCTTTTATCGAGGGTCTTTGCTAAAACGCCCATGCTCGAGGGACATGACTATATTCCGAGGCAACAAGTGAGATTACCCTAAGCGTGCATGTGTGAATAATGTGTTTGATTTGCATGCATTTGTATTTGATTTTTAGGTTGTCTACTTGTTGGTTTTATCTTTCTATACACACCTATTTATTACCATTTGTACAAAGTAAATAAAATGCAGAAAAAATAAATCCTACACTATTACAACCATATTGAAGTGCATAGAAATGTAAAGGAAAAAATGAAATAAAAACAAGAAAAATGAGGGTCTTTCGATCCAGGCAGTAGCAGCCTTCAATTTTCATTCTGCTGGCCTCCTTCGATTGGGGCTAGCACCAGCAAAGTCATGTCTTTCGATTGGGTCTTGGCATGGGCGAGGTCTTGTCCTTCGATTGGGAAAAGGCAGCAGCAAGTTGTATCCTTTGACTGGGGCCTGGAAGTCAGTAAAGGCATGCTTTTCGTTTGGGCCTAGAAGTCAACATGGTTTTCCTCCTGGTTGTCTCTTTCGTTTGACCTGGAGAAAGAGGGTAGAAGCCAGAAGCTTCGTTCCCTATTTCCTGTTTCCTGTTTCTTTCATTTCAAGCATTAAATGACAACATGGCCTGAGGCCATGCTAGTATTTATCTTTCAAGCAGTTTAATAACTAAAGCTAGTTCAAGCAAACAGCAAGCAAAACGAAAGGATTAACTTTTAAAAACATGTTAACAGGGTGGAAACGAAAAGAACCAAAGTGTTATGTACATGTTTTGAAATGAAAGGGAAGATTATTCACATACTATGCCATGAAACAAAAGGTTCAAGGGTAAGAGTGACTTACCTTGCTGGAGGCTTTGAATGGGTGTGGGACCTTGAGTGGAGGTCCAAGGTTCTGGATTTGAAAGAGGAGGCCAACCGTTGTGCTTGGAATGCTGGATTCGAAGGAAGGAAAGAAACAAGTCTTGTGTTTCTTTCCAAACTGGATTCGAAGGATACTGAAGAGTATTTGTTCTTCAGAATCGAAGGAAGCAAGTGTTTGGGATTCTGGGTTTTGATTTCTCAAGTGTTGATGAACTTGAGAGTTTTTCTGTGTTTGAGAAACTTTGGGAGATTCGTTCTGCTGGTCCCCAGATCATCTCCTTAGCTTTGCATAAATTCCTCTATTTATAGAGAAAAAGAATGGACATGTCTTCAACAACCAGCCTTGTAAAATAATAAAATAATAGGTAACGTGAAAGTACATGTGGGGGGCCTGTTGGCAGCAGCAGCAGTGGGGTGCAGGAGATGTGACTTATGCCTCTGACATTGCTTGTGCTCAGACCAAATTCAGTTTGAAAGCTGCTTTTGTGATAAAGTACTCTCTGTTTGAAGAAAGAGTATGTAGCCTTTAACCCAGAATAGTAGTATCTAAAAGACAAAGTTTAAAACCTTTGTACAAACTTCTGACTATGTAAAGATCTGGACGCAACATAGTCTGGCAAACAAGATTTGGTCTTGAGTCAAATGCAAGAGTGAGGTCGAAGAACACCTGTTTGAAGGAAGCCTTTGCCTCAGTCGAAGCTTGTGGTCGAAACAAGCTAACTCGAAGGAAGCTATTGCCCAATCGAAAGCTCGTGCTCGGAGGAAGCATATTGCCCAATCGAAGCCTGGGTCAAAGCAAACATATTTCCCAATCGAAAGTACGTGTTTGAAGGAAGCTTAGAGTTCAACATGAAGGACATATCCAAGTTGCATTCGAAAGAGGCTTTTGCTAAAAACGAAGGATGTAATCCAAGTTGCATTCGAAGGAGGCTCTTGCTCAACTGAAGTTTTAATCCAGGCACACAGAACGTGAGTGCCCAAACGAAGACTTGCCTTGCAGGGGGGTACATGTGACCAGTAGGTCATGGCCTTCGATTGCAAGCATGCAAGCAACAAAAGATACAAACGAAACCTGCAACAAGAAGTCACATGCCCAGGCGAAAGAGGCCAAAATGCCAATCGAAGGATGCAAGCCAAGCTTGTGTCGAAAGAGGTCAAAAGGCCAATCGAAGGATGCAAACCCAGCTTGTGTCGAAAGAGGTCAAAAGACCAATCGAAGGATGCAAACCAAGCTTGTGTCGAAAGAGGTCAAAAGGCCAATCGAAGGATGCAAACCAAGCTTGTGCCGAAAGAGGCCAAAAGGCCAATCGAAAGAGCTGAAACGAAGGACACTTGTATTTCTCCATTTTTTGTCAAAATAATATTTTTATCTATTTTCTCCCTTTTTGACAGTTTCCTTTTAATTTTGGTACTGGAAAATTCCAATGCACTTGTGCAAGCTTGAACCTTGAAAATCCTTGTGAGAAAGGCCTTGAGAATTAAGAGGGCAAATTTTGGGGTACAACAGTACCTAAAGCACAAGGTATGTTAAGGGAAAAGTGTTTTTAAAGCCTCTTTCATTCTTTAAGTATGCTCCTCACCCTCATTTTGAGTCCCTCAAATGACGACGACTATTTATTATATGAAGATAAGGGTGTTACTAAATTCACTTGTTATTCAGATGTAGACTGGGCTAAATCACTACCATATAGGAGATCAACTTCTGGATACTGTATTCTTTTTAGAGGAAGTTTGATCTCCCAAAGAAGCAAGAAACAAAACACTATTGCACTTTCTAGTGCTGAAGCTGAATATCGTGCTATGGCAGCAACCTCAAAGGAGCTTGCACGACTTAAAATTTTACTCTTAGAGCTCGGGTAGGGAGATCTTCAAGCCACAAAACTCATAGGCGAAAATTAAGCGGCACTCCAAATTGCATCAATGATTTTCTCTGAACGGACAATACACATAGAAATAAAATTCCATTATGTAAGAGACAAGGTACTTTCAGGGGAATAACCACATATTTCTTCAAGTCTAAAGACCAATTGACTAGTATGTTCATTATGTCTCTCAAGGGTTCTCAAGTGGATTACATTTGTAACAAGCTCGGGTCATATGGTATATATGATCCACCTTGAAGGGGAGTGTTAAGACTCAATCAAAATCAATGTGTATCAATTGTATTATCTTATTATATACAACTCATATGAATATAAATATAATCTAGTGTGATCTCATTATACACACAATATTATACTGAAAATAAGGGCGATGCTAAAATCACTTGTTACTCAAATCCAAACTGGGTCGAATCACCGTCAGATAGAAGATCCAATTTTGGATATTATGTTCTTATTGGAGTAAATAGGAGCTCATGGAGAAGCAAGAAACAAAAGACGGTTTCACTTTCTAGTGCTGAAGCTTAATATCGTGTTATAGCAGCAACCTCAAAGGAGCTTGCAAGACTTAAAAATTTACTCTTACAGGTCAGGCCGGGAGATCTTTAGACCATAAAACTTATATGTGACTATCAAGAGGCACTCCACGTTGACATGTTGGTTGATAGACCGGGAAATAACCACGTGTTTTGTCAAGTGTAAAGACCATTTGGTTGATATGTTCATTAAGTATCTCAGGGGTTCTCGAGTAGATTATATTTGTAAAAAGTTCGACTCATATGACATATATCATCCATCTTGAGAGAGGGTTTATGAATAAATCATAATCAATGTGTATTAATTGTATTAACTTATTATGTACAACTCATATGAATGTAAATATACCATAATATGGTCTCATTAGACACACAACACTATAAAGAAAATAAGGGTGATGCTAAATCACTTGTTATTCATGTGTAGACTAGGTCAATCATAGTCAAATTGGAGATCCACTTATGGATATTATGTTCTTATCGGATGAAATATGATCTCATGGAGAAGCAATAAGCAAAATATTGTTGCACTTTCTAGTGCTGAAGTTGAATACCGTGTTGGGGTAGTAGCCTCAAAGGAGCTTGCATGACTTCAAAATTTACTCTTATAGCTCGTGTTTGGAGATATTAATGACAAAAACTTATATGTGACTGTTGTACCCCAAAATTTTCCCTCCATTTTTACTCAAGACATTTTTCTAGGGTTCTCAAATGCTCAAGGTTGTTCAAGAATTGATCAGACAAATTCTCCTCCTAAGCAATGGACTTACAACTAGACTTTCATTTTTCTCAAGAAATTTTGGGTTTCTAAGGCCTCAAGTGGTTTCCATGGTTCCTTTTATGTCTCTAAGAATTCTCATACCAAGTTTCATGCCTTACATCACAAGTTTGCTCAGTCAATGACTCACATGACTAAAAATCAGCTATATTGGGTAAAAAGTCAATTGTGGTCAACATACAGTCAAACCTAAAGATTTTTGGTCAACATCAATATTTTGAAGTCATATTCATCATTTGATCAAGGGTTATCATGATTGATCAAGGAAACTCTCAAATCATCAAAAGTCAAAAGTTGCTAAATTAGGGTTTTCCTTAGGAGAAGTCAATTGAACTTTGACCAAGCATAACTTTCACATGCTTCATCAGTTTTTCCTCAACCAAAGCTCATTTTGAAGAAAATTCAATTCTCTACAACTTTATCTCTCTAAGCTCAAGACCACAAAATGCTTCATTTGAGAGATATGGACCAATACATTATAGGTCATTTCAAAAGTCAACAAAAAGACACTTTTTGTCAAGGCAACTTACATTAAGATAAAATCTTAAAATGCAAAAATGATCAACATAGAGATTGTAGAGGAAATATAGAGATTTCCAAAAAGTTCAAGGTTACTGTCAAATGATAAAAATTGAGAGAGTTATGACAAGTGCAAGTTGGTAAATTTTGAGCAAATGCATGAAGTTGAAATTTAGCAAACTTGATATTTTGGGCTAATGGGCCATTGTCTCAAAGTCCAAACGTGTTTTGTAACTTATAATGAACCTCACATCTTACTCATGAACCCTTTGACCTTTTATTCTATTTATTTTGATTTTTATTCATTATTAATTCAAAATAAATTAAATAAATGTCAAATGAATGGACTTAGGCGCATGGCTTTGGTCTTGGGCTAGATTAGAAGCCTAGAGAGCTCATGTACATCTAACAATTTGTGTGAGATCATGGAGGCATGATTTGGCTAAGTTAGAAAATTTTTATGCAAGATTCAAAGAAAATATTTTCACCATGATGTACAAAGATTGATCATATATGTTGACCTAATTCCTTCCCCTATATGTACTCAACAAATTCAGACCAAAGGCACGCATGCTGCCTCCTTGAAAAAACCCTAAAAAAACTCATAAATCTTCAAGAACTAGGGCATAATCAAACACTGCTTTCCAGCAAGCTTCAGTCGACCACAAGAACTCTACCAGCTCCCTAAGACTTCCAGGAGTCATACCCAGCCATCTTTGAAGGTCGTAGCACCCTAGATCTTTGCAGCCAAGCAACTCCGATTGATGGATTTTCCTTGAATCCAAACTTACATGCCATGCGTTATTCATTGAATTCATGCATATATTCTTGCTTATAATAATGTTTAGATTCATGTGGACTCATCATTTCCAAGTTTTTATGCAGGAATAAAGAATTGTCATAGTTAGGGCACCAAGCTCGTGGATCTTCGAAACCCTAACTACAAACTGTTTCAATCGAAAGTAATATCACCATTAGATTTGTGAGGCCTCAATTAGTGAACAGGGATACATCTCGCTCTCACTTTTCCCTTTATTTTGCGGGTTTATGGATCACCCTTGCCAGAGAAGATGAAGTTGACCACTGGATGTGGTGGTTTAACTCTTGCGCGTTTATAGTATATTGATTTAATGTTGTATAATGAACGTGAAACAAATAATGTTCTAGCGGAAAGACAACATGTGATAAGGAATTCGTGTGCAAGGGCGTGGGTTCGATCCATGCCCCTTGCATTCTTTTCCATAATTATTTGTTTTCCTTGTCTTGTAGATCTGGTGTAACAATTCATACGCCTCAACGATGCACCCTCTCATCATCATCCTTGGATCTCAATAGATCTAGATCAATGCACTAGAGCTTGCATGTACACCATACACCTCCTGGAGCTACCCACGCTGGATCCAACGCTAATGTCTCGGGCTTCTCATTCTTGGGCCTAACGGATTCCTCTCCACACCCTCCAGATTTGCTATTTTTCCAGGCCCAATAATTAGACTCTAGGTTTTTTTTTTCTAACTAGTTTTTCTAATTATTCCTTTTTTTAATTAACTCAATTAATTGATTTTTTTAATTATAATCACTTAACCTCCTTTTTAATTATAATTAATTGATTTTTATTTATATTTTATTAGTTAACCATAACTATATTTTTTTTCATGAAAAAAACAACAAAAATATTTCTTTTCCTCTGACTCAAATTTTTTAGGTTAACTGTGCTATTTCAGACGTTTTTTTATATTATTTCCCGCATTCTTTTTATGATTATGTAACTTCTCATGGTTTGTAATAAGTAACTAGGATTTTACTTTTCTCCGCATTCTATTACCTGTACCCCCAATTTCCGAAGCCATATAACAATGTAGGAACATTTACTTTTCGTACTTTATTGATTTATTATTTTCACTATTACTGTTAGAAATTAGGATTGCATGGCAAGATAAAAAATGAAACGATAGCAAACCCCAATGCAAGATAAACAATAACTGAATCACAACACACTTTGCACATGCACACCTCTAGGGTAACCTTCCTTGTTGCCTCGGAAAAATATTCATGTCCCTCGAACATGGGGAAGCTTTAGCATTGTCCCTCGAAACCAAAGATCATAGTCCCTCGATGACCCTTTCGATGTTGCCTTCGGTAAATGATCTAGTCCCTTACGAAATTGCTAAAGCGCCCCCTACAAGTTGCCTTCCATGACGGTATGATGACCCGCGCCTGTCCCTTCACATCAAATGATAGGGCTTCCTACTAAATAATGGTAGGGTAGCACTATCTAAAGGAGGAGAAAAAGTACAATAAAGACCTTGAGTAGGTAGACTGCTGTTAATCACTTGCTAACAAATCTCTTTAAAACAAAAACATTTCACACAAACACTTTCAAAATATTTTCAAAACACCTTGTACGCAATCTCGAGTACAAATACGAGAATCATTACAATGTTCGCTTTACAATTGGCATTTGCAAAATGTTTTTAAACATGCACAACACAAAGCAATTTTTAAAACAAATTGAGGTTAGCAATTAAGAGCCTGTAGATAACTACAGATGAAAAGGGTGCTAACACCTTCTCTTTTCATAACTTACCCCCCGAACTCAAGAAAATCTCGAGGGTCTTTCCTATTATTTTCACCCTTTACTTATTGGATAAAAGAAAAGTCAGTGGCGACTCTTTCTATCCGCATATTTGTGATAAAATGCAAACTAAGTCAGTTCTCTCACTGTATTACAAAACTGGCGACTCTGCTGGGGAGTAACTGAAAAAAAGAGGGGTTACCTTTAGAGTTAGATCACTTTTAAATCCTTTTCTTGTTTGCTTTGTTTACTTTTGTTACAAAGATCCTACACTCGTATTTGGGGACATTTTAAGTAAGTAGTAATAGATCATGGAAACTATACGGCGTATACCGATATGGTTAAAGTGGTGGATACATTAGTGTGACGCATTGGTTTGTGCTGGTGTCCCTCGATTCAGTCATAGAGAATACTAGGCTGATGCGTGGTGTCATAAGAACTAACCGACCTTTAGAACCTTAATTAACCCAACTTAGCCATTATAAGGTAGTGAGATAGCCGACTTTGGTGTAGTTCAAAGTTGGTTGATACTTGATGCTATGCTTATTGATATTCGACTCTCGGGTTTTGTTTGGTGGCAAGTCAGTTGTCATGCTAAACAAAACCTGTGGGAAAATCAGTGATATTGAGATCCCTAAAACTCGGTTACTTCTTTAGGACATGTTGAGTCAACTAAACTTCAAGAGGGTACTTACCTATGAAACCCATGCAAGCCTTCAACCTAAGACTCTTGTGTGCTTTGTTTGTGTTTGTTATCTGCTTAAACATGACATCATAACATCATAACATCATAACATCATAACATCATATCATGACTAACAATTTCAAGTATCTTGGGGATTTATCTTTGTTCTTTATTGCAGGGTCATGGCTTCCGATCGCATAAATACTATCTGAATCAACTTTATAAGGGTACCCTCCAAGCTTCAGGAATTAGTCTCAAAAGTTACTGACAATTATCAATTCACCAAGAGACATGGTCATCTGCTCAGTCTGGTTACTACCGGTTTCAAAGAAAACATCATGAGTGTTCTGTTCTAATTCTTTGATCCTAAGAATCATTGTTTTACCTTCCCAGATTATCAATTGGTTCCCACAATGGAAGAGTTCTATAAGTTACTCGGAGTACCTATTCTTGATCAGATACCTTTCACCGGCCTAGAGCAAGTTCCAAAACCTGAAGACACTGCAGTTTCCTTACATCTGAAATGATCGGACATTGTATCTAATTGGGAAACAAGGAATGGAGTCAAGGGTTTTTATTCTAAGTTTATGATATAGAAGGCTCAGTGGTTTCTATATGCCATGAGTTTTCGTGATTTTGAGGATATTTTGGCTTTACTGATCTATGGTTTGGTACTATTCCCTAACCGGTACCAATTCATAGATGTGAATGCCATTAAAATATTTCTCACTCATAATTCGGTACCTACTTTGCTTGGATATGTCCTGCATTCCCTTCACACTCGTATTATGAAAAAGCGAGGAACTCTTATGTGTTGCACACCTCTACTTTCCAAGTGGTTGATTTTGCACCTGCCCCAATCAATGATAAAGAATAAACAAGGTTTGAGGTGGTCTTAAAGGTTGATGTCACTCACTCATTTGAATATCCATTGGTGTTCTCGATCTCAGGAAGATATCACTATTATTGACTGGTGTAGGGAATTCCCTAATGTACCACTCATTGGTATAAGAGGGGGAATCACTTACAACCCTTCTCTAGCTCTACGTTAGTTTGGTTATGCTCGAAGAGTCGGTCCTCATGATATTCTCATCCCGGGTATTATTTTCGACTATGAGAACGATCCCCAAAATTACCATCAAAGGTTTATACGTACTTCGGGCATGGTCAACAAGATCGATAGCAAGACTTTGTGACACAAGAATTCCATTCCTCTAGAGCATTACCTCAGATGGGTGCAGTCTCGTTCTCAAAATATTAAAATGCCATATCCTACTATCCTACCAGTAATCGCAGAACCTGTTGTTGAAGGGGATATTCCTCATATCATTCTTCACCCCGATATGCCTACTGACCTCGAAGAACTACAGAAGTCCTAGATTCAACTCAAGGAAGAAAGAGATACCTTTGAAACTCAGCTATATGCTAGTGATAAGAAAGTACTAGAGTTGACGAAACGACTCCACGAAGAACAAAGTCTTAATGAATATGTCATCACAAAGAGGAAGCGCCCATGGGAGACTTGAGATCATATTTTTCTTCTTCGTAACTCTTTTTATTGTCATTATAAGCCTAGAAGGCAATTATAATTTGAGTTTGTTACTAAAATTTCTTTTGTTCCCTTTTGTTTAAACAAATTTAAATTCCGCAAAGGTCCTTGAAAAAATTGCACTTGCATTTACATGTCATGCATATCATCACATAACATGTACTTTCTAGACATGTTTTCTCATCTTCTTGCTATTTACTTCAGTAAAAGATGGCACTGAACAAACTGTGAAAAAACTTCAAGCTCATAACACTCAGTTTCAGCAAATGTTCTTAGACTTAGCTAAGGGACAAGACGAGTTGAAGACACTCATCATAAAGGGGAATAGAAAGAAGACTAAAAAGCCAACAATGTTTCTTAATATGGGAAGAAGATTCAAAGGTCCGACCAAAAGGGCTCTAGATTTTGATCCCCCCCTAAATGAAGACGATAACCAAGAAGAAGATGACAAGAGTATGAAAACTGAAGAGAATAACAACCTTTGTTTTGGCCAAGATTCTAACAAAGACTATTCTGCCTAATAATATCCTCCTGCTGATGATAGATACAAGCAACTGGAAGATCGACTTAATGCTATGGAGATACAGAAAGTGCCTGGGCTGGACTTTGAAGGGTTGGGTCTTATTTCGGGGTTTTTATCCCTCATAAGTTCAAGGTCCCTAATTTTTTCAAATATGATGGTGTGTCCTGTCTAAAGCTTCATTTGCAGTCTTATGTTCGGAAGATCCAATCCCATACTATTGACAGAAAGTTATGGGTTCACTTCTTTCAAGAGAGTTTATCTGGGACACAACTTGAATGGTTCTATCGGTCGGAGGGAACCAACATCCATACTTGGGAAGACCTAGCTGCTGCTTTTTACAAGAAATATCAATATAATGTTGATCTTGCACCAAGTCGCATGCAACTACAAAGTATGACTATAGGCTCGAATGAAGGGTTTAAAGAGTATGCCCAAAAGTGGAGAGATCTGGATGGAAGAGTGCAACCTCCTTTATCTAACAGGGAGCTGGTTGATATGTTCATGGTTACATTGACAGGGCCTTTCTTTAATCATCTGATCAGAAGTTCTTCATCTGGTTTTACCGAGTTGATACTAATTGGGAAACATGTAGAAGACGGTATCAAGAGTGGAAAGATTCAAGTGGATGCATCTTCGAGTGATGCAAAGAAGACATTTAGTCAAAAGAAATAAGTTAATGCTATTTATGTCCAGAAGGGTTGTGTTAGAAATGATCACAACCAATCTGTGGGGGCGGTGCTAATTTCTAATCCTGCACCTGTTCAACAACATCAGCAAAATAATCAGCATATGTCAGACACACCTAGAAGGCAGTTTACCAAAATCAGCATGCCACTGTCTCAGGCATTACAACATTTATTGAAAGCAGAAGCGATTACATTAAGGGATCCTCCTCAGAATCCCAACACCTCCTTTCCTTGATACAATTCAAATGTGAAGTGTGCTTACCATTCCAATAGCCTCGGGCACGACACCAATAACTATTGGGCCTTGAAAAATAAAATTCAAGACATGATTGACAATAAAGAGATTAAGTTCGATCCTCTAGAGACCCCTAATGTAATTACTGCACCAATTCTGAAACATGACAAAGGAATAAGTACTATTGATGAGGTTATTTATGTTTCTACTGTAAGTGACCTGGCTACTCCTCTCCCAATCATCAAAAAGAATATGTTGCAGGTCAGTTTATTTATTGGTTGTGTTAAAAGATGTTACTATTATGCATCCCAACCCAATGGCTCCAAGTTACTGAAGGAAGGCGTTCAACGCCTAATGGACAATCATATAATTCTGGTTGAGAAGATTCTGTCTGCTGAGAATCTATTTCAAGACTTATCTATAATATTCGACCCTCCTATCAGGATCACCTTCAAAGGTCCTGTAAGGATCACTTCCAATCCTAAAGCTGCTCTTCTAATCATCACTACACCTGGACCTATTCCATATTTTTCGGACAAAGTTGTCCCGTGGAGCTATGGATCCGACGTCTACTACCATGGCGTCAAGCAAGAACTATCGATTACTGAAGATGAAGTTATTGAAGCTATGATTCCCATATTGACAATATTACTGGGACCAGTAAGGTTACTAGAAGTGGAAGGATTTTCTCCCCGGAAACCTCTCCAAATACTACTGCTACACTAGTTAGAGTTACTGCTACCGAGTCGATTGTTGAGGCTCAGGGTAAAGAACAAATAATGGATCCTGGCTAGACGGAGGCCCCTAAAGAAGTTACAGCTAAATACACCTCTAGGAAAGAGTTGGAAGTGGTATTGAAGATTATCCGCAAAAGTGATTACAAGATTGTTGAATAACTAGGGCATACCCCCTCTAAAATCTCCATGTTATCTTTGTTACTGTAATTTGAAGCCCATGCACAAGCTTTAGTGAAGTTTCTAAAGTCCTCTCACGTGCCACGAGAGGTTTCCACCGATCAATTTTGAAGTTATATTGCTAGCCTAACCACTGATAATGGGATAGGTTTTTCTGATACTGACTTAACACCTGAGGGAAGAAACCACAACAAGGCCATGTATGTCTCCATCAAATGTAGGGGCACTACTTTAACCCATGTATTGGTTGATACTGATTCCTCGCTACATGTTCTACCAAAATTTGCTCTCGACAGGCTTGATTGCGAGGGGGTTGTGCTGAAACCCAGTGATATTATAGTCCGAGCCTTTGATGGTTCAAAGAGGATGGTACACAGAGAAGTGGATATTCTGATCAAGGTAGGTTCACATGTCTTTAAATTTACCTTCTATGTGATAGACATCTGACCAGCTTATTCTTGTCTACTGGGATACCCTTGGATCCATGGGGCATGCGCTGTTACCTCAACCCTACACCAGAAGCTGAAGTATCATATGAAAGGAAAGGTTGTTACTGTCTGCGGAGAAGAATAATATATGGTTAGTCATCTGAACTCCTTTAGATATGTTGAGATGGATGGAGAATTCATCGTAACCCCCTATCATACTTTTTAAGTTATCCCTCCTACCTCTACCGAACATGTCTCTGCTATTCCCAAGGATACCAGGATTCCTCCCAGAATGGCTTCTTTGAAAGATGCTAAAGTTATCATAGAAGAAGGTGGTTGTACTACTTGGGGTCAGCTTCCTAACATTCCGTATAAATTTGAAAATTTTGGTTTCGGTTTCACTGCAGAGGCTTAGAAGGTTGTTCGTCGTGCTCGGGCTGGAAGACCACCATTCTGCATCAACAACAATGGAGTCAACGCCATAGAAGATGCTGACAGTAATTATGACTTTAAGAGCTGGATCTTTCCGACCATCGACAATGGACTCAACAATTGGAAAGCTCAAGACATTATCTCAATCTCCTTTAGTCAGGAGTGATCGCTACTTTCTGTTTTTTATTGCTTTCAATTTTTATCTATGTAACTTTTAAACAATGACTTTAAACCTCGTGTCTTACCCGGAGCACAATGGTCCACTTGTTAAGGGTTGTCATTTCATAAACATATCTTTATTTAATAAATTATTGGATGTTTTGCATTCAAATTTTGTGCTCTTTGTTTTTCTTTTACTTTTATTACTTTCAAATAGTTATGTGTTCTTACACATACCCACACAATAAATTGCACATCCACATCCACTTTGTATCCCGTTGATAACGATTCTGCTATTACCACTTATGACTTTGAAAATCCGATCTACCAAGTTGATGACAAAGGTGAGGAAGATTATGAAATACATGGAGAACTTTCCAGACTGTTAGTGCAAGAGGAAAAGTATATATAACTACATGAAGAGTCGGTCGAGGTTGTTAACTTGGGTACTGAATCAGACAAGAAAGAAGTCAATATAGGTGCCAACCTAGAAGACGGTATCAAGAACAGGTTAATGCATATGTTGCATGAATATGTTGAGATATTTTCTTGGTCATATGAAGACATGCTAGGGATCGATACTGATATTGTTGTCACCATCTACTGATGAAAAAGGGTTGCTGTACAATAAAGCAGAAGGTTCGTCGCATGCGTCACAAAATGTCAGAGAAGATCAAGGTTGAGGTTATGAAGCAATTCAACACAGGTTTCTTGGCTGTTACATCATATCCTCAATGGGTTAAAAATATGGTTCCAGTACCAAATAAAGATGGCAAGGTACGTATGTATGTAGACTACATGGATTTGAACAGGGCGAGCCCTTATGATGACTTTCTTCTTCCACATATTGATGTTCTGGTCGACAACACCGTTCAACACAAGGTATTCTCCTTCATGGACGGTTTCTCAGGTTATAATCAGATCAATTTAGCACCTGAAGACATGGAGAAAACTACTTTCGTCACACAGTGGGGCACTTTCTGTTACAAGGTTATGCCTTTCAGGTTGAAGAATATCGGCGCCACATATCAGCGTGCCATAGTAGCTATGTTCCATGACATGATTCATCATGAGATAGAGGTGTATGATGAGTACTAAATTTTTTTTAATTTAAATGTGAATAATTAGCGCTCATCGGCTTAATTCGTTTGGTTTTTGTCAATAAACCTCAACTTTAGTGTATATTTGGTATAATTCATGTTATAGTGTATTTATTGTGTTATTGTGTAAATATCATTGATTTTAATTGATTTTATCTCATTTTTGTAGGTATTCAAGCATTGATATTTATGCATTGTTATATAGAGCATTGAATAAGCTTTCCAACGCTTCCGACCATGCGTGAATCAGAGTTACGGTTCAAAACTTATGGCTGAATATGTGCTGGATTTTCAATGTTCTGTCATCTGTCGCCGGGTGACGCCCGGGAGATTCTGAAGCATGGAAAAAACCCAGTTTTGATCACCAGGCGACGCTTTTTGGTCATCGGGCGATGCAGGACAGTCAGAAATGCATATTTTGGGGTAAAAACACATTTTTTAGGTATGGTTTTGGGTGTTTTTTATCCCAATTTCATCATCCTTCATTTTTTAATAGTTAGAGCTTAGAAAACAATATTGAAGATTATATACGGATGATCCGGGGTGGATTACTCTTTAATCGGAACTGAGAAATCGGTAGATTTATGGTTCATTTTTCGTCTTCTTTGTGTATTATTTATGTGTTAAGTTTGTATATATATTTACTTTGAACTCATGTATATTTCTCGCCCATGGCGTTATATTAAACTTTCTTTATAAATCTTTATCGATTATTATCTTAGATATTTGCTCTGTGATAGGGATTTGAGTTGTCATAGACATATACTGCTTATATTCTTATCTATGATGATTATCTATTAGTGTCTAAACTCTAGAGATAGATTTAGAGCTGACATCTACTTGGGTATCAAAGCTTAATGCCTCTATGTGGTTGTGCTGTACTGAAAGATCGTTAGTGCGATTACATAGTTGTCTTTTATGTTATTGAGGAGGTAGAGAGATCATTTCTTTGTTTATATAGTCGGTCTCTCAATTTTGTTAGAGATAACTTAGGTTGTGAGTGATACGTAGTGACATTGATGAGTGTTGTTAGGTTGAATATAACAGGTCGATAGATTTAATTCTGTGATGAGTAGATTATATGCAGACTTGATAAGTTCTTCCTTAGTTTTTACTTTTGCTTACATTTATTTTTTGTTGATAACATTTTCGTTACAAACCCATTTATCCCCAAATTCATTAACGAGATAATTGTCGAACGACAATTCAATAATCAATCTCTATAGACACGATAAATTCCCGGATAAATATTTCCAAAACTTTTGTTGTTTGCTCCTACACCGCTTCTAATAAAATGACGCCGTTGTCGGGGATTGGTTCTATTGTTTTCGTATTGCGATAATTATTTTGTTTTTAAGTTTTGTAATTAATGTATATGTTGTTTAGAAATTGTACATTAACTTTTATATGATATTTGTGCATATATGTGTATTCATGTATTGTTGTGAATTGTCTCGTTTTCGTAATGTTTGTTGTGTGATTGTTAGGACACTTTCTTTAGGTTTGAGCATTGTGACAATACCATGGCATAATGAGAGGAGGTTACTAGCTTACACAATAAAGGCGTAGAGCTTACGACGTAAAACAAACATGTTTATTTGTATTTGTTTATGTGTGTGGTGATTTGTGCTTTAACAAGTTGAAAACAGGAAATGTTCTGAATTTCAAATATTCACTTTTCAACTTGGTTTTTATATCGTTATTTGTATTTGTTTTGTTATGTCAACTTGTGTTTTCTGAAAGTTTGTCGTGTTTAGCTTGAGGAGTTTTATTCTTTGTATATATTGTAAATTTTGTACATTGAAATTTTGTACGAGTATTATTTTTATAATTCTTTTGTTGTTGTTTGGACTCAAGTTTTGGTCATGTAACTTATAAAATATTAAGGTGATTTGTCAAGTTTGATCGTTTCGACTTGTGAATGCATGGTAATGATTTTGATAAAGTTTTGTACATGTTCGAGGTATGTGTTTATCGCTTTCTATACTTTAGCATATTCATGATACTTATACCTTTTACAATTTTTATTCCATTCATTCTTTTGTATACTTGTTCATTTGTGAATCACTTTAGTTCCTACCCTTTTTTTGAGGTAGCTTTCCATTGTTCACATATGCTGGAGACCACAATTCTTATTTTAGCTGGATTTTATTATGCTTAATATTTTGTTTGTGTTGATTGTATGAAAATTTGAACATGATCAATGCATTTTTTTGTTTCATTTTGAGCATAACTACCTTGGCCAAATAAGTCAATTCACCTTATAAGTATGTGATCATTAGTAACCCCTTTGAGCTTTTTATTGATATCCATTTTGTATTTGCTAAATGCTTGTCTATGAGTGTTTAGTTACCCTTTTTGCATGGATCTTAATTCGTTTTTTTCTTGAACCCTCAACCATTGTTTTGGTTTAAATTTTTATCTTGCCTTAGAAAGTAAGTAGTATTCACTTTAGTTTAATGTTGAGTTCAAGTTGGGGAGAAAAATGATTGTGTATTTATTGGTTGATTGCTATGAGATTGAAAAGAAAAATAAGAAAAAAAGTGAGAAAAGAAACGAAAAAAAAGTGATAGAAAAAGAAAGTAAAAAAATAGAAAAGCTTTAAAAAAGAAAAACAAAAAGAGTATGGAACAATGTTGTGTTGAATAAGTGATGTGTGTTGGCTTAAAATTTTGGATGAAGAAGAAGTTTGATTGAAATTCTATTGTTTGAAACTTTGTGGAAGTAATTACTCCCTTAGGTTTAGGCAAATTTTTGTTTCGATTAGCTTTAGGACTTATCACTTGTTTGTTAACCAAGTCGTATTACAACCTTGAAATACCCTTGAGATTCTTGCTTTTATATTTTCAATATAAATTTTTTGATGAATGCATAATTAGTCTGTTGTTTGGAAGATTGTTGGATGAGTGAAAATACCCCATTTTTGTGTGTTTTTCATCTACCGATGATTGTGTTTGCTAGGTGTGATACATTTGTGAACAAGTATTTTTTTTAGAATGTTTGGCATAATTTTTGTATTTAGCATTTGTTTCTTGTTTATATTATAGTCGTAGTTTAGTGGTAAGTGTTTACTTTGTGTGTACTATTTTTCATTTGAATCATTGCATTTTTTTCCTGTTTTTAAAACATGTTGGTTCGTGATTCTTTGATTATCCTCTTTTGCTTCTTTAAGTTTATTTGACTTTGTTTAAGGACAAACAATGTTTTAAGTTTGGGAGAGTTTGATGAGTGCTAAATTGTTGTGAATTTGATTGTGAATAATTAGTACTCATCAGCTTAATTCGTTTGCTTTTTGTGAATAAACCTTAACTTTAGTGTACATTTTTTATAGTTTATGTTATAGTGTATTTATTGCGTTATTGTGTAAATATCATTGAGTTTAATTTATTTTATCTCATTTTTGTAGGTATTCAAGCATTGATATTTAGTAATTGTTAGATAGATCATTGAATATGCTTTCCAACGCTTTCGACCATGCGTGAATCGGAGTTACGGTTCAAAACTTATGGTTTAATCTGTGTTGGTTTTTTAACTTTCTATTATATGTCGCCGGGCAACACTTTTTCTTCGTCGGGCGATTCTGGAGCGACCTGAAGCGTGGAAGAAACACAGTTTTGGTCGCCGAGCGATGCTTTTTGGTCGCTGGGCGATCCAGGACAGTCGGAAATGCATATTTAGGGGTAAAAACACATTTTTTTGGGGTATGATTTTGGGTGTTTTTGATCCCAACTGCATCATCCTTCATTTTTGGATAGTTAGAGATTAGAAAACAACATTGAAGCTTACATACGGATGATCTAGGGTGGATTGCTCTTCAATCGACACTGACAAGCCGATAGATTTGTGGTTCATTTCTCTTATTCATTGTGTATTCTTTATGTGTGGAGTTTATATATGTATTTACCTTGAACTCATGTATATTTTTCGCCCATGGCGTTATATTAAACATTCTTTACAAATCTTTATCGATTATTATCTTAGATATTTGATCTGTGCTAGGGATTTGAGTTGTTATAGACATATACTGCTTATATTCTTATCTAGGATGATTATTTATTAATTTCTAAACTCTAGAGATAGATTTAGAGCTGACATCTACTTCGGTATCAAAGCTTAATGCCTCGATGTGGTTGTGATGTACTGAAAGATCATTAGTGCGACTATATAGTTGTCTTTTATGTTGTTGAGGAGGTAGAGAGATCATTTCTTTGGTTATATAGTCGGTCTCTCAATTTGGTTAGAAATGACTTAGATTGTGAGTGATACGTAGTGACATTGATGAGTGTTATTAGGTTAAATGTAACAGGTCGATAGATTTAAGTCTGTAATGAGTAGATTATATACAGACTTGATTAGTTCTTCCTTAGTTTTTACTTTTGCTTGCATTTATTTTCTGTTGACAACATTTTCTTTACAAACCCATTTATCCCCAAACTCATTAACGAGAGAATTGTCGAACGAAAATTCAATAACCAATCTCTGTGGACACGATAAATTCCCAGATAAATATTTCCAAAACTTTTGTTATTTGTTGTTACACCGCTTCCAACAAAATGGCGCCGTTGCAGGGGATTGGTTCTATTGTTTTCGTATTGCGATAATTATTTTGTTTTTGAGTTTTGTAATTAATGTATATGTTGTTTATAAATTGTACATTAACTTGTATATGATATTTGTGCATATATGTGTTTTCACGTTTTGCTATGAGTTGTCTCGTTTTCATAATGGTTGTTGTGTGATTGTTAGGACACGTTCTTTAGGTTTGCGCAGTGTGACAATACCATGGCATGATGAGAGGAGGTTACTAGCTTGCAGAACAAAGGATCCGAGCTTATGACGTAAAACAAGCATGGTTGTTTGTATTTGTTTATGTGTGTTGTGATTTGAGCTTTAACAAGTTGAAACAAGGAAATGTTCAGAATTTCAAATCTTCACTTTTCAACTTGTTAATTCATTTTCACCTGGTTTTTATATCGTTATTTGTATTTGTTTTATTATATCAACTTGTGTTTTCTGAAAGCTTGTCGTGTTTAGCTTGAGGAGTTTTGTTCGTTGTATATATTGTAAAATTTGTACATGGAAATTTTGTAGGAGTATTATTTTTCTAATTCTTTTGTTGTTGTTTGCACTCAAGTTTTGGTCCGGTAACTTGTAGAATATTGAGGTGATTTGTCAAGTTTGATCGTTTCGACTCGTGAATGCGTGGTAATGATTTTGGTAAAGTTTTATACATGTTCGAGGTATGTGTTTCTCGCTTTCTATACTTTAGCATATTCATGATACTTATACTTTTTACAATTTTTATGTTATGTCATTCATTCTTTTGTATACTTGTTCATTTGTGAATCACTTTAGTTTCTACCCTTTTTGTGAGGTATATTTCCATTCTTCACATATGCTGGAGACCACAATTCTTGTTTTAACTGGATTTTATTATGCTTAATATTTTGTTTGTGTTGATTGTATGAAAGCTTGAACATGATCAATGCTTTTTTTTTGTTTCAATTTGAGCATAACTACCTTGGCCAAATAAGTCAATTCACCTTATGAGTATGTGATCATTAGTAACCCCTTTGAGCTTTTTATCGATATCCATGTTGTATTTGCTAAATGCTTGTCTATGAGTGTTTAGTTTCCCTTTTTGCATGGATGTTGATTCGTTGTTTTCTTGAACCCTCAACCATTATTTTGGTTTAAATTTTTACCTTGCCTTAGAAAGTAAGGAGTATTCACTTTAGTGTAATGTTGAGAAGAAAAATGATTGTGTATTTATTGGTTGATTTCTATGAGATTGAAAAGAAAAATAAATAAAAAAGTGAGAAAAGAAACGGAAAAAAAAAGTGATAGAAAAATAAAGTAAAAAAATAGAAAAGCTTTAAAAAAGAAAAACAAAAAGAGTATAGAAAAATTTTGTGTTGAATAAGTGACGTGTGCTGGCTTAAAATTTGGGATGAAGAAGAAGTTTTATTGAAATTCTATTGTATGAAACTTTGTGGAAGTAATTACTCCCTTAGGTTTAGGCATGTTTTTTTTTCCGATTAGCTTTAGGACTTATCACTTGTTTGTTAACCAAGTCATATTACAACCTTGAAATACCCTTGAGATTCTTGATTTTATATTTTCAATGTAACTTTTATGATGAATGCATAATTTAGTCTATTGTTTGCAAGATTGTTGGATGAGTGAAACTACCCCATTTTTGTGTATTTTTCATCTACCGATGATTGTGTTTGCTAGGTGTGATTCATTTGTGAACAAGTATTTTTTTTAGAATGTTTGGCATAATTTTTGTATTTAGCATTTGTTTCTTGTTTATATTATAGTCGTAGTTTAGTGGTAAGTGTTTACTTTGTGTGTGCTGTTTTTCATTTGAACCATTGCATTTGTTTTCTGTTTTTAAAACCTGCTGATTCATGATTCTTTGATTACTGTCTTTTGCTTCTTTAAGTTTATTTGACTTTGTTTAAGGATAAACAAAGTTTCAAGTTTGGGAGAGTTTGATAAGTGCTAAATTGTTGTGAATTTCTCTCTGGAGAAAACACTTAGAATGGGGGGGGGGGGGGGGGGAGGGGGTTGAATAAGTCTCTCTTTTTCTTTTTCTTAAATGCACAACAATAATGGAAAGACAAGGTTATTTTTATCCTGGTTCTTTTAAACTCAAACTACTCCAGTCCACCCGCCAAGGTGATTTCTCCTTTCTCAACAAGGACCTAATCCACTATAATCAACTGATTACAAACACACAACAACTGTTGTGACTAACAATGCACAAGTAATCTTACAAGTGACTAACACCACTAAGACTTAAATCTAGTCCTAGTCTACTTGAGAAATCTGACTAAACTTGGTCTCTCAAGGAACAATTACAAGAGTTTAATCTTTACAGATAATGAGATAAAGTTTGCTTTTAATCAAGCTATGTCACAATTGTGATTTTTCACTTAGAATAATTTGTACAAAGTGTATGAACAAAGAGTTTGTGAGCCCAGAATTTTTCACGTAGTTTCTTGCTTCGTTTTGAAATTAATTGGTTAGTTGGCTTGTAATAAATGTCCTTCTATATATAGTAAGAACAAAATGACCGTTGCTGCCTTCAAAATGTGGAGAGCATTAAATGCTTGCGTGTTTCCTTGAACTATTCCATTTTCCAATGAACTAGCGTAGACACTTGAGTGCATACAGCCGTCTTTGAATTAAATGAGCAAACGTCACTTGTAAGAACATGTTTCCTGAAGCTTGACAAGACAAGTTAGCTTTTACATTCTCTCAGAACTTGCTTCAACGTCTTGAATTCAGAACATGCTTGCTTATCTTCTAAATAATGCTTTGCTTGCAAAGAACTTGATCAGTGCTTGCTTTCAAATAAACTTCTGAACAACACTTGCTTTCAGGTAATCTTCTGAACAAGGAATCCTGCTAAGTGTTAGAAGATGCATTTAAAATAAATGTCTTACTAGACTCAGCATCAGCAGTTGCGCTTAAAGCAAATAGTTCTTTTAACAAAGAACTTCTTCATTAATTTTTAGCTTAGCACATCATAATGCTTCTGTCAGAACATTATTTGAAACAGTCAAATACGTTCATCAAAGTATAAATTATCTAAAATATAATTTATTTTTATCATCAAAACTCTGAGATATGATCAGAACTAATCTTGTTCTAACAATCTCCCCCTTTTTGATGATGACAAAAAATATTCAGATATAGAAATAAAATATAATAAGAGATAAGAATCTCCCCCTGAAATAAATATTTCTATATATATAACACTTCCTGAGATTATTTATCAGAGCTTTGAAAATATCTTCTTGGATTTCTTCAGAACTTCTTTTGAAGATAATGTTCAGCTGAATTACTCTTCCAGAGTTTAAGTGATACCTGCAAAAATTCTTTTTCACAAAGAAAGAAATCTTGTATTTTGTTAGAATGTCTGAGACTTAGTCCCATAACTGTTAATCAGAGATTAGATCAAAATACTCATTTTCTCCCCCTTTTTGGCATAATAAAAAAGTTTATAAAAAAATAGTTGAAGAGATTTAAAAGTTTTCATAAAATAGCAAAAGATATCGAGAAGTAGAAAACAACAAACAAAAGACAAGAAACAGAATGACACTAGGATTTCTTAGTAACAAGGGCCATAAGAAGATTCTTGATCTCAGATGCAGATTCCTCTTGTTTCATCATCCAGTTTCTGATTTCTTGGTTTGTCTGGTCTTGCTTATCCAAGCGCTCATGAATGAATTCATTTTCCCTCTTGAGCTCATTCAGAGTATCCATGATAAGTGAAGTAGGAGCAGAGGATGAAGAAGCTTCAGTAGAAACAGCCTTTGGAGCAGCAACTGTTGAGTCAGAACGAACAAAGGTTGAAAGCAGAGTGCCCAGATCCATCACAAGAGTTGGCACTGATTCAGGTGCAGCTTTTGCAGAAGGTTGATTCAAAATAACAATTGCCAAAGGATTTGAATCTTCAGAGGATTCTTCTAATTCATCTCCTGAAATGTCCATTTCATCAGCTGGAGCATCAACAATCATCAGAGAAGACTTCTTGTCCCGAATATCAGCAGCTTCTGATTGAAAGGCATGCAGATGCTAGGAGAATTTCTCAATCACCTGAGAGTGACATAAATCTTGCAGCTTCAGTGACTCAACATTAAAAGTTCTTCTGAAAGATTCCCATAGAAGATCTGTTGCAGCTGGGTTCACACTTCTGGAGCGGTCTTCCTTCAGCAGGTTCAACCATGCTTGAACTTCTGTTAAAAAATTCTGAAACAATATATTTACATCTGGCTGAACAGGTTTTGGGACAACCTTTTTGAAAGTTTTATTTCTCAGAAATTGTAGAGATTCAAAATCAACTACTATTCTTAGAAAGTTAGTTGGTTCAGAATTTTCTGTTTGTTCAGGAGTTGCTGATTGGTCAGGTTGGTCAGGTTGTTCAGGTTGTTCAAAAGGGTCAGGTGTTGCTGATTGATCATGAGGTTCATATGATGCATGAGTTTCAGAGGGTTCGTATGTTGGTGAAGGTTCAGATGGTTCATGAGTTTGGTGTTCTGGAATGTGAGGAGGTGAAATCACTGGTGAGTCAGGAGTTGGAAGTTGTGGAGATATTGGTGGTGTGATGTCAGGTGAAATGATTATGGTGTTGTCAGCAGTTGGGGTAGGATTTTGTGTTTGTGTTCTGTTTAAGGCAAAAATGTTTTCAGAAGGTAGGTTGAATGGAGGCTTTAGAGTGGCCAGAGGTTCGTTGATTCCTGTTATTCTCCAAGAGCCAGCATCATACCATCCAATAGGTCTGAGTGATAATAGTCTGGGAGGAGGTCTTGAAAAGTGTTCAACAGGAATGGTTTGAGAGATAGGTGGTTCAGAAGGTTCCGAGTGAGATGGTTCTGATTGGGTTTCAGAGTGTTCATCAGAGTCAAAGTCACTCAAGTCTGATAATACTTGATCTCTTTGAGGGTTGTCAGCAAGAGGGTCAGAGGGGATGGTTAGGTCAATATCAACATCTATATCTCCTAGGGTTTGGGGTTCAGCAGATGTACATATATTTTTAGAATCATAAACAAATATAGTTTTAGCTGGCGTACCTGATTTCTTTTTCTTCTTTCGAGGTCTGGCAGAAGGTCCTTCAACAACTTTCCTCTTCAAAGGTTGCTGAAGAACAACATCTGGAGAAGCTTGATGTCTTCCTTGGAGCCAAACAGGATCAATTGGTGTTCCAGTCTCTTTACAGATTTCAATGTAATGCAGGATGATGCATGGATGATCTCCTGAGTTGAACAAAGGGAAATCAACAATTAGTATCCTTCATCTCTTAATAGTTGCTGACACATACGGAGTTGGTTCCACCAGCAGCTTGTCAATAATTTTCCTCTTCACTAAATTCTTTCCAGTCATAGCCTTTCCACAAGTAGGCTCTAGCTCCCCCAGAAGATTAGCTTCATCTAGGTGAGCAATCAGACCATTCTCAGTTAGAATGTCTGAGAATAATCTACCCATAGGAATCCAATTCCTTTTGGATTTTGGGTTTTTCATCCTTTCAGCTTCCCTAGTCTCTTTGACATGATTCCAGAGATGTTCAAACAACAGATAAGGCAAATCAATTTTTACATTTGTTCCAAGGCAGAACAACAAGTATTGTTAATCAACATTAATGTAGTCTGGAGAGCTAGTTTCCTTCCTATGGTGAATACATCCATGGATTATTCTTGCCCATATCTTGTACTTATTTTTCAAGTCCCTGACTTTAGACGATCCTTGTCCATTTGTAAAAAATTTTTAATAGACCTTTGACATTTCCATTCTTCCACTTGAAATACCTGTTACTCCATGTCCTTCAAAACCTAGAAACTTTCTGATTTGATTTTCAGTAATGGAGATTTACTTACCCATTACGAAAGAGAGGATAACTTTAGGGGTAACAATTGCATGTATCCAAAATTCCTTCACAAGGTATGGAAAAACTGGACCAACAAGACGGTCAAAAAAGTTTCCCCAACCTTGAAACTCAACAGCAGGAATCAGATCAAAACCATTATCTCTTAGATTCTCAAAATCCACCATTAACTCACTTAACACTTCCAAGCTGTCCACTGGAATGAGAGTTGTTCTCTCAGGAACGATGTATTGCTCAGAGTGGATGTTCTCAGAATGGGTAGAGGAGGAAGCAATTGGAGCTCTTAGAGTTGAGAGATGAAAAAGGGTTTCAGACAAAAATTACAGAAACGTTTGAGTTTTGAAAAAGATGGTAAAAAGTGAAAAAGGGTTTTTTCAAAAGTATTTATATGAAAAAGTTTCAGAAATAGGTTTGGAAATAAAACTGTAAAAACAATTTTTAAAGAAATTAAAACGAATCTCATCATTACATGCATTTAATGATTTTTCAAAATTAGGGGAAAACGTGAGATTAGAGCTAATCATAACAGTTACCTAGAACAGCGTCAGTAGCTTTTGCACGTGTGACCTTTCAGAAACACACCAAGTGTTCATATCCTGAAGGTTGCATGGGATAACTGTTTGATCTAATGAACTTCTGAGTATCATAAAAATTAAAATCTTCTGACTGACTATTCATTCAAATCATCTGAGAACTCATCTTTTCTGAGTGGGTTGTTCAGAGATTCTGAGATTATCTAGAGCATTGTCAAGAGGATGATCTTATGAGTCTTCCTTTGCTTCTGAAGTTTCAGAGTTTGAGGGATGATCTTTTGTACCTAGAGAAATATCAATTTGCTTTGGTTGTTGGCCAATCTTATCATCAAACCTGACTTTGATTGATTCTTCAACAATCAGAGTTTCTGTGTTGTATATTCTATGACCTTTTGAGCGTTTAGAATATCCAAGTAGAAAACATCTTTGTGCTTTAGAATTAAACTTGTTCAGTATAAAACAAGTACATTCAAAAAGATTGAAATATAAGATGTTTCTAGTGGCCTAGAGGAAGAATTAACAATTTATGATTTAAAAGAAAGTTCTGAAAATTTCCTTTTAGACATGCTTTGTTCAGAGCTTCTGATGTTGTATTCCTGTTTCCAATAGTTTCAGAGCCAATAATCTTCTGTTTCTGATTACCTCTGAAACCTTAGAATCTATTAGATTCCAGGCCTTGGAACATATGCTTTCTTTCCTCCATGAGTAGATAACATCTAGAGTCCAGGTGTTAGTACTTGAGTATCAACCTTGCTGTTGAAAATATCTGCAACATAGATGATTTTGTCTTTTAGTACCCATATCTTTTTGGGTCCTCTTGGGTTAGAGTATTTAAATTTCTGTTTGAACTTTGGTTTATCATAAGAGTTTCTAGAGTGAGATGTATATTTAATATGATGTGTGTGCCCAGTGGTGAAGTGAGAATAGAGAGGAGTACATTTGATAACCAGATCCTTATATTTCTTAGGCTGAGTTACTTTGCCTTTGTATCCTATACCTATTCTGTCTTTCTTGCTAACTCCATAGATCATTGAAGCCATTTTGCTTCTATCTATGTTTTTAGCTAGAAACTTCTGAAAGCTTCGATCATATATCTTTATGATCTTATCAGCATTACAAGGATCTTCTTAGATTATTTCCTTTTGAGAGTTTTGTAGATTATTTTCTAGTTTTAAAATCTTTTCTTTTAACTCAGAGTTTTCTGATCTCAGACACTTAGTTACTTCAGAGTCAGAAGCAAGATCCTTTTTCAGATTCCTGAATTTGACTTGAAGCTGCTGATATCTTTCCATAATTTCACTCAGACTTTCTCCTAGTTCAGCTTTAGTGAAATTAACAGTGAAGTCAGGGAATACCTCTTCAGTGTCTGCTTCTGATTCAGATTCTGATTCAGAGGATTCTGAGACATCTGATAAGTTGTCGGTTTGAGCTATATTGGCTTTTTCATCTTCTGATTCTATTTCGTCTTTAGAAGACTCAGAATCATCCCATGTTGCCATAAGACTTTTCTTCTTTTCCTTAACTAACTTCCCTTTATGTTTCTCCTTATGAAGCCTTGGACACTCACTTTTGTAGTGACCTTGTTTATTGCATTCATAGCAGGTAATGATTCTGTTACTTGATATTTTGTGTCCAGAGGATTGTTCAGAGTCATTTCCTATTCTTCTGGAGTTTCTGAAATTCTTCTGCTTGTGCTTCCACAGCTGATTGATCCTTCTAGAGAGAAAGGATAGTTCATCTTCTTCTGAAGCAGATTCTTCAGAGTTTTCTTATTTACCCTAAAAAGCTTTAATTTCATATTTTATAATTGATTTAAGGGTAATGGACTTACCTTTCTCTTGAGGCTCGTGCTCATCGAGTTCTATCTCATGACTTCTGAGAGCACTGATGAGTTCTTCAAGAGATACGTTGTTCAGATCTTTTGAAACTTTGAAAGCAGTGATCATAGGTGTCCATCTTCTGGGTAAGCTTCTGATGATCTTCTTAACGTGATCTGCCTTAGAATATCCCTTGTTCAGAACTCTCAAGCCAACAATCAAAGTTTGGAACCTTGAGAACATGTCTTCTATATATTCACTTTCCTTCATTTTGAAGGCTTCATACTTCTGGACGAGAGCCAGAGCTGTAGACTCCTTCACTTGAGTGTTTCCTTCATGAGTCATTTTAAGAGACTCAAACATATCATGTGCAGTATCTCTATTTATAATATTTTCATATTCCACTTTAGAGATAGCATTTAGAAAAATATTTCTAGCTCTATGATGATTTTTGAAATCAGCTTTTTGCCGTCTATCCATATTTTTCCTATCAATCATATTTCCTTCTGAGTCAGTAGGATCTTTGTAACCATCCAAGACTATATCCCATAAATTACTATCATGACCTAGAAAGAAACTTTCTAGTCTATCTTTCCAATAATCAAAATCTTCTCCATCAAACACTGGAGGTCTGGTGTAGTTATTGTTGTTTTGTTCATTTGCCATTGTGTTTTCTTCTGGATCTTTTCTTGACATGGTTAAGTGTTCAACTCAGAGTCAAGCTCTGATACTAATTGAAGGTGGAAAAAACACTTAGAAGGGGGGGGGGGGTTGAATAAGTTTCTCTTTTTCTTTTTCTTAAATGCACAACAATAATGGAAAGACAAGGTTATTTTTATCCTGGTTCGTTTGAACTCAAACTACTCCAGTCCACCCGCCAAAGTGATTTCGCCTTTTTCACGTAGTTTCTTGCTTCTTTTTGAAATTAATTGGTTAGTTGGCTTACAATAAATGTCATTCTATATATAGTAAGAACAAAATGACCGTTGTTGCCTTCAAAAGTGGAGAGCATTAAATGCTTGCGTGTTTCCTTGCACTATTCCATTTTCCAATGAACTAGCGTAGACATTTGAGTGCATACAGCCGTCTTTGCATTAAATTAATAAATGGCAGTTGTAAGATCATGTTTCCTGAAGCTTGACAAGTCAAGTTAGCTTTTACATTCTCTCAGAACTTGCTTCAACATCTTGAATTCAGAACATGCTTGCTTATCTTCTAAACAATGCTTTTCTTGATAAGAACTTGATCAACGATTGCTTTCAAATAAACTTCTGAATAACACTTGCTTTCAAGTAATCTTCTGAACAAGGAATCCTGCTAAGTGTTAGAAGATGCATTTTAAAATAAATGTCTTACCAGAGTCAGCATCAGCAGTTGCGCTTAAAGCAAATAGTTCTTTCAACAAAGAACTTCTTCATTAATTTTTAGCTTAGCACATCATAATGCTTCTGTCAGAACATTATCTGAAACAGTCAAATACGTTCATCAGGTATATATTATCTAAAATATAATTTATTGTTATCATCAAAACTCTGAGATATGATCAGAACTAATCTTGTTCTAACAAATTTGAGTGCGGATAATTAGCACTCATCAGCTTAATTCGTTTTCCTTTTGTGAATAAACCTTAACTTTAGTGTATATTATGTATAGTTTATGTTATAGTGTATTTATTGCGTTATTGTGTAAATATCATTGAGTTTAATTGATTTTATCTCATTTTTGTAGGTATTCAAGAATTCATATTTAGTAATTATTAGATAGATAATTGAATAAGCTTTCCAATGCTTTCAACCGTGCGTGAATCAGAGTTACGGTTCAAAACTTATGGCTGAATCTGTGTTGGTTTTTTAACTTTCTATCATCTGTCGCCGGGCGACACTTTTTGGTCGTCAGGAAATTCTAGAGTGATCTGAAGCATGGAAGAAACATAGTTTTTTTCGCTGAGCGACACTTTTTGGTCGCCGGGCGATGCAGAACATTCAGAAATGCATATTTAGGGGTAAAAACATATTTTTTGGGTATGATTTTGAGTGTTTTTTATCCCAACTTCATCATCCATAATTTTTTGATAGTTAGAGCTTAGAAAACAACATTGAAGCTTACATACGGATGATCTGGGGTGAATTTCTCTTCAATCGACACTGACAAACCGGTAGATTTGTGGTTCATTTCTCTTCTTCTTTGTGTATTCTTTATGTGTTGAGTTTATACATGTATTTACTTTGAACTCGTGTATATTTGTTGCCCATGGCATTATATTAAACTTTCTTTACAAATCTTTATCGATTATTATCTTAGATATTTGCTCTGTGCTAGGTATTTGAGTTGTTATAGACATATACTGCTTATATTCTTATCTAGGATGATTATTTATTAGTTTCTAAACTCTAGAGATAGATTTAGAGCTGACATCTACTTTGGTATCAAAGCTTAATGCCTCTATGTGGTTGTGCTATACTGAAAGATCGTTAGTGCGATTACATAGTTGTCTTTTTTGTTGTTGAGGAGGTAGAGAGATCATTTCCTTGGTGATATAGTCGGTCTCTCAATTTGGTTAGAAATGACTTAGGTTGTGAGTGATACGTAGTGACATTGATGAGTGTTGTTAGGTTGAATGTAACAGGTCGATAGATTTAAGTCTGTGATAAGTAGATTATATGCAGACTTGATTATTTCTTCCTTAGTTTTTACTTTTGCTTACATTTATTTTCTGTTGATAACATTTCCTTTACAAACCCATTTATCCCCAAACTCATTAACGAGATAATTGTCGAACGACAATTCAATAACCAATCTTTGTGGACACGATAAATTCCCAGATAAATATTTCCAAAAATTTTGTTGTTTGCCGCTACACCGCTTCCAACAAAATGGCGCCGTTGCAGGGGATTGGTTCTATTGTTTTCGTATTGCGATAATTATTTTGTTTTTGAGTTTTGTAATTAATGTATATGTTGTTTATAAATTGTACATTAACTTGTATATGATATTTGTGCATATATGTGTTTTCACGTTTTGCTATGAGTTGTCTCGTTTTCGTAATGGTTGTTGTGTGATTGTTAGGACACGTTCTTTAGGTTTGCGCAGTGTGACAATACCATGGCATGATGAAAGGAGGTTACTAGCTTGCACAATAAAGGCGCCGAGCTTACGACGTAAAACAAGCATGTTTGTTTGTATTTGTTTTTATGTGTGGTGATTTGAGCTTTAACAAGTTGAAACAAGGAAATATTCTGAATTTCAAATCTTCACTTTACAACTTGTTAATTCATTTTCACCCAGTTTTTATATCGTTATTTGTATTTGTTTTGTTATGTCAACTTGTGTTTTCTGAAAGCTTGTCGTGTTTAGCTTGAAGAGTTTTGTTCGTTGTATATATTGTAAATTTTGTACATTAAAATTTTGTAGGAGTATTATTTTTCTAATTCTTTTGTTGTTGTTTGCACTCATGTTTTGGTCCGGTAACTTGTAGAATATTGAGGTGATTTGTCAAATTTGATCGTTTCGACTTGTCAATGCGTGTTAATGATTTTCGTAAAGTTTTATACATGTTCGAGGTATGTGTTTATCGCTTTCTATAGTTTATCATATTCATGATACTTATACTTTTTACAATTTTTATGTTATGTCATTCATTCTTTTGTATACTTGTTCATTTGTGAATCACTTTAGTTCCTACCCTTTTTGTGAGGTAGATTTCTATTCTTCACATATGCTGGAGACCATAATTCTTGTTTTAACTGGATTTTATTATGCTTAATATTTTGTTTGTGTTGATTTATGAAAGCTTGAACATGATCAATGCATTTTTTTGGTTTTATTTTGAGCTTAACTACCTTGGCCAAATAAGTCAATTCACCTTGTGAGTATGTGATCATTAGTAACCCCTTTTGTCGCACCCCAAATTTGTCGTACCTCGATAATTTTATCTTTCAAGATTAAAATAGAAGAAATATTTAATTGAAGATGGTACAACAGTATTTGATGGACCTTCTTTATCCGACTAGGGGGGGTTTATTTTTAATTCAGGAAAGCGGGGCATTCAAAATCCGAAAGACTCGCGTATCCGTGAACCCATTCGCGAAGCATGTTGGCCAATGGCCCATGCGATTCAAAAACAAAACTATATCGAGTAATTATCAAATTGTTAATTACTATTGTTGTTAGTAAAGAGAATGCCTTGAAACTCAACACATTGCCTCTAAGCTGCAATGCACTCTTCCGAATCAAACATATAACCTCTAAGCCGCAACGCGTTCTTCAAACTTAAAACACATTTCCTCAAAGCCTTAATGCGTTCTTCCAACTCAAACACATTGCCTCTAAGCCGCAATGCATTATCCCAACTCAAACACATTGCCTCTAAGCCGCAATGTATTATCCAAACTCAAACGCATATCCTCTAAGCTGCAATGCATTCTTAAAACTCAAAAACATTTCCTCTAAACCGCAATGCGTATTATCCAAATCAACATGTTACCTCTAAAGCCGAAATGAGTTTTCATGCTCAAAACATCACCTTAGACGTCATGCAGCGATTCGCGAACATAGCCCATGACCTCAGTCTTCAAGCAGCCATGCTTTATCAATCATTGCTATACTCACCCTCCAAATGGGTGAATAAGCTAAGATATACAAAATTGTGCTCTTAAGGTCAAAACCGTCTGCCTCGTCATCAAACCCGGGTAAGCGATATATCATCATCTTTTCCTACTTCCTGGGGACTTACAAGGGTATGCTGCATCAGGGTAACCTTATGTTTGTCAGACAATTTTTGCGATACTCGAATTTTCTCACGTTATTCAATTGAAAGATAATTAAATAGGGGCAGCTGTCGCACCCCAAATTTGTCCTACCTTGATAATTTTATCTTTCAAGATTTAAATAGAAGAAATATTTGATTGAAGACGGTACAACAGTATCTGATGGCCTGTCTTTATCCGACTAGGCGGGTGTATTTTTAATTCAGGAAAGTGAGGCTTTCTAAATCCGAAAGACTCGTGTATCCATGAATCCATTCGCGAAGCATGTTGGCCAATGGCCCATGCGATTAAAAAACAAAACTATATCGAGTAATTATCAAGTTATTAATTACTATTGCTGTTAGTAAAGAGAAGGGGTATAATTCTGAATTACAAGTCTATTAAGATTTCTTTTGTAGCTGACCCATGATTTGTTAGTTAATTTATTGCATATTATTATTAGTTATATTGGACTAGATGTTCAAAGCCTTTAGGCCCATTTAAGTACTAAAAAAAAGTGTTGCCGTAAAACAAAGTGTTATTTATAATTAAGAAGAAAAAGGGCAAGTATTGATTGTTGAGTTAAGATTATGTTAGGCCCATTAAACAAATCCTAACAGCCCATTTGTCGCTTTGATAGGGTTAGAAGAAAATTATTAAGATTGTTATCATTATTTTCATTTTTTTTAAAAAAATAAGATAAGTATAACAAGTGATATTCTTTTTTAAAACGAGACATTGTTTTACTGCTGATGATCATTAAATAGGCTGTAATTAAAAGTTGTTTTACTAATTATTTATTAAAGTTTTTTGCGTTAAAAATGGGGTTTTGGATCAAATCTTCCTTAAGCCCAATACAACTCAACAACGCAGGGCCCATATTTGCCAGCCCCAAAACACCTATTTTTCCAATTTACTAAAATAAAATTGGCCCAATTTATGGATACGGTTCTGATTAGCAGATCTTATTGACAAGTCTTGTCCAACAATTATGTAGAAAAACAAGCTTCATCTAAAACAATTTAAATCGCAGAGTATACGCATATGGTCTTGTATCTACAAAACATATAAAAGATTAAATCCAATCTCCAATGTATTACAACATTCAAACATTACAGAAAAAAATCAAATCTTACAAGATCTAATTACAAACCACTAAACCAATCTCATTACAGATTATAACAAATCTATTACAATTGCAAATCAGAATCCATAAATGACTAAATCTCTAATTGATTTAATCCCTAATCTATGTTAACAAAACCAAAAACCCTAAATCCCTAATCGGTGTAAATGGTAACTAAAAGAGTTAAAAGAAAAAACCCTAAAAGACAAAGTTATAAATACTGAAAAAATGAATACAGAAGGAGGCGGACAATTTACAGAAGGAGGGGGTTGAACAGAAACAAGAATAATTTCGTTTTTTACAGAAGGAGGGCTTAGAGACGGAGAAGAAATTGGGACATATCCTCGCACTGAAGATCCAGAAGAGAAAGGGATTAAAGTTTCCAGATCGGAAACCCTAACCACCTTTGAAAGCCGCCGCGGCTGACCACCCCACTTGTTAGAACATAGTTTGATTCTACAACCCTCAGTATGAGTTTTGATGATAACAAAATACAAGATTAAATAAATTATAAGATTTATAAGACATATATGCTACTTAAAATTATGTTGTGTATTTACAGAAACTCTGATGGAATCAGCATCAGAATATCAGTATCAACATCAGCATCAGAAGATATGTCAACATCAGAAGATCAAATAACATGTGCTATACGCTGAAGCCCGATGAACAGAATCTGCGCATGACATACTCTGACTCTGGTCAAGATCCTAACCATGTCATCAGCACTCAGAAGCGTCAGAATAAGCTAAAGCCAAGAACACTCTGATTATCATTAGCAGAACACTCTGAAGTGTCAACGTTACTATGCATTCAAGACAGATTAATTACCAACGGCTTTATTCCAAGACAAATATCTTCTCAAAAAGGAAAGAACGTTATGAGCATTGAAATAGATTTATGGACAGCAACGTATCTATTCCTAGGCTACTTAAACAAGTCAGTGAGAAAAGAAATGGCTAATACTCCACACGCATATACACGCCTAAGCTAATCATCCTCATGCACGCTCTCATTTTTGCTAAAGCTTTCAACCACGCATATTCTATAGCTCTAGCAATCTAGTTTCATCTTAAGCTTAATATTGTGTATTATCACAATTGTGATATATAGTTTTGTAAGAAAACATCAAACACACATCTGTTCATTTATCTGTAAGAGAAATTCCTTGAGATAAACCAGTATGTGGTTAGACTCAAGAAGGCTTTAACAGTTGTTAAAGCAGTTGTGTATTCAGTTGAATATAATGGATTAAGACCTCGTTGGAGAGAGGCGAAATCACCTTGACGGGTGGACTGGAGTAGTTTGAGATCAAACGAACTAGGATAAAAATAACATGTTGTCTGCATTTGATTTTAAGTTTTACAATTCAACCCCCCTTCTTGTGTTTTTCACTTCTTCAATTGGTATCAGAGCGCCTGGTTCTGAGCTTATAACACTTAACCGTGTCAGTACAAGATCCAGCGTTAGAAAAACACAATGGCAGGACCACATCAAAACATCAGCAATGACAACAATGAAGAAAGAGACAGATTCAATGGTAAACCTCCAGTCTTTGATCGAGAGAACTTTGATTACTGGAAAGACAAAACTGAAAGCTTCTTTCTGGCCCACGATGTTGATTTGTGGGATATGGTGACTGATGGATACACGCACCCAGTGAATGCAAGTGGTCAGAAGATTGACAGGAAAGCAATGTCTGATCAACAAAAGCATGATTTCATAAATCATCACAAAGCCAGAACAATTCTTCTCAGCGCCATCTCTTACTCTGAATATGAAAAGATATCAAACAGAGACACTGTAAAGAATATGTTTGACTCTCTGAGAATGACGCATGAAGGCAACATTCAAGTTAAAGAAACTAAAGCTCTTGCGCTCATTCAGAAGTATGAGGCATTCAAGATGGAAGAAAGTGAATCAATTGAAACGATGTTCTCAAGATTTCAAATTCTGGTGGTTGGTCTCAAAGTTCTGGACAAAGGGTATTCTACTGCTGATCATGTTAAGAAGATCATCAGAAGCTTGCCAAAACAGTGGAGGCCAATGGTCACAGCGCTGAAGCTAGCTAAGGATCTCAACAAAATCTCTCTGGAGGAAGTTGTCATCTCCCTCAGAAGTCACGAGATAGAGCTAGAAGCAGATGAACCTCAAAACCAAGGTAAGCCATTAGCTTTAAAATCTAACAGAAAATCTGACTCCAAAGTTTTGCAGACTGTAGAAGAAACCTCTGATGGGTCCTCATCAGAAGAAGATGAACTATCTCTCCTCTCCAGAAGGGTGAATCAATTATGGAAGCAGAGGCAAAGGAAGTTCAGGAATCCCATAAGATCAGAGAATCAGAATGAATCCTCCTCCAGATGCAGAAGGTCAAAATCCTCCTCTAGACACAGAAGATCTGAAGGCTCTTCAGGAAGCAGAAAGCCAAACAACAAAGACATCATCTGCTATGAATGTAACGAGCAAGGACACTACAAGAGTGATTACCCAAAGCTTCAGAGGGAAAAGCCCAAAAAGAAGTTTGGCAAGGAAAAGAAGAAAAGTCTCATGGCTACATGGGATGACTCTGACACATCTGAAGCTGACTCAGAATCAGATGATGAGAGAGCAAACATAGCTCTCATGGAAAACATAACAGAAGACAGTGAAGCTTCTGAATCAGACTCTGAATCAGACACAGAAGAGGTATTCCCTGACTTTGCTATTAACTTTACTAAGGCTGAACTAGATGAAAGCCTTAATGAAATTCTGGAAAGATATCAGCAGATCAGAGTCAAATTCAGAAACCTGAAAAGGAATCTTGCTTCTGACTCTGATAAAACTGAGAGTCTCAAATTGGAGAATTCTGAGTTGAAAGATAAAGTTTCAAAATTAGAAAATATATTGCAAAACTCTCAGAATGAAACAATTCCTGAAACTCCCAGCAGTGCTTATGAGATCATCAAGGAGTATGATCATAGCTTACAGAAGTTTCTAGCTAAAAACATAAATAGAAGCAAAATGGCTTCAATGATCTACGGAGTTAGCAGAAATGGCAGAAAAGGAATAGGATACCAAGGTAAGGTACCTACACCAAAGAATGCCATGGATTTAGTTATAAAACGAACTCCACTTAACTCACACTTTGTATATGGGCACACACACGACACCAAATATACTAGTAATAATTATTCTGTCAAAACAAAATTCAACCAGAGTTTTGGTAAAATTAACAAATCAGGACCCAAGAAAATATGGGTACCTAAGGATAAAATAATACATGTTGCAGATATCTTTAGCAGCAAAGTAGAAACACCAGTCATAGTACCTGGACTCTGGCTGCTCATGACACATGACGGGAAGAAAGCATATGTTCCAAAGCCTGGAACTTAAGCCTGGAGGCCACGTAGGCTTTGGAGGCAATCGGAGGGGAAAGATCATTGGCTCTGGAACAGTAGGTAATGGAAATCTCCCCTCTATAAGTAATGTTTTATTAGTAGATGGATTAATGCATAATCTGTTATCCATAAGTCAATTAAGTGATAACGGTTATGATATAATCTTTAATCAAAATTCATGAAAAGCTGTTAGTCAGAAAGATGGGACTATCCTATTTAATGGAAAGAGGAGAAACAACATTTATAAAATAAAACTTTCTGAACTGAAAAGTCAGAATGTAAAGTGTCTTCTGTCTGTTAACAACGAGCAATGGATATGGCACAGAAGATTGGGGCATGTTAGTATGAGAAGAATATCTCAGATTAACAAACTCAATCTGGTTAGAGGACTTCCTAACCTGAAGTTCAATTCAGATGCTCTGTATGAAGCATGTCAGAAAGGCAAGTTTGCAAAACCAGCTTTCAAATCTAAAAACGTTGTTTCCACCTCTAAGCCATTAGAACTTCTGCACATTGACTTATTTGGACCAGTTAAAACTGCTTCAGTCAGTGGCAAGAAGTATGGGTTAGTAATCGTAGATGACTATAGCAGATGGACATGGGTAAAGTTCTTAAGACACAAGGACGAGTCACACTCTGTGTTTGTCACCTTCTGCAACCAAGTTCAGAATGAAAAGGATCTTAGAATCGTCAAAGTTAGAAGTGATCATGGTGGAGAATTTGAAAACAAAGATTTTGAGTCATTCTTTAATTACAAAGGCATTCTGCATGATTTCTCTTGTCCTAGAACTCCCCAGCAAAATGGAGTTGTAGAATGAAAGAACAGAACATTGCAAGAAATGGCCAGAACCATGATCAACGAGACAAACGTTGCTAAGATCTTCTGGGAAGAGGCAATAAACACAGCGTGCTACATTCAGAATAGAATCTCCATAAGACCTATTCTGGAAAAGACTCCATGTGAATTATGGAAGAACAGAAAGCCCAACATTTCATATTTTCATCCATTTGGATGTACTTGCTTTATTTTGAATACTAAAAATTATTTGAACAAGTTTGACTCTAAAGCACAAAAGTGTATTATGTTAGGATACTCTGAACGCTCAAGAGGGTACCGAGTATACAATACAGAAACACAGATTGTGGAAGAATCAATCAGTGTTCGTTTTGATGATAAGCTTGACTCTCAAAAGTCAAAGCAAAATGAATTACTTGCAGGTATGGAAGTTGAATTCACAGGTACTAAAGACAAGTCATCAGAAGCTCTTAACAGAGACACTCCCTCAAAATCAGAAAGAGGCACTGCAAGCAATCCAACACCTTCTGTTGATCAACTTCAGAAAAGACCATCCAGAAGCAGCATGGATCATCCAAAAGAAACAATCTTAGGAAGAAAGGAAGATCCAATCAGAACAAGATCTAGCTTCAGAAACTCTGAAGAATCCTTCATGGGACTTGTCTCTCTGATTGAACCGTCTTCAGTTGATGAAGCACTTCTGGACAATGACTGGATTCTAGCAATGCAAGAAGAGCTGAATCAATTCACAAGGAATGACGTATGGGATCTAGTTCCTAAACCAAAAGGATTCAACGTCATTGGAACAAAATGGGTGTTCAGAAACAAACTGAATGAACAAGGTGAAGTCATCAGAAACAAGGCACGATTGGTAGCACAAGGTTATAGTCAGCAAGAGGGGATATACTATACAGAAACCTTTGCTCCAGTCGCCAGGTTAGAATCTATCAGACTTTTAATTTCATTTGCTGTAAATAAAGGCATCACTCTGTATCAGATGGATGTTAAGAGTGCATTCTTAAATGTCTATATAGAAGAAGAGGTATATGTGCACCAATCCCCTGGTTTTGAAAGTTCAAAAAATACAGAATATGTTTTCAAACTAAAGAAGTCACTGTATGGTCTGAAACAAGCTCCCAGAGCTTGGTATGAAAGACTGAGTAACTTCCTGTTAGAAAAGGAATTCACCAGAGGGAAAGTGGACACAACTCTATTCTGTAAGAAAGTTAAGAATGACATTTTAGTATGTCAGATTTATGTTGATGACATCATTTTTGGATCTACTAAACCTTCTCTGAGAAGAAAGTTTGTTAAGTGTATGCAGGCAGAATTTGAGATGAGCCTAATGGGGGAACTGAAATTATTTCTGGGCATTCAGATCAATCAAACCCCAGAAGGAACTTACATTCATCAGAGCAAATATGTCAGAGAACTTCTGAAGAAATTTGATCTCTCATAATGTAAACCATCAAAGATTACAATGCATCCCACGTGCATTCTAGAAAAAGAAGAGGTAAGCAAAAAGGTAGAACATAAGGTCTACAGAGGTATGATTGGTTCTCTTCTTTACCTGACAACTTCAAGGCCTGATATTTTATTTAGTGTATGCATTTGTGCAAGATTCCAATCAGATCATAGAGAATCTCACTTAACAGCTGTTAAGCGAATTTTCAAGTATCTGAAAGGTACTACTAATCTGGGTCTGTTTTATAGAAAATCAAGTGATTACAGCTTAGTAGGATACTGTGATGCTGACTTTGCTGGAGACAGAGTAGAGCGTAAAAGCACTTCTGGAAGCTTCCAGTTTCTGGGAGAAAATCTGATCTCATGGTCCAGCAAAAGACAATCCACAATTGCTCTATCAACAGCAGAAGCTGAATACATAGCAGTAGCTGGATGCAGCACACAAATGCTCTGGATGAAAAGTCAACTTGAGGACTTCCAGATATTTGAGAGTAACATTCCTATCCTCTGTGACAACACTTCTGCTATTTGCTTAAGTAAAAATCCAATTTTGCATTCTAGGGCTAAGCATATAGAAATAAAACATCATTTTATTAGGGACTATATTCAGAAAGGGATTTTAAATTTAAAATTCATTGACACAGACCATCAATGGGCTGATATTTTCACAAAACCACTTTCTGAAGATAGGTTCAACTTCATTCTGAAACATCTCAGCATGAAGCTCTATCCAGAATAAAACTGTTTTAATTTTATATATTAACCTTCAGAATTGTGTTTATTTTCTGTGAACTTCTGATCAATCTTCTTTCAGAATTTTAGAAGTGCAGATTGTATCAGAATCTATCCATGAAGATCTGAGCGCTTCAGTTCAAGGATAGAAGTGATGTTCACTCAAGCAAACAAGTGTCATCCAGTCATCATCTATTTTCTGAGGCTGAACACGCGTTCACGTTTCTGAAAAGGCAAAGCGCTAATTGGATGCATTGAGACACATGTCATGGGTAACCGTTCCAAATATCTTTCTGAATCCCCTAAAATTAGCTATCATTAAATGCTAATAATCATTATTTATTTCTCTCTCTTAAATGTTTATGTTTTCAAAAACTTTTTAGAAATCTATTTAAACACTTCACACCATTCACACTCTTTACCCTTACTTTCATTTTCTCTCAATATTTCTGTTTTCTGTGTTCTTACTTTCTCAAGAAAACCTTTCAATCTTTTTCAAAAACCTCGTGTGAACATGGCTTCTTCCAGCATCCAAAGTTCAACCTGCAGAAGAACAGACGATTCCAGCTGAAGACTTGGGTCAAGAAGAAGTTATTGCAGAAAGCTCTGAGAAGCAGCCTGTATCTGAAGATCCTCAAGCTTCCTCTCTTGACAGGCAGACTCTGGAGGATTTGAAAAGATCTGATATGCTGATGAATGAAAGGATGGATAAGCAGGATATCAAGATTGATTCTATAGCAAACATGGTATCTAAGCAACAGGAAACCAACAATCAAATCAAGAGCATGTTGGAAGCTCTGTTCACACGTCTTCCACCTTCTTCTTAGAAATTTTATTGTGTTTTCCCTGTTTTCTTTACATGTTTGTCTGTAATATTTTCTCGTGTTCTGAACTTAATCATTGCTTATGTTTTTATATAAACGCTCTTTTTGCTCTGATCATTTTAACTCTGATTATTTGTGCTTTTTGATAACTGACAAAAAGGGGGAGAAAGAATGATATTTTTCAATAACGGATTACTGAGACATAAGTCTCAAACATTCTAACATTCGGATACATTTGAATTTCCTTCTTCTGAAAAGCCTACAGGTACAAGAATCTGATGAACTCTGATAAAATAAAGTTCTGATGCTCAAAGAAAGTTCAATAAAGTTTTGATGCTCAAGGTCTCATGGAATTAAAGGGAAGTCATCATCTCAGGGGGAGTTTTTCTCCTCATTACTCTGATACTTTTTATTCCTTATCTTCTTATCTCTGATACCTTTTATTCGTTACTTGATTATCTCTGATACCGTTTCCTCTATATCCTTAAACTCTGATACCTTTTATCATTTTATTTTAATTGAAAAAATCTGGTTTTTGTCATCATCAAAAAGGGGGAGATTGTTAGAACATAGTTTGATTCTACAACCCTCAGTTAGAGTTTTGATGATAACAAAATACAAGATTAAATAAATTATAAGATTTATAAGACATATATGCTACTTAAAATTATGTTGTGTATTTACAGAAACTCTGATGGAATCAGCATCAGAATATCAGTATCAACATCAGCATCAGAAGATATGTCAGCATCAGAAGATCAAATAACATGTGCTATACGCTGAAGCCCGATGAACAGAATCTGCGCATAACATACTCTGACTCTGATCAAGATCCTAACCATGTCATCAGCACTCAGAAGCGTCAGAATAAGCTAAAGCCAAGAACACTCTGATTATCATTAGCAGAACACTCTGAAGTGTCAACGTTACTGTGCATTCAAGACAGATTAATTACCAACGGCTTTATTCCAAGACAAAGATCTTCTTAAAAAGGAAAGAACGTTATGAGCATTGAAATGGATTTATGGACAACAACGTATCTATTCCTAGGCTACTTAAACAAGTCAGTGAGAAAAGAAATGGCTAATACTCTACACGCATATACACGCCTAAGCTAATCATCCTCACGCACACTCTCATTTTTGCTAAAGCTTTCAACCACGCATATTCTATAGCTCTAGCAATCTAGTTTCATCTTAAGCTTAATATTGTGTATTATCACAGTTGTGATATATAGTTTTGTAAGAAAACATCAAACACACATCTGTTCATTTATCTGTAAGAGAAATTCCTTGAGATAAACCGGTCTGTGGTTAGACTCAAGAAGGCTTTAACAATTGTTAAAGCAGTTGTGTATTCAGTTGAATATATTGGATTAAGACCTCGTTGGAGAGAGGCGAAATCACCTTGACGGGTGGACTGGAGTAGTTTGAGATCAAACGAACCAGGATAAAAATAACGTGTTGTCTGCATTTGATTTTAAGTTTTACAATTCAACCCCCCTTCTTGTGTTTTTCACTTCTTCACCACTGTCTGCCACATTTTCAATTACTCTATCACCGTCTCATCAAACAAAGCTTCCAAACTCCGTGGGACCTGCAAATTAGAGAACACAGAGGAAGATTAGTTCCTAAACCAGAGGGCTTAAAGAACTCAGAGGAAACAAAATTGCGACGGTGCGAAGAACTTAGCTTTACTTGTGCTTGTTGGGTGTTTGTAAGATAAAGGGGCTAGGTCCGGCTTAAGGTGCCGCCGCAGGGAAGAGTGGGTAAGGTTAAGGTTGAGGAGGAAGAAAATGGTTCGCGTGGAAGAGAGAAAGAAGAAGCTTCGCTGTAATAATCCAAAAGACGAAATGAATCAAATAAATGTAACCATATTTCAATCTTGTGCCTCGCATCCATAATATTAATCGTACTCCCTCAGATATCATCCGTTGGATATGCATCAGACGGCCGCTAGGCCAGGGCTGCGCCGTACTCCCTCACCACACACGATCAGTCTGTACCCTTCTCCAAATGCTTGGGCCGAGCCCAGTGACATCCACACCCCCTTTCAGATTTTTGCTAATTCCACAGAGCGAAACACCCCCCCCCTGGCCTAGACTATCTTAGGCCCAGACCCAGATAACTCTTCACACCCCCATATTTTTACTTCGTAACTGAAAATGCACCCCCCAGGTTTATTTAAAATAATCAATTATTTTGTATTATTTTCTTTTTACATCATTTTTTATATACATTATATTTTTAATTCTTATGCTTATAATATTTTTTTATAATAATTGTTATTATTTGCAATAATTGATATTATTAATTTTTATATTAATTATCATTCTTATATTAATTATTATTATTATATATAAAGACAGATTATTTTTATATCAAAATGCATATATTATTTTCTATACTATTTGACATTAAATCTTTTTCATTCATGCATTAATCAAGACGTTTTTTAATTATTACAAATAAAAAACACAAACAAATCTCAAACTATTTTCGCGAATAAATTAAGCTAATCAACAGTCTTTTTCGCAAATGGGTTTCAAACTAATTTTGGCTTACTGCATACTCAGTCAAAATTTCCGCAATCACTACTCTCGATCGAGTGCGAAGTGATTCAAAATATGTTTACAAACCCTTTAAAAGACACCCACCCATACGAACTACGAATTTGGACTTTGATTCCTCATAAGAGGATACGTGGGCACGCGATCTAAAATTGTGGCGAGTCTTGCTAATTAAAATTTAAAGCACTGTTTACCCCCAAACCTAAACCTAGGGCTAATATCCTTGTGAACAAGGTGGATGAGAGGTGCCTAACACCTTCCTTTCGTCTAATTGAGTCCGTAACCTAGGATCTCTGTCCGTGAATTATGGTTTTCTGCTAGGTTCCCTTCCCTAAGATAAAAACTAATAGTGGCGACTCTTGATTAAAAATCTGGTCGCTACAGCTGGCGACTCTGCTGGGGACTCTCTTTAACCCTACGTTTTAGGTCTCTTTTGGGTTTTTATTTTTATTTATTTATTTGCATTAATTTATTTATTGCATTTTTTTATTTTCTTGTATATTTTTATATATTTACTATGTGGCGATTTTTTATTTAAAAAAAATATTTTCAATATAACCCTTAGAAAGAAGGTTCGTCTATTAGCTTAGGGGGTACATCATCCATGCGAGTTTATGTGACGACTTTGCCTAGAGTCGGTGAACTTCCGAAAAAGGAATACTTATCGAGAGATATCCTCTTGACGAGTAGGACTTTGGAAGGTCACCCATGACTCTTTGAAACGACCTTAACCGAAAATCTCATGACGAGATCTTTCACGACTTTGAGACAAACGTCTCGGTCCGTAAAGTGGCTCCACCTAAGGGAAGCCCTTGCGCCTTTTCCCTCTGGTGTTATTAATGACACCCTTAAGGAAGCCACCTTTTGGGGAGGGTAGATCAATTGTAGGCCAAGACTAAGGAACCTACCTTATAAGGGTACTTATAAAAAAAACCCGTCACTGAACCATACATCCCTAACTTATAGGGGTATTTATTACAAAAATCCAGTCACTCTACCCTACTCCCACGCATTTATATATTCATCATGCATTTCATATATTCGTCACCCTACATTTGTCTTATTCAGAGGGGGTATAAAAGATAAAAATAAAAACAAGATCTCAGTGACTGTCTTAAAAAAAATGGACACCGAAGGAAACAACTTGCCCGCGTCAACACGCCAAACATGTTTGAGATCAAAGCCACGAAAAGGAAATAATATGCTGAAGACTTTCTCAAGTTTTGTCCAACAACGGGGGTTGATTTGAAGAGCAGATGTCCGCAGGCGCGCTTAGAAGACTCATTTCCTTTTCGTTGGATTTCACACAAATAAAGTTTTGGTTTAAGATTGTAATATTTTTCAATATCTGAATTACGTTACTTTCAATAAAGGCATTCTGTTTCCACATCCCGTTGGCGTATCTATTTTAAAGACAATCGCCAAATAAAATAATAAAGGACAAGCATTTACCCAGATGAATAAGACATTTAACCCGTTCATATTCATACACATTCATTCGCACACATGCATTCACGAACACCCGCATATCATGTCAAAACTCATTTTTCCACAAGCATCTCTCCAGTTGAACCATTGATATAAGAAGGTCTCCACCTCCTTGGCCCCCATATCAAACAAGGGCCTATTAACAAAAAGCAATGGAGTAAATCGAGGAAACATAGGATGCATTCAAAGAGGACCTCGACCAAGTAAAGGGCGACATAAGGTCAATGAAGGGATATTCGAGGCATGTTCTTCTGACTTTGAAAAACATTATTGACAGGAAAGACCAATCCCCAGGGAAGCTTTCAAAGGAGTAGCCCAGACTATTGGTGCATCAAGAGGTCACCAAGGAAAGAGTCTGAGGCAAGACTCCAGAAGTCCGACATAGCCCAACAAGAAGCGAAAGCCGAAGGGTTTGTCCCACTGCCGCCAAAAGCAGGGGCATCTCGTACCCTACATATTCCGACCAATGACGCAGACAATTACTTGGACCGGCAATACAGATATCACGACCCAGAGGATGCCAACCAAGTGCCCTCAAAGACGACTGGTACTCATGCTATTGATAATCCATTAGTGATGAATCAGTACCAAACCTTGGAAGAAAGATTAAAGGCTAACAATAAATGCAATCGAAGTAACCACTGACTCTAGGGCAAGCAGGCAAGCAAAGACCCCGATAAACTCGCTGAAAGAATATCGGTTGGGATATGGACTCCCGCTAGAACATAATAAAGCTTTTGAAAGAGCTCTACAAAGACTAGGAAACCAGGGGATAGTCCAGCTTGGACAATACCCTGAAGAAAATTATAAGGCTGCTCTAAAGGGCGAAGCACGTTTTCCTCCAATCCAAGAGACCTTTGTCAACAACAAAGTAGTGCATGGCGAATATATGGTGAAGATATCCAATGAGGCCAACTTCAAAGGGGCAATCGAAGTCACCCAAGACTGCGCCCAGAGAAAACATCAAAAGATGGACGATCATGGAGATTCCTGAGATATTTTTCTTTCTTAATTAATTTTTCTTCTTTTTGAAAGAACCTATGTCAAGCCCGAGACATAGGGGTTGCTTGTAAGGGTTTCCCCGTTTTGTTTCAGACAATATCTACGACCAATAAAAGCGATATTTTAATTTCAATCAAGATCCATGTCTTTCTTTTTCATTCATGTCTTAATCTTAAAAAATGGCAGTACTTTCTCTGCATATGGATTTTCAAATATTCAAATACTAAGGATGCACCAAAACATGGTAAAAGTGCAAACTCATGCCCAAAACCACCAATAATGCTATTACTGTGATCCGATATAATTTTGATGCTCCTATCAACCAAGCTAAAGAGGAAGATGATAAAGATCTTTAACTCTCTGAGAAAACTGCGAGGGAGATATAAAAAAAGAGATAACAATATGCAACCATATCTAGAGGCTATCAAGACCATTAATTTGAGTATAGCGGAAGACCTGGAAGAAACCAGGCTAAGGGGAAATGTTAAGAGCGGAGCCACAAAGAAGCTGATCGAGTTATTACGCATATCTACGGAAACAGGCCAAAGTCGAATACAGATAGTGCCGTAAAAATAAACAACCGCGAAATACTAAGATATGCTGAAGAACCCGAGCCAGGGGCACGTTGGGTATCCACGTTCAACGAAGCTTCAAATACACTGGGGCACGATATAGGGGCGGTATTGACTCCCCCAAAGAATGCTCACAATCCATATACCCATTCAAGGGTGAACGGGATACCAAAAATCCAAAACTGATTCCCTATCAAGATCATGTTGTAAAACCGACTGCGGAATTTGCAAAGATTATTTTCAGTCACGTCCTATGAAAAGGAAATCAAATGACATACGCCTTGGCAACTATATCGTCTATATTCATAGTAACTTGGTAAAACCACGATTCTCACATCACAAACAGACGCTTCGAAGAGCCCGCACACTGCCTTGCTATTAAAAAACGACAATATAACAAGCCTTGGTTTCATGACATTCAGAAAATTCCTCCAGCATCGACCGACAAACTCTACAAAAATTAGCCTTGAAACTCCTTCTGAGTAACGGTATACTGTACAAGATGAACCACGACATGGTCTAATACTCAAGAAGATTCTGCTACCTCGCCTCGACTCACGTGGTAAATGGACACCCAATTACGAAGGTCCACACGTAGTCAAAACAACATTCTTCGGCGGTGGTCTTATCCCCACAACAATGGATGGGGAAGAACTACCACACCCAGAAAATTCAGACACAGTCAAGAACACTATGTATAAGAAGCTCGCTAAGCTCGAACCTTAAAAAGGCGACTTAGGAAAAGAGGAGCGCCCCGGTGGATCGAAAACCCTAAAGGGAGATCCAGGAAAAAATTAGGGGCATATAACAAAAAAATGTATCCCGGTGGATTGAAAACCCGAAAGGGAAATCCAGGAAAAAATTAGGGATCATTCCATACAAAGAAATAAAGAACAAAAAGACCGCGATCCACGAGCCGCGACTACGAACCATAAAAGAAAAGATACACCTGAATCATTCAACTCAGAAGCAAAGGAGATAATATCACTAAAAGGATATTGGGGCACAACAATAGCAATTATCATTTTTATTTCCATTTACAGTTTTAAACTTTATGTAATTACCTCTTTCTAGGAATTTCATCTTATACTCTCGCCTACTCAGAGGCATATTAATAAAACACTTGCTTCCTTTGCATTTTTCAAATTGCGTTTTTTCTTTTCTCAGACTTGTTTGCAAAATACCACGATTATTACTTGTGAATATTGTCTTGAAATCATTTTGAGGAATTAACAAAATAAAAGCATTTGACAAAACATCAAAAAAACTATTTTAGTTAGAAAAATATCAAAAGAAAATCCACGTCTACGTCCACGCACATGGCTACTTCTACGTCTTGAAAATCTACGCATGTCTACGCCCGTATCTATGCATATCTACGCCTATATCTGTACACATGTCTACGCCTGTATCTATGAATATCTACACTCACGATGCAAAAAGTCTAAATCCATACACATGTCTGCACCTATGCCCGCACTTGCAACACAAAGTCTACGTCCGCACATGAGTCCACACACATGTCTATTCCTACATCTACAATGCAAATTCCATACACGTGTCCATGTCTACGCCTATGTCTATGCTCACGATGCAAAAAGATAATATTCGCATCTGCGCCTATGCTTGTTCTCGACAATACCAAGTCTACACCTACATCTGTGCATCCGCGCAAAGTCTACGTCCATGTTAGCGCCTATGCCTACACTAGCAGCACAAGGTCGACATCCGCGCGCGTCCAGGCACGTGTGTACTCCTGCCAATTCGACATACATCTTTTCTTACGCCCGTGCCTACGACATGCGAGTCTACGTACGCTCACGACTGCACCTACGACATACAAATCGAGATACGTCTACGCTTACGCCTGTGCCCATGACATACGAATTTACGTACATCTACGCTTACGCCTGCGCCTACAACGTACAAATCTACATACGTCTACGCTTATGGAGACCAGATGCATACGTCTACGCCTGCATACAAATATATGCATAAGGCCATTATATACATCTACGTCTACGTCCACATCTACGCCTACATGTAAATCTGCACATATGCCATTACCTACGTCTATGTCTACGTCTACGCCCGCAATACAAAATCAATGCTCAACTTTGGCTAACTTTGTCCACCGCATTCAAATTCAACAATGCTACGAAGACACAACATACAACGCCAAGAATTGGTAACTCTAAGCCAATGGTTTAAAGGAGAGAATGTCGGAAATAGTCTGCATAACATTTCGAAGCATACGCGCATCATACACACATTTCATACATACACACATTTTGCATATCTCAAGCATACACTATAAATTTTTTCATACATATTCAGAGCTTCATATCAATGTCAAACATCATGAATTTCGCATACATAAAACATTCAATACGCATGCATACACATGTATCGCCTAGCAAAAAGACAAATAATTTCACCCTCGATTCAACTATCCAAGGGTCAACCAACGCAATACTTCTCCCACGATTCAACCCGTCACTTCAGTCTTTAGTCTGTGACATGTTCAGCCCATCACCTAAGTCTCCCCGCAGTGATGAGGTCCTTACAAACCCATTACGTTGCCTCTAAGCCTTAACGTATTCGCGAAAACCCATTACACTGCCTCCAAGCTGCAATGTATTTGCAAAACCCGGTATGTTGCCTCTAAGCCGCAACGCATTGTCAGAACTCAGTATATTTCTTCTAAGCCGCAATATATCATCTAACTCGAACACATTGCCTCTAAGTCGCAATGTATTCATAAAACTCAGCATGTTGCCTCTAAGCCGCAACATGTCCTCAAAGACCCATTACATTTCCTCTAAGCCGCAATGGACTCTCGACACTACGTACGGTTCCTCTAAGCCGCAACGCATTGTCAAAACTCAGTGTATTGCCTCTAAGCCGCAATATATTATCCAAATAAGCACATTTCCTCTAATCCTCAATGTATCTTTCCAGATCAACATATTGCGTTTAAGCCACAATATATTATCTAAATCAGCACATTGCCTCTAAACCGTAATGCATTACCCAAACTCAGATTATCATCTCATACTTCAGGCAGCGATGCTCGAAAACAAAACCTAGCTTATCACATCAGACTTCATGCAGTGATTTGCGAACCTAATCCATTGCCTCAAACTTCATGCAGTAATGTATTCCAAACTTCAAACCATCATTTCAGACTTCATGAAACGATGTTCGAAGCCAGATTAGATTGTCACGTCAGACTTCAGGTAGTGATTCGCAAACCTAATCCATTGCCTCAGACTCCATGCATCAATGTATTTCTTATTCTGCAACACAGACCATCGTCTCGGACTTCATACAGCGATGTTCGAAACAATAAATTTAGCTTATCACATCAGACTTCACGTAGGGATTTGCAAAACTGTAACCCATTGCGTCAGACTTCATGCGGCAATACCTTCCTTCATTCCATAAACATCGATCATCGCCTCAGACTTCATGCTGTGATTCTCAAAAGAAAACAAAACTCAACACATTGCCTCTAAGCCGCAATGTATCCGCAAATTCAACATGTTGCCTCTAAGCCGCAATGCGTTATTCACAAACTCAACATATTGCCTCTAAGCCGTAATGCATTCTCAGAACTCAGAACATTACCTCTAAGCTGCAATGTACCCTCGAAACTTAACACATTGCCTGTAAGCAGCAATGCACTCTTCCAAATCAAACACATTGCCTCTAAGCCGCAATGCTTTCTTCTAACTCAAAACACATTGCCTCTAAGCCGCAATGCATTCTTCCAACTCAAACACATTGCTTCTAATCCGCAATGCATTCTCCCAACTCAAACACATTGCCTCTAAGCCGCAATGTATTATCCAAACTCAAACACATTTCCTCTAAGCCGTAATGCATTCTTCAAACTCAAACACATTGCCTCTAAACCCAATTCGTATTATCCAAATCAACATGTTGCCTCTAAAGCCACAATGCATTTTTCATGCTCAAAACATCGCCTCAGACGTCATGCAACGATTCGCGAACATAGCCCATGGCCTCAGTCTTCAAGAATCCATGCATCATCAATCATTTCTATACTCACCCTCCAAATGGGTGAATAAGCCAAGACATACAAAATTGCACTCTTAAGGTCAAAACCATCTGCCTCGTCATCAAACTCGGGTAAGCGATATATCATCAGCTTTGCCTACTTCATAGGGACTTATAAGGGTATGATGCATCAGCGTAACCTTATGTTTGTCGGACAAATTTTGCGATACTTCAAGTATTCAATAAACTTCCAATCAAAACGCGCGAGACTCGAATTTTCTCACGTTATTCGATTGAGAGATAATTGAATAGGGGCAGCTGTCGCACCCCAAATTTGTCCTACCTTGGTAATTTTATCTTTCAAGATTAAAATAGAAGAAATAATTAATTGAAGACAGTACAACAGTATCTGATGGCCCATCTTTATCCGACTAGGGGGGTGTATTTTTAATTCAGGAAAGCGGGGCTTTCTAAATCCGAAAGACTCGCGTATCCCTGAATCCATTTGCGAAGCATGTTGGCCAATGGCCCATGCGATTCAAAAACAAAACTATATTGAGTAATTATCAAGTTGTTAATTACTATTGCTGTTAGTAAAGAGAAGGGGTATAATTCTAAATTACAAGTCAATTAAGATTTCTTCTGTAGCTGACCCATGATTTGTTAGTTAATTTATTGCAGATTATTATTAGTTAGATTTGACTATATGTTCAAAGCCTTTAGGCCCATTTAATTACTAAAAAAAGTGTTGCCGTAAAACAAAGTGTTGTTTATAATTAAGAAAAAAAAGGGCAAGTATTGATTGTTGAGTTTAGATTATGTTAGGCCCATTAAAAAATCCAAACAGCCCATTTTCCGCTTTGATAGGGTTAGAAGAAAATTATTAAGATTGTTATCATTATTTTCATTTTAAAAAAATAATAAGATAAGTATAACAAGTGATATTCTTTTTTTAAATGAGACATTGTTTTACTGCTGATGATCATTAAATGGGTTGTAATTAAAAACTTTTTTACTAATTATTTATTAAAGTTTTTTGTGTTAAAAATGGGGTTTTGGATCAAATCTTCCTTAAGCCCAATACAGCTCAACAATGCAGGGCCCATATATGGCAGCCCCAAAACACCTACTGTTCCAATTTACTAAAAAAACGGGCGCAATTTATGGATACGGTTCTGATTAGCAGATCTTATTGAGAAGTCATGTCCAACAATTATGCACAAAAACAAGCTCCATCTAAAATAATTCAAATCGCAGAGTATACGCATTTGTTCTTGTATCTCCAAAACACATAAAATATTAAATCCAATCTCAAATGTATTACAACATTCAAACATTACAGAAAAAAAATCAAATCTTAGAAGATCTAATTACAAACCACTAAACCAATCTCATTACATATTACAACAAATCTATTACAATTGCAAATCAGAATCCATAAATGACAAAATCTCTAATTGATTTAATCTCTAACCTATGTTAACAAAACCAAAAACCCTAAATCCCTAATCGGCGCAAATGGTAACTGAAAGAGTTAAAAGAAAAAAACCCTAAAAGACTAAGTTATAAATACTGAAAAAATGAATACAGAAGGAGGAAGAGAATTTACAGAAGCAGGGGGTTGAACAGAAACAAGAACAAGATCGTTTTTTACAGAAGGAGGGCTTAGAGACGGAGATGAAATTGGGACATACCCTCACACTGAAGATCCAGAAGAGAAAGGGATTAGAGTTTCCAGATCGGAAAACCTAACCACCTTTGAACGCCGCCGCCGCTGACCACCCCACTGTCTGCCACATTTTTGATTACTCTATCACCATCTCATCAACCACAGCTTCTAAACTCCATGGGACCTGCAAATTAGAGAACACGGAGGAAGATTAGGTCCTAAACCAGAGGGCTTGAAGAACTCATAGGAAACAAAATTGCGACGGTGCGAAGAACTTAGCTTTCCTTGTGCTTATTGGGTGTTTGTAAGATAAAGGGGCTAGGCCCAGCTTAAAGCGTCGCTGCGGGAAGATTGGGTAAGGTTAAGGTTGAGGAGGAAGAAAAGGGTTCGCGTGGAAGAGAGAAAGAAGAAGCTTCGCTGTAATAATCCAAATGACGAAATGAATCAAATAAATGTAACCCTATTTCAATCTTGTGCCTCGCGTCCATAATATTAATCATACTCCCTTAGATATCATCCGTTGGATATACATAAGACGGCCGCTAGGCCAGGGCTGCATCGTACGCCCTCACTCCCTCACCGCACACGATCAGTCTGTACCCTTCTCCAAATGCCAGGGCCGAGCCCAGTGACATCCACACCCCTTTTCATATTTTTGCTAATTCCACAAAGCGAAACACACCCCCTACCCTGGATTATCTTAGGCCCAGACCCAGATAACTCTTCACACCCCGTTGTTTTTACTTCGTAACTGAAAATGCACCCCCCAGGTTTATTTAAAATAATCAATTATTTTGTATTATTTTCTTTTTACATCATTTTTTATATACATTATATTTTTAATTCTTATGCTTATAATATTTTTTTATAATAATTGTTATTATTTTCAATAATTGATATTATTAATTTTTATATTAATTATCATTCTTATATTAATTATTATTATTATATATAAAGACAAATTATTTTTATATCAAAATGCATATATTATTTTCTATACTATTTGGCATTAAATCTTTTTCAATCATGCATTAATCAAGACGTTTTGCAATTAATACAAATAAAAAACAAAAACAAATCTCAAACTATTTTCGCGAATAAATTAAGCTAATCAACAGTCTTTTTCGCAAATGGGTTTCAAACTAATTTTGGCTCAATGCGTACTCAGTCAAAATTTCCGCAATCACTACTCCCGACCGAGTGCGCAGTGATTCAAAATATCTTTACAAACTCGTTAAAAGACACCCACCCATACGAACTATGAATTGAGACTCTGATTCTTCATAAGAGGATACGTAGGCACGCGATCTAAAATCGTAGCGAGTCTTGCTAATTAAAATTTAAAACACTGTTTACCCCAAACCTAAACATAGGGCTAATATCCTTGTGAATAAGGTGGATGAGAGGTGACTAACACATTCCTTTCGTCTAATTGAGTCCGTAACCTAGAATCTCTGTCCGCGAATTAGGGTTTTCTGTTAGGTTCCCTTCCCTAAGATAAAAACTAATAGTGGCGACTCTTGATTAAAAATATGGTTGCTACACCTTTGAGCTTTTTGTCGATATCCATGTTATATTTGCTAAATGCTTGTCTATGACTGTTTAGTTTCCTTTTTTGCATGGATGATGATTCGTTGTTTTCTTAAACCCTCAACCATTGTTTTGCTTTAAATTTTTCCTTGCCTTAGAAAGTAGGGAGTATTCACTTTAATGTATGGTTGAATTCAAGTTGGGGAAAAAAATGATTGTGTATTTATTGGTTGATTGCTATGAGATTGAAAAGAAGAAAAAAAGTGAGAAAAGAAACGAAAAAAAAGTGATAGAAAAAGAAAGTAAAAAATAGAAAAACTTTAAAAAAGAAAAACAAAAAGAGTATGGAATAATGTTGTGTTGAATAAGTGATGTGTGTTGGGTTAAAATTTTGGATGAAGAAGAAGTTTGATTGAAATTCTATTGTTTGAAACTTTGTGGAAGTAATTACTCCCTTAGGTTTAGGCAAATTTTTGTTTCGATTAGCTTTAGGACTTATGACTTGTTTGTTAACCAAGTCATATTATAATCTTGAAAAGCCCTTGAGATTCTTGCTTTTATATTTTCAATGTAAATTTTTGGATGAATGCATAATTTAGTCTATTATTTGCAAGATTGTTGGATGAGTGAAAATACCCCATTTTTATGAGTTTTTCATCTACCGATGATTGTGTTTGCTAGGTGTGATTCATTTGTGAACAAGTATTTTTTTAGAATGTTTGGCATAATTTTTTTATTTAGCATTTGTTTATTGTTTATATTATAGTCGTTGTTTAGTGGTAAGTGTTTACTTTGTGTGTACTATTTTTTATTTGAACCATTGCATTTTTTTTCTGTTTTTAAAACCTGTTGATTCGTGATTCTTTGATTATTGTCTTTTGCTTCTTTAAGTTTATTTGACTTTAATTAAGGACAGACAATGTTTTAAGTTGGGGAGAGTTTTATGAATGCTAAATTGTTGTGAATTTGAGTGTGAATAATTAGCACTCATCAGCTTAATTCGTTTGCTTTTTGTGAACAAACCTTAACTTTAATGTATATTCTGTATAGTTTATGTTATAGTGTATTTATTACGTTATTATGTAAATATCATTGAGTTTAATTGATTTTATCTCATTTTTGAAGGTATTCAAGCATTGATATTTAGTAATTGTTAGATAGATCATTGAATAAGCTTTCCAATGCTTTCGACCGTGCATGAATCAAAGTTAGGGTTCAAAACTTATGGCTGAATCTGTGTTGGTTTTTCAACTTTCTATCATCTGTCGCCGTGCGCATTTTTTGGTCGTCGGGCGATTCTGGAGCGACATGAAGCATGGAAGAAACACAGTTTTGGTCGCCGAGTGACGCTTTTTGGTCGTTGGGCGATGCAGGATAGTCAAAAATGCGTATTTAGGGGTAAAAACATATTTTTTGGGTATGATTTTGGGTGTTTTTGATCCCAACTTCATCATCCTTCATTTTTTTATAGTTAGAGCTTAGAAAACAACATTGAAGCTTACATATGGATGATCTGGGCTGGATTGCTCTTCAATCGACACTGAAAAACCGGTAGATTTTTATGGTTCATTTCTCTTCTTCTTTGTGTATTCTTTATGTGTTGAGTTTGTATATGTATTTACTTTGAACTCATGTATATTTGTCGCCCATGTGTTATATTAAAATTTCTTTACAAATCTTTATCGATTATTATCTTAGATATTTGCTCTGTGTTAGGGATTTGAGTTGTTATAGACATATAATCCTTATATTCTTATCTAGGACGATTATCTATTAGTTTCTAAACTCTAGAGATAGATTTAGAGTTGACATCTACTTCGGTATCAAAGCTTAATTCCTCTATGTGGTTGTGCTGTATTGAAAGATCGTTAGTGTGATTACATAGTTGTCTTTTATGTTGTTGGGGAGGTAGAGAGATCATTTCCTTGGTGATATATTCGGTCTCTCAATTTGGTTAGAAATGACTTAGGTTGTGAGTGATACGTAATGACATTGATGAGTGTTGTTAGGATGAATGTAACAGGTCGATAAATTTAAGTGTGTGATGAGTAAATTATATGCAGACTTGATTAGTTCTTCCTTAGTTTTTACTTTTGCTTACATTTATTTTCTGTTGATAACATTTTCTTTACAAACCCATTTATCCCCAAACTCATTAACGAGATAATTATCGAACGAAAATTCAATAACCAATCTCTGTGAACACGATAAATTCCCAGATAAATATTTCCAAAACTTTTGATGTTTGCCGCTACACTGCTTCCAACAAAATTGCGTCGTTGCAGGGGATTGGTTCTATTATTTTTGTATTGCGATAATTATTTTATTTTTTAGTTTTGTAATTAATGTATATGTTGTTTAGAAATTGTACATTAACTTGTATATGATATTTGTGCATATATGTGTTTTCACGTATTGCTATGAATTGTCTCATTTTCGTAATGGTTGTTGTATGATTGTTAGGACACGTTCTTTAGGTTTGCGCAGTGTGACAATACCATGGCATGGTGATAGGAGGTTACTAGCTTGCACAATAAAGGCTCCGAGCTTACGACGTAAAATAAACAAGTTTGTTTGTATTTGTTTATGTGTGTGGTGATTTGAGCTTTAACAAGTTGAAACAAGGAAATAATCTGAATTTCAAATCTTCACGTTTCAACTTGGTAATTCATTTTCACCTGGTTTTTAAATCGTTATTTGTATTTGTTTTGTTATGTCAACTTGTGTTTTCTGAAAGCTTGTCGTGTTTATCTTGAGGAGTTTTGTTCGTTGTATATATTGTAAATTTTGTACATTGAAATTTTGTAGGAGTATTATTTTTATAATTCTTTTGTTGTTGTTTGCACTCAAGATTTGGTACGGTAACTTGTATAATATTGAGGTGATTTGTCAAGTTTGATCGTTTCGACTTGTGAATGTGTGGTAATGATTTTGTTAAAGTTTTATACACGTTTGAGGTATTTGTTTATCGCTTTCTATACTTTAGCATATTCATGATACTTATACTTTTTACAATTTTTATGCCATTCATTATTTTGTATACTTGTTCATTTGTGAATGACTTTAGTTTCTACCCTTTTTGTGAGGTAGATTTCCATTCTTCACATGTGCTGTAGACCATAATTCTTGTTTTAACTGGATTTTATTATGCTTAATATTTTGTTTGTGTTGATTGTATGAAAGCTTAAACATGATCAAGGAATTTTTTTGTTTTATTTTGAGCATAACTACCTTGGCCAAATAAGTCAATTCACCTTATGAGCATGTGGTCGTTAGTAACCCCTTTGAGCTTTTTGTCGATATCCATGTTGTATTTGCTAAATGCTTGTCTATGAGTGTTTAGTTTCCATTTTTTCATGGATGTTGATTCGTTGTTTTCTTGAACCCTCAACCATTGTTTTGGTTTAAATTTTTTCCTTGCCTTAGAAAGTAGGGAGTATTCACTTAAATGTATGGTTGAATTCAAGTTGGGGAGAAAAATGATTGTGTATTTATTGGTTGATTGCTATGAGATTGAAAAGAAAAATAAAAAAAGTGAGAAAAGAAATGAAAAAAAGTGATAGAAAAAGAAAGGAAAAAAATAGAAAAGCTTTAAAAAAGAAAAACAAAAAGAGTATAGAATAATGTTGTGTTGAATAAGTGATGTGTGTTGCCTTAAAATTTGGAATGAAGAAGAAGTTTGATTGAAATTCTATTGTTTGAAACTTTGTGGAAGTAATTACTCCCTTAGGTTTAGGCAAGTTTTTGTTTTGATTAGCTTTAGGATTTATCACTTGTTTGTTAACCAAGTCATATTACAACTTTGGAAAGCCCTTGAGATTCTTGCTTTTATATTTTCAATGTAAATTTTTGGATGAATGCATAATTTATTCTATTGTTTGCAAGATTGTTGGATGAGTGAAAATACCCCATTTTTGTGTGTTTTCATCTACCGATGATTGTGTTTTCTAGGTGTGATTCATTTGTGAACAAGTATTTTTTTAAAATGTTTGGCATAAATTTTGTATTTAGCATTTGCTTATTGTTTATGTTATAGTCGGAGTTTAGTGGTAAGTGTTTACTTTGTGTGTACTGTTTTTCATTTGAACCATTGCATTTGTTTTCTGTTTTCGAAACCTGTTGATTCATGATTCTTAGATTATCGTCTTTTTCTTCTTTAAGTTTATTTGACTTTGTTTGAGGACAAACAACATTTTAAGTTGGGGAAAGTTTGATGAGTGCAAAATTGTTGTGAATTTGAGTGTGAATAATTAGCACTCATCAGCTTAATTCGTTTGCTTTTTGTGAATAAACCTGAACTTTAGTGTATATTCGGTATAGTTTATGCTATAGTGTATTTATTGCGTTTGTGATACGGTGGCAGAACCGACAATTTTAATACTGGTTTACGTTTTGTATTTGCAAATGTGCGGTAAGCAAGAGTCGCCACCGACTTTTATTTCATCCAACAAAGGAAAGGAAAAAAAAAACAGAAAAAACCTTTTTCGAGAGTTTTTTAGTACGTGGGGTAGATTATAGAAAGGGAAGGTGTTATTACCCTTTCTATCTTTGGTTCCACGAGATCTTAGGTACTTGCTCATTTTTGAAATTGCTTGTGTGTGTTTTGAAAAAAAAATTGTTTAACTTCATAATAACTCTTGTATCGGTCCTCAAGAGTGTGAAGAAGTGGTTCTTGAAAACCGTTTTGAAAAGTGTTTGTGTAAAAGAGTTTATTTGAGCAAGTGTTTAAGATGTGCTACCTACTCGAAAAAAGATTGTTCGTTCTCGTTTCCTTTAGACAGCGCTATCCTACTATTAAGGAGTAGGTAGCCCTATCATTGGAGTTTTAAGGGACATTCGAAGGGACAAAATGGTCACTGAAGGCAACAAGTAAGGATACCTTATCATTTCGAAGGGAATATCGTCATAAGATCATTTCTCGTAGGCAACTCGAGGGACAATGAGGGACTATGATCTTTATGACGACTTTGAACTGCTGGTCATTGCTAAGATATCTATACGTTCGAGGGACACGACCATTATTTTCGAGGCAACCAAGTGAGGCAAAACCCTAGGAGTGAGCGTGTGCAAGTGTTTGATTTCAGTTTCATTTATCTTGCGCATTTAGGGTTATCTACCGTTTTAAATTGTTATCTTTCCATTCAATCTTATTATCCGTACATCTAGGCAGTTTATAATGGCGGAAAGTAAAGTACGAGAAATTAAAACCCTAGCTATTACAAGGCTTTGGGGAGGGGGATTACATAATACAAAAAACGGGGAAAATAGTAGATGCGAAATAGTAAACTTAATTAACTATTAAAAACTTGGAGCAATTACATTAATGCTAAAAATAATGAAATAAATACGCGCGAGAGTAAATTAGACGGGGAATTAAATTCAGAAACAATTAATTGGTGAATAAAGAAAAGATATTTTTTTGGATTTTTATGAGAAAACAAATAATTAGCTTTGCAAATTTACCTAAATTTTATTTAATTTTAATTATGGAAAAAAGTATTTAAGTTAACCTAATTAATTAACGCAATTAAATATTTAAAAAAAAACTAATCCTAATGTTTTTTGTGATTTTCTGATTTTATGATTTAATTAAAAAAAACAATGATTTTGTAAAATAACTAAAACAAATAAAAGAAATTTAAAAAAGAATTAAATTGGGCTTGATGTTGTTGAGTAATCTGGGGGTGTACTGCTAGAATTTGCAAAGGCCCAAAATGATGGCCCAGTTGTCCAGCGTGTGGTTCAGCGTAGCTAGCTTCTGAGCATTCACCATGCGCTGCTTTCTTGGATCGTTGGATCTGGCTGGAGATAGATCCCAAGGGTGAGATCTAAGGATGCATGATGGTCCTTTTAAGGTGAGGTGCATGGAACCTACAAGGAAATTGGAAGAAAAATAGAAGATGTTGGAGGCAGGGGTCGAACCCCTGACCTCTCATATACAACGCCTTATCAACCTTCTTGCACGCCACTGGGCCATTTGGCCTTTTATTAACATAAATAAACAAAATATAATATAATAAAAAACACATTATGCCGAGAACAAAAACGCGCCAACATTCAAACTGGCCAGTGGGACGTTGCCAGATCACTGTCTTCTTCCCATAAACTATCGTTTTAGGTAAAGGTTTTTACCTACGGTTCAACGTCTGTAGCTGTAAACCTGTAAATCTCAAAAATCCAGTACAAGTAAGATAAATTAAATCCAAGCATACAGATCAACTAGGTTTGACCTCGTGAGTATGATGGTACCCATCTTTTTCCCTGATTTTACCTGTACCAAAAAACCCTAAAACGCAAGCTTAAACCCTAACAATGGCAGATGTCCATACATGCGTCAAAACTCATAATTAATCAAACCAATGCATGCTAAATGATGATATAAACATGAAGATATGCTTAAAAACTGTTAACCATGCGCAAATAATCAAACTCGAATTCAAGAAATATGGCAAACCGTGAGAGATGTAGAGGCTGATTATGGGCATCTTAATGCGTGCAAATTGTTGGAAAAGCTTTTGTAGGTGTCCAGGAACATGTTGCAATCCTTAAATCTCCTTGGGGATGGCTCTAATATGTAATTCATCTTGAGACTTTTTGGAAAAAAGTGGTAACTTGGTTTTGCTGTTTCACGTGATCAACCCCTGTTCTTGTGCTTGGGAATTATTCTATATATGTAGTAGACTGAATTAGTTCAACAAAAAGCATTCATATCTTTGCAAATTAACAAGATTTGATTTGATTTCCTCTTTGCATTATTTATTTCTAAATCAAACCAAATCGTGCCATTCTCATCCCAATAAACCCTTTGCACGATTTGATTTTGTTTGACAGCATAAATGGATTGTGATTCTATTCAAAATCAGATAAAAAACAAACCTTCAATATTTTATATCATTTATTTGATTTAATTTGATTTTTAAATGATTAAAATAAAAATAAATTAAATAAATAAAGCCAATAATATATTAGATAGTGTTTGGGTCATGGACATTTCTAGAAGTAAGATGCAAGCATAAAAAGTTACGCCCATTTGATAAAAAATGCAATTTTGGGTATTGTTGACTTTTGACAATTTTCCAAAAATGGCCAACTTTTACAATGCATATATCCTTAAATTTTGACCCTAAGATGGTGTTATTGGACTTTTTAGAAATACTAGGATGTCCCCTAAACAACCCTTTTGGTTTTATCTCAATTGGATCCTCTATGTTCATGTAAGAAGCTTTGACCCAAAAGGTATTTTTGTTGTCTTTTGAAAAGGACCTATAATGTATGAATTTATATCTTTTCATGAGTGCATTTCTTGAACTTGAGGGATGAAGATGAGGTGTAGGGAGTTGGATCCTATTATAAATGAGCCTTGGATGAGAAATTTTAGATAAAGTGTGAAATGTTATGCTTGGTCAAAGTTTGGTTGACTTTTCCTGAGAAACCCTAATTTAGCAACTTTTGAGTTTTGATGAATTAGGAGCATTCCTTGGGGAATCATGATTAATCCTTGATAAAATGATGGATATCACTTCAAAATGTTGAGGTTGACCTAAAATCTTGAAGTTTGATTGTATGTGGGCCACAATTGACTTTTGACCTAATATAGTTGATTTTCAAGCATCTGAGCAGTTGACTGAGCAAACTTCTTGTGCAAGGCATGAAACTTGACATGGATGGTATTGAGAACATATTAGGACTATTGAGAGTATATGAGGCCTTTGTAGCTCACCCATCTTGATGAAAATGGAAACCCTAGTTGGAGGTTCATTGCTTTAGGAGAGAGTTTGTCTGGTCAACTCTTGGGCATCCTTGAGCAAGTTGAGGATCTTGCATGAAGTAACATTGATTGGTGATATCGGGAATGGTCTTACAGATGCCATTTGGAAGTCGACTGGGAACCGTTGTAGATGGGCTTAAATATGCCATCCAGAGAAGGTATCAGTTGCATAAGACATTCCTTTGCGAGAGTTCCTGTACCTGCCGTTGAGAGGGGCTTTATCGGGGAATGTCAGTTTACATCCTGGGAGATAGAGTATAGGAGCTTCGGTTGTCCACTACTCTACTGGGGAATTAACTCCTGATTGAGGAGGTGGGGAGTAAGTTGCATATCTGGTTAGGGTCCAAGATGCACTACGACTTACTGGGGAAATATGAGATCGACAGTATCTGGTCGTGTCCAGGTCTTATAGTGTTGTAAACTGTTGTCTGGAGATAAGGGAGAAGGAACCTAGATAATAGGGTTGCTTAGAAATGAAATCCTAGATAGTAGGGCTTATGAGAAGGAACCTGGGTCGTAGGGTTACTTCGAGATGAAAGCCTGAATAGTAGGGCTATGAGAAGGAACCTGGGTCGTAGGGTTACTTCGAAATGAAAGCCTGGATAGTAGGGCTATGAGAAGGAACCTGGGTCGTAGGGTTACTTCGAGATGAAAGCCTGGATATTAGGGCTATAAGAAGGAACCTAGGTCGTAGGGTTACTTCGAGATGAAAGCCTGGATAGTAGGGCTATGAGAAGGAACTTGGGTCGTAGGGTTACTTCAAGATGAAAGCCTAGATAGTAGGGCTATGAGAAGGAACCTGGATCGTAGGGTTACTTCGAGATGAAAGCCTGGATAGTAGGGCTTATGGGAAGGAACCTGGGTCGTAGGGTTACTTCAAGATGATCGCGTAGCTTAGTTGACCCATTTGGTTTCGGGAACTGATTTTTTCATTAGCTGTCTGCAGATATGACCTGTATAACTGCTGGAATTGTTGGTGATAATTGTCTTTCCTGAAAAGATAACAGGGTTGATTATATGCGATGCATGAAATGCATTGTGAGATGATGCTCTCAAAATAAATGATACTATGCTGTATGTGATATGTATGTGCATGTCATGATGCATGAACATGAGATGCTATTATGACATGTCCGAGTTTGGGAAAATAAATCCTCGACTGCTGCTAGAGAGTATAGCATTCCTGACTGTTGTAGAGGATTGTGGTTCTTCTACTTTCATTGGTGATGGAGAATATAAATGAATATGCTGGAGATTCACTCCTTGTTGTTTGTGAATATTATGCCAGGGAGAGACTCTATTTGAGAATAACTCTGCGGGGGAATAATTTTGTTGGAAAGTGAACTTCCATAACTGGAGGGATAAACACTGCCAGGGATTGAGTTTCTGCATTCAGGGAAATAAACTCTGCTTGGGAGACAAATATTATGACCCGTTTGTGATTATGAGATTCGGCTGGGGAAGGTACTTCCTGTTTTAGTGGAGCCAGTATCAATTTTCATTCCCTTTACTCTGTGAGAAGTACAGATGTCACGAGGTCGTATGCATAGATGACTGTGTTTCCAAGTTGTCTCTTCCCCGGTACCTGCTGGACAGAGTAACTGTCGGGTTCAACATTTTCAGTTTTTGCCCCTATTTCTTAAGTTACGAGCAATTGTCTTTCTGTTCTCTATGCAAATGTTTGTGAACAACAATCATATTCAAATGCATATGTCAAGAATAAACCATTGGATGTTCTTGCAGAACAAAAGAGAAAAAGAAAAAACTAATAGTCTTGTAAAAATGATTTGTATTAATTTTCGAAATTGGCCTATAACAGGCATTTTTGTACAAGGAAGCGGACGCCCTAGTAAGAGAACGCCGCCGTAAAAAGGGAAGCTATACAATATTATGTAAAAAAAATCAAACAGCTATGTACAACAATCCCATTCGGTTCCAAGTCCGCTATTTCCGCTATATCTTCGAGCGTCTCATCACTTTGCTGCTTGTCCGAAGCTGATTAGATTGATTGGTTCCGTTCGAGCTTGACAGTTGATACTGAGGTCTGACCGCAAGGTGATCCAATGTGACATAGTGATACGCTTTACATCCCTAACTTTTGCCTGGACTTCCCTTTCGGGTTTTCAATCCACCGGGATACCCTTTGTTGCCCAAGCTGCCTTTTCAGGTTTTCGACTTGCCAGGTGTACAAAATTTTCATTTTCATCCCTTATTTTTGCCCGAACCCTTTTGGTTCACCGGGAAGCCCTTATTTTTGCCTAGGCCAGTCAACCTAGCAGGTCTTTGTTCATGCGTAGTATCTTTTCACCATGTCCGCATTGACAGGGTGAGGAAGGTCATCACCGTCCATAGTGATCAGAATCATGGCTCCACCCAAGAAGATGTTCTTAATAACAAATGGCCCTTCGTATGTGGGTGTCTATTTTCCCCTGGGATCACCTTGAGGAAGTATGATGCGTTTGATCACTAGATCCCCGACTTGATATTCTTGGCGTCTGACTTTTTTGTTGAAAGCCTTGATCATCTGTTTTTTATACGTCTGACCATGACAGACAATAGTAAGTCTCTTCTCATTGATCAGATTTAGTTGATCAAGTCGAGTCTGGATCCAGTCATCTTCATTCAAACCGGCATATTTCATAATCCTTAAAGAAGGAATATGGACCTCAATGGGTAGGACTTCCTCCATGCCATATACCATAGAGTAGGGTGTTTCCCCTGTTGATGTCCATGTTGAGGTACGGTACCTATGAAGAGCGAATGGTAACATCTCATGCCAATATTTGTATGTCACCGTCATCTTCTGTATAATCTTCTTGATGTTCTTGTTAGCTGCTTCAACAACGTCATTCATCTTCGGCCGGTAGGGAGAAGAGTTATGATGATGTATCTTTAATTTCTTACAGAGCTTGGTAATCATTGTGTTATTGAGATTCGTACCATTGTCAGTGATAATTCTCTCTGGCACACCATACCGACAAATCAGGTTATGCCTGATGAATCGCGCCACGACGTTCTTGGTCACAGTAGCAAAAGAGGCCACCTCAACCCATTTTGTGAAGTAATCAATGGCCACCAGGATGAAGCTATGCCCATTGGAAGCGGTAGGTTTGATTTCTCCGATTATGTCAATGCCCCACATTGTAAAGGGCCACAGAGTTGTCAAGACATTCAAAGGAAGCGGAGTCACATGTACCTTATCAGCATAGATTTGGCACTTATGACAAGTTCGGGAGTGATGATAACAATCTACTTCCATAGTGGACCAATAATATCCTACCCGTAGGATCTTCTTAGTCATTGTATGTCCACTTGAATGGGTTCCGAAGGTACCTTCATGTAAATCTGTCATAATCCTCTCTGCTTCGCTCTTGTCTACATACCACGGTAAGGTAGAGTCATGATTGCGCTTGTAGAGGATTCCATTATTGAGGAAGAATTTCATGGCGAACCTTCTCAGAAATTTCTTATCATTGACAGATGCCCCTTCGGGATATTCCTGAGCCTCGAGATACCTTTTTACTTCGTGAAACCAAGGTTTATCTACTACCTCTTCAATATCAATCTCGCAGAAGTGTGCTGGTTCATCCAACCTTTCGATGGTGATTCGGGGAGCTTCGTTGTCCCACCTGACCTTGAACATATAATACATGTGGCTAGCGCGGCCACTAACTGATTATCCTCTCGTGGGAAATGTTCAAAGGTTACCTCCTCAAAGTGTGGGAGCAACGTCAGTACATGCTCTTTGTACAGGATGAGATTCAGATGTTTCGTATCCCATTCACCTTTGATCTGACTTATCACTAAGGCTGAATCCCCGAAGACATTTAAGAACTTGATCCTGAGATCGATAGCGACTTTGAGACCCATGATGTAGGATTCATACTCCGTCGTGTTGTTAGTGCAGTTGAAACATAGTCGGGCAGTGAAAGGAGTATGACAGCCCTCAAGAGATATGTTTACGGTGCCAATGCCATTACCGGGTGTGTTTGAAGCTCTGTCAAAAACCATAGTCCATCGGGATACCTCCTCGGGTCCTTCATCCGTTCCAGGTTCTTCGTAGTCAGTCACCAGCATAATATTCTCGTTCGGGAATTCAAAATTCATGGACTGGTAGTCATCCACGGCCTGATGAGCCAAATGATCAGCCAATACACTTCCCTTGATTGCTTTCTGAGATGTATATTGTATATCATATTCAGTTAAGATCATCTTCCATCTCACTATTCTTCCGGAGAGTGCGGGCTTCTCAAAGATGTATTTGATTGGGTCCATCTTAGATATCAACAGAGTAGTGTGGGTCAACATATACTGTCTTAGTCTGCGAGTAGCCCATGCCAAAGCGCAACAATTTTTCTCGAGCAGTGAGTATTTTATCTCACAGTCGGCAAACTTTTTGCTAAGGTAGTATATTGCATTCTCTTTTCGACCAGACTCGTCATGCTGGCCCAGCACACACCCCATTGAATTATCTAGCACTATTAAGTATAATATCAAAGGTCTTCCTTCAACCGGAGGCATCCGAATTAATGATTCTTGAAGGTATTCCTTGATTCTTTCAAAAGCAGTATGGCATTCGTCATTCCACTTTACCACTTGATCTTTCTTCAAAAGCTTAAAGATGGGCTCACAAGTAGCAGTCAAATGTGAAATGAACCTGGCGATATAATTCAAGCATCCCAAGAACCTCTAACTTCCTTCTCTATACGGGGAGCTGACATCTCTTGTATGGCTTTTACCTTCATAGGGTCTACCTGGATACCTTTGTCACTGACGATGAAACCCAAAAGCTTACCATACCTCACCCGAAAGGTGCACTTGTTCGGATTCAACCTCAGCTTGTATGTCTTTAACCTGTCGAACAACCTTTCCAGATGATCAAGGTGTTCCTCTTTGGTTTGAGACCTGGCTATCATGTCATCAACATAAACCTATATCTCATGGTGAATCATATCATGGAACATGGCGACCGTGGCTCACTGATAAGTTGCCCCAGCATTCTTCAACCCAAAAGGCATCACCTTGTAGCAAAAGGTGCCCCACTATGTGACGAAGGTTATTTTCTCCATGTCTTCAGGAGCCATCTTGATCTGGTTGTAGCAAGAGAAACCATCCATGAAGGAGAAGATTTTATGTTGTGCAGTGTTATCAACCAGAACATCAATGTGGGGAAGCGGGAAGTCATCCTTGGGGCTTGCCCTGTTTAGGTCTCTCTAGTCCACACACATCCATACCTTACCGTCCTTCTTTGGAACCGGAACAACATTAGAAACCCACTGTAGATAGGAGGTGACAGCTAGGAACCCTGCATCGAACTGCTTCATGACCTCTGCCTTAATCTTCTCTGACATTTCAGGGCGCATATGGCGGACCTTTTTCTTAACCGGAGGACGATCTTCTTTAGTCGGCAGACGATGTGCCACAATATAAGTGTCTAAACCAGGCATGTCTTCATATGACCAGGCAAAGATCTCAACATAGTCGTGTAACATCTGTATCAACCGTTGTTTGATCTTAGTCTCTAGATTTGTGCCGATCTTGACTTCTTTTCTGTCCACCTCCGTGCCCAAGTTTATCGTCTCAATTGGCTCTTCATGAGGCTGTATAGCCCTCTCTTCCCGCTGTAACAGTCTAGCAAGTTTTCCATGCACCTCACAATCGTCCTCACCTTCGTCCTTGGCTTGGTTGATCGGATTTTCGAAGTCATAACTGGCAATAGCAGAACTATTATCAATGGGATCCAGAGTGGATATGGATCTGCAGTTTGATGCATGAGTATGTGTAAGAGCATAGCTGTATTGATAAAGAAGAAAAGAAAAACAAAGAGCACAAAATTTGTATGCAAGGAACGTCCAATGTTTTATTGATGATATATTAAATGACATATAATAACCCTCACATATAGAACCATTGTGCCTCGGGTAATCCACAAGGCCATAAAGTTTAAATTGTTTATTACAAACTTGGAAAACAAGTAAGACAATTACTGCAGAATAAAAGAAACTTGTATAAAATCTCGGGCCGTCCAGTTACTAGGTCCACCGTTGGTAGTCGGATAGATCCAGCTGTCAATATCAGAGTCTTCCTTGCTGTCTTCAATAGCGTTGACCCCGCGATTGTTGATGCGTAGGGGAGGTCCTCCAGCCCGAGCGCGTCGAACATCTCTTTGAGCTCCTGAAGTAAAGCCCAAACCAAATTTGTCAATTTTGTGAGTACAATCAGGGAGCTGTCCCCAGTTGGTAGACCCACCTTTTTCGACCACTACTCTGGCGTCCTTGAGAGAAGCCATCTTCAGAGGAGGTTTGGTGCTGGTGGTAGTCTCGGTTGACGCCAAAATCTGGGTAACCTCTTCAAAGTTTTGACAAGAAGTCTCTATGAATTCCCCGTCCATCTCCACATACCTGAAGGAGTTCAGGTGGCTCAACATATACTCCTCTTCGCCATGCATAGTGACAATCTTCTCCTTCACCGGATATTTCAGCATTTGGTGCAGTGTAGAAGTAACGGCCCCAACTTCATGGATCCAAGGACGACCCAACAAACAAGAGTACGATTTCCTGATGTCCATCACGTAGAAGGTGGACCCAAAGGTCTGAGATCCCACTTTGATAGGGATGTCTACCTCCCCATGCACCATTCTCTTCGACCCGTCAAAAGCCCTTACCACAATGTTACTAGGCTTTAAGGTCAAGCCTTCACAATCCAGCCGATCAAGAGCCTTCTTAGGCATAACATTCACTAAAGACCCAATATCCACCAGCACATGAGCCATAGTGGTTCCCATGCATTCGATCGAGACATGCAGAGCATCATTATGCTTCCTCCCTTTCGGTGTTAAGTCGGCATCTGAAAAACCAGGCCTATTGTCAGCAGTCAAGCTAGCCACACAGTCTTTGAATTGATCGATTGAGGTTTCTTGCGACACATGCGCAGTCTTGAGGAATGCAATCAAAGCCTGCATGGGCCTCGGAACATAACAAAAGAGACAACATTGATATCTTCGAGGGGATCTGCCCCAGCTGCTCGACCATATTGTAGTCGCTTTTCTTGATTATTTTTAGGATTTCCTCTATTTCTTTCTTAGAGGATTCCATAACAACTTTTCTAAGTGCCTTCGTCCGGGCAGGCTCACCTATAGCTTCTTTGCCCCGAGTCCCAGATGACTCAATGATAGGAGTAACAATTAGAGTAAGAACGGGAGTAGTCACAGAAGTACCGGTAGGAACATCAGATGAAATAACAATAGGCTTAGCGACAGTCTTCAGGGAGATCTCGGGAGAGAAAACCCTTCCACTTCTGGTGATCTTGTTGGTCCTGACAATCTTACTGACATCGGGATCAGCCTCTTCAGCCTTCAAATCTTGTTTAACGCCATGATAGTAAACATCGGCGCTATAATTCCATGGGACAACTTTGTCTGAGGAGTACGGTACGGGACCAGGAAAAGTGATTATTAGCAGAGCGATTCTCGGAGCGGGTGTAATCCTAACATGTATTTTAGAGTAGACCTTGGAAGGATTGGCAGAAATGGTTATAATAGAAATATCTTCACACGGAACAGTTGGAATCGAAGTCTTTTCGAACAAAATTTCTCTACTGTCTATTAGGCGTTGAACAACTGCTTTCAGCAAATAGCAACCAGTGGGCAGAGATGAACATGTGTGGCAACCTTCACCACAACCCAGAAATAAACTGGCCAACAACAAATTCTCCTTAACAGTCATAAGAGGAGTAGAAACTTCATCAACAGAGGTAACGAACAGGTCAGTATCAATGGCATTAACTCCATGGTTGTGCTTGGGCATGGGAGCAGTTATGACATTGGGCTTCTCCGGAGCATCGAACTCAATCTCCTTGGCTTCAATCAGATCTTGTACTTTATTTCTCAGAGCCCAGCAGTCATTTGTATCGTGGCCAGGACTCTCAGAATGGTAGGCACATCGAGCGTTTGGATTGTACCAAGGAGATGTGGTGTTAGGATTCTTGGGAGCCTCTTTCAAGGTTGCCAAGTTGGATCTTAGCTGATGGGGCAGAACCTCAGCCAATGTCATGTTAATTCGAGTAAACTTCCTTTGTGGTCTTTCTACCCTTTGCTGATTGTTGCATTGTGGGGTAGCTGTAGGCCTATTTATCATCACAACACTTACCGTTGTACGATGTTCAACTCAGCTCTGACCTCTTGGGCTATAGATAGCACTGACTTCCTTCTTATCTGCGAAGGGCTTCTTTAATGAGCTCTAAGAGGTGTCTTTTTGTATTTTGCCACTCCGAATCCCAGCTTCTACCCTCTCTCCTGTTAATATCAGCTCGGTGAAACCATCTGATGAGATACCAATCAAATGATTGAAGAATATACCAGACAGCGTCCCAAGAAGCATGTCAACCAACTCCCTACCAGACAAAGGGGGTTGGACTCTCCCAGCCAGATCTCTCCACTTCTACGCATAGTCCTTAAAGCCTTCACCTGCACCCATGGACATACTCTGGAGTTGAGTAATTGGGACAAGACACCCCATCATACTTTGCGAAAACCAGAGCTTTAAACTTTTGTGGGATGACTACCCCCGACACCAATCCCAACTCTTCAAAATCCAGCCCTGGTATTCTCTGGATCTCTATAGCGCTCAGCCGATCCTCTAACTGTTTGTACCTATCCTCAGTGGGAGGATACTGCTCATCATTGTAGTCCGTGTCATTATCAGAGACTTCAGGGCTAGGGTCCTTCTCCGTTGTCTCCCTATCTTGATTCTCCCCTTCTTTGGACGAGGAGGTCAGGTCAACTGGTTGCTTTAACGGCCCCCTGAACCTTCTGCCCAGATTCAGAACACCATAGACCTTCTTCTTCTTCTTCTTCTTTTCCTTTAGGATGAGGGCCTTCAGATCTTCCTGCCCTTTTACCAATGTTATGAACATCTGTTGAAATTGGGCGTATTGTGCATGAAGATCTTTGATGCTTTGTTCAGAAGACATTTTTTTTGCTGGAATAAACAGTGAAGAAGATGAGAAACCTGTAATGGTACCTGCTTATGCAATGTTATGGATGGTATGGGTATGCAATGATTTCAAGGACTTGTAAAGGATAAATTTTGTTCAACCAAAAAGAAACACACGTTAATTGTATTAATAATTTCGGACTATTACAAAGAATTCCCTTTAGGCTTACAATCAAACAAACAAAACTTAAAACAAAAAGAAAACTAGGTCTCCTAAGAGCGCATCCTCTTTGGTACAATGTAGGTGTTTATGTTCCTCTCTTCATGAAGTAGCCTAGTGAGCTCCAGGACCTTCTTCTCGCTGGCATAGAATTGAGCTTCAAACGTATCCCACTCCTCTTTAAGTTGAACCCAGGATTTCTGTAACTCCTCATGATCTGTTGGCATGTCAGGATGATAAACAAGAGAAGAAGTGTCTCCTTCAGCAACTGGTTCCACAATTATTGGTAGGACAGTAGGGTAAGACATCATAAGACTTTAGGCACGAGCTCGTACCCATCTGAGATAAGGCTCAAGAGGGATGGCGTTCTTGTTCCCCAGTGTCTTTCTATCAACTTTATGTACCATGCCTCAAGCTCTCATGAACCTTTTGCGGTAACCCTGAGCATTATTCCTATAGTTGAAGGCAATTCCTTGGATAAGTGTATCATGAGGACCATCCCTTCTCGCATAACCAAACTGTCACAGTGCTAAACAAGGGTTATAAGTGATTCCTCCCCTAAAGCCTAGCAACGCTTATAAGATGAGAGGGTAAATTTTGGGGTACAATAACGTTATTGTGTAAATATCATTGAGTTTAATTTATTTTATCTCATTTTTGTAGGTATTTAAGCATTGATATTTAGTCTTTGTTAGATAGAGCATTGAATAAGCTTTCCAACGCTTTCGACCGTGCACGAATCGGAGTTATGGTTAAAAACTTATGGCTAAATTTGTGTTGATTTTTCAACTTTCTATCATCTGTCGCCGGGAGATTCTGGAGCGACCTGAAGCGTGGAAGAAACGCAGTTTTGGTCGCCGAGCAACGCTTTTTGGTCGCTGGGCGATGCAGGACAGTCAAAAATGCGTATTTAGGGGTAAAAACACATATTTTGGGTATGGTTTTGGGTGTTTTTGATCCCAACTTCATCATCCTTCATGTTTTGATAGTTAGAGCTTAGAAAACAACATTGAAGCTTGTATACGGATGATTCAGGGTGGATTTCTCTTCAATCGACACTGACAAACCGGTAGATTTATGGTTCATTTCTCTTATTCTTTGTGTATTCTTTATGTGCTGAGTTTGTATATGTATTTACTTTAAACTCATGTATATTTGTCGCCCATGGTGTTATATTAAACTTGCTTTACAAATATTTGTCGATTATTATCTTAGATTTTTGCTATATGCTAGGGATTTGAGTTGTTATAGACATATACTGCTTAGATTATTATCTAGGATGATTATCTGTTAGTTTCTAAACTCTAGTGATAGATTTAGAGCTGACATATACTTGGGTATCAAAGCTTAATGCCTCTGTGTGGTTGTGCTGTACCGAGAGATTGTCAGTGCGATTACATAGTTTTTTTGTGTTGTTGAGGAGGTTGAGAGATCATTTCCTTGGTGATATAGTCGGTCTCTCAATTTGGTTAGAAATGACTTAGGTTATGAGTGATACGTAGTGACATTGATGAGTTTTGTTAGGTTGAATGTAACTGGTCGATAGATTTAAGTCTATGATGAGTAAATTATATGCAGCCTTGATAAGTTCTTCCTTAGTTTTTACTTTTGCTTACATTTATTTTTTGTTGATAACATTTTGTTTACAAACCCATTTATCCCCAAATTCATTAACGAGAAAATTATCGAACGATAATTTAATAACCAATCTATGTGAACACGATAAATTCCCGAATAAATATTTCCAAAACTTTTGTTGCTTTCCGCTACACCGCTTCCAATAGTTTACGTCGATGACATGATAGCCAGATCCCGGACTAAAGAGGAACATCTTGACTATCTACACAAGTTGTTCGAAAGACTGAAGTAGTACAAGCTGAGGTTGAATCCGAACAAGTGCACCTTTGGGGTGAGATCCGGTAAGCTCTTGGGTTTCGTTGTCAGTGGTAAAGGTATTGAAGTTGATCCCGTACAGGTTAAATCTATTCAAGAAATTCCAATCCCCCGTACTGAGAAAGAAGTCATAGGTTTCTTAGGATGAATGAATTATATTTCCAGATTTATATCCCATCTGACTGCTACTTGTGAGCCAATCTTCAAGTTATTGAAGAAAGATCAGGTAGTGAAGTGGAACGAAGATTTCCAGATAGCCTTTGACAAAATCAAAGAGTACCTCCAAGAACCTCCAATTATGATGCCACCGGTTAAAGGAAGACCTTTGATTATGTACTTAACATTGTTAAAGAAATCAATGGGGTGTGTACTGGGTTAGCATGACGAGTCTAGTCGAAAAGAGCATGCAATATACTACATTAGAAAAAAGTTTACCGATTGTGAAACAAGATACTCATTGCTCGAGAAAACTTGTTGCGCTTTGGCATGGGTTGCTCTCCGACTAAGACAGTATATGCTAACTCATACTACCTTGTTGATCTCTAAGATGGATCCGATCAAATACGTATTCGAGAAGCCTGCTCTCTCCGAAAGAATAGCCAGATGGAAAATGGTCTTAATAGAATACGACATTCAGTACACCACTCAAAAAGCAATCAAAGGAAGTGTACTGGCGGATCATTTGGCTCATCAAGCTTTAGATGACTATTAGTCTATGAATTTCAATTTCCCAAATAAGAATATCATGCTAGTTACAGATTATGAATAACCTGGACTGTATGAAGGACCTGATCCAGGATCCTGATGGACTATGGTTTTCGATGGAGCTTCCAATACGCTTCATAATGGAATTGGTATTGTGATCATCTCCCTCAAGGGTTACCATACGCCCTTCACCGCCAGACTTTTCTTTGACTGGACCAATAACTTGGCCGAATACGAAGTGTGCATCATGGGTATCAAAGCCGATATTGATATGAGAATCAAGTTTTTGAATGTATATGGGGACTCAACCCTAGTAATCAGTAAAGTTAAGGGAGAACGGGACACGAAGCATCTGAATCTCATTCTTTATCGAGAGCATGTGCTGGCTTTAATTCCATACTTCGAGGAAATCACTTTCGAGCATATCCCAAGGGGAAGGGAAACAATTGGCAAAATAATTAGCTACCATGTTATCTATGTTCAAAGTCAGATGGGACAACGAAGCTCCTCGAATTACTATTGAAAAACTAGACGAACCGGAACACTTCTATGAAGTTGACACTGGCAGAGTAGAAGAGAAGCATTGGTTTCATGAAGTGAATAGATACATTGAGGCTCAAGAGTACCCTGAAGGAGCATCTATCAATGACAAGAAATTCCTACGGAGGATCTCTGCTAAGTTCATCCCGAGAAACTGAATTTTGTACAAGCACAACCATGATTCAACTTTGCTTCGTTGTGTGCATAAGAAGGAAGCTGAGAAGGTTATGGGAGATATGCACGAATGTATCTTTGGTACTCATCCCAGTGGGCATACTATTGCTAAGAAGATTCATAGAGCGGGTTACTACTAGTCGACTATGGAAAATGATTTCCATCATCATTCAAGAACTTGTCATAAATGCCAGATCTATGGTGACAAAGTACATGTGCCTCCAGTTCCTATGAATGTCTTGACTGCTCCTTGGCCATTTGCAATGTGGGGCATTGATATGATTGGAGAAATTAAGCCTACTGCCTCTAATGGACATTGTTTCATCCTCGTTGCCATCGATTATTTCATAAAGTGGGTTGAAGCAACCTCATTTGCCTCCGTCACCAAGAATATTGTGGCCCGGTTCATTAAACACAACCTCATATATCGGTACGGCATACCCAAAAGGATCATCACATACAATGGTACGAATCTGAACAACACTATGATCACGGAACTCTATACGCAGTTCAAGATTAAGCACCATAACTCTTCTCCGTATCGACCGAAGATGAATGGCACAGTGGAAGCCGCCAATAAGAACATTAATAAGATTATACAGAAGATGAAGATGACATATAAAGATTGGCACAAGATGTTACCATTTTCTATTCATGGCTATCTTACATCAGTTCGTACATCAATTGAGGCAACCCCATTCTCTGTAGTCTACGGTATGGAAGCAGACCTACCCTTTGAAGTCCAGATTCCTTCTCTAAGGATTATAACAGATTCAGACTTAGACGAAGATGAGTGGATTCAAACTAGGCTAGACCAGATAAGTTTTATCAACGAGAAAAGGTTTGCGGTTGTTTGTCATGGTTAGATGTACTAGAAGCGTATGATCAAAGCCTTCAACAAGAAAGTCAAGCATCGAGTATATCAGGCTGGTGACTTGGTAATAAAGCGCATCATCCTACCACAAGGTGATCCCATGGGAAAATGGACTCCCACCTGCAAAGGGCCATTTGTGATTAAGAAGATATTTTCTGGCGGTGCTATGATACTTACCACCATGGACGGTGAAGACTTTCTGCACCCTATAAATGCAGATATAGTCAAAAGATACTACGCATAAAGCAACCCGCTAGGTTGATTGTCCTAGGAAAAAATAAGGGCATCCCAGTGAACCAAAAGGGTTCGGTAAAAAATTAGGGATATATATAAATATTTTACACCTGATAAGTCGAAAACCTGAAAAGGTGGCTTGGGCAAAAAAGGGTATCCGGGTGGACTAAAAACCCGAAAGGGCTGTCCAGGAAAAAGTTAGGGATTAAAGCGTACGAGTATGTCCCATTGGATTATCTACTTACATCACGCTTTGTCACCATCATCAAGTTCAAACGGTACAAATCAATTCAGTCAACTTCTTCTGACAACAACGGATGAGATGCTCAAAGACATAAAGACAATAGTATAGTTGAAACTCAATGAGATCGTTTCCACATAGTTGTTTTCTCTTTGTTTTACTTTGTACTCTTTTCATTTTATTACGATTTCCTCTTACTAGGATTTATATCTCTATGTACAAAAATCGTCTGTTTATATGCGAATTATCAATAAAAATACAATTTCAAAATTCAAAATTTTGTTTTATCTTGTCTGTTTGGTTTGCAAAAACGTCCAATGACTAAATTGAATGAACATATGCATATGAATATGATTATTGTTAACAAATATATGCATAAAATCAGAAATCAACATTTGTTAAAGACTATAGGAATTGGGATAACATTCAGGTCGTCCACAAGTCCCCACAGGAAAATCCCTACAAAATAACCTCCATGGGATTATCCCCATAGAGTTACCTTCACAAGCTCATTACTGACGGAAATACATTCCCCCGCAAGTCTAATATGCTTCCAGACAGAAATTAGGGTATCTTCTAGCTATTAACATGACCATACTCTCCAGCAGATCACCCTAGCGGATAAAGGAGTTTAATCATTTCCCCAGCATACGGTCAAAACTTCTCCAACATAGTTCACATGAATCTAATTCCCCAACAGAGTTTGTTTCTACAACACTGTATAATCCCATGTAGAGTTCTCTCCTCCAGCAGGGCTCATTTCCTCAACAGAATATATTTCTCCAGCAGAGCCTGTCCCCCCAGAAGGGTTTATTCACCCAACGAAATTTAACTTCCCAAGCAAAGTTCATTTCTCCGATTACTACAAATCCCCGGTAAGATTCTCTTCTCCAGCAAAGTATAGTAAAGTTTGCTATCCCCAGAGAGTTTCTACAGAATCTGAAACTGGGCCAAATATCATTTAACTTTTTCCTCTCCAGAAGAGTTGGTGTCCATATCAGAAACTCGGTCAGACAGCGCTTCGAAAGGTTAGTCATCTCTTTTGTCCCCATTCAGGGTATATAAGAACTAAATTCCCCAGTAGAGCGATGAATTACCAATATTCATGAACTCTTCTATCCCCAAGCAGAAGTCAAACATTCTCGTCGGAGTATCCTCAAACAGAAAGCAGGAATCCCCAACACAGACATTCTAAACAAGATTGAAGATTCACATTCTTCATCCCCAACAACGGTCATGGATTTATTTTCCCTAGCAAAGATGTTATACGAAGCTACCAATACACATCAATGACATCTCACATCCATAGATCATTTACAAGTATCATAGCATATGCATACGAAACACATATAACACACTCTCATTTACTTTGAGAACATCATTACGCAATGCATTACATACATCATGACATTGCATAAAGACTAACTTTATCTTTTCAGGTAAAAGTCTACAAATAGACAAATATCATCAATAATTATCAAACGGGTTGTAGATTAATTCCCGATATAAGACGGGGCAACTATCTGAACGACTAGGCGACATGAATTTCTGAAACATGAGGGTTCACCAACAGAAAGCAGGTCTAAGATTAATTCTCGAAACAAGACGGGGCAACTATCTGTATGACCGAATAAAGATTAACTCCTGAAACAGGATAGGAAAACTATCTTTATAACCAGGCAAATATTAACTCCCGAAACAGGACGGGGAAACTATCAACATGGCCAGGTGGTATGAACTCCCGAAACAGGACGGGTTTACAAATAGAAATAGATTGTGGATCAATTCTTGAAACAGGACGGGGAGACTATCCACATGATAAGCATTTACCTCAGAGACTGAAATCTAATAAGCATTTCCCTCAGAGACTAAATCTGACAAGAAGCTACTTAAGCACCTTCCCCAAAGGTTCATTCTAGAAAGCATTCTTTAGATGTAGTCAAGTGTAGACTCCTTCTGATACTTCTATCAACATTTACTTTGGATGGAATCTATAAGCCCATCTCCGACAACACTTCGTCACCTTAATGAATGGCATCTTTAAGCCCATTCAAGTAATATTATCAACCAACAATGTTACCTCCTGCACATGCGAGTGAAAATTTATGGGCACTTAAGTGTTCAATCATCTTCTACCTTTAGATAACGAATGGCGGACATGCCAATCTAACTCCTCAAGTATAAGAAGATTGAACAGGGGAAAATTTTGTACCCTAAAATTTTCCCTCCCTTTTTACTCAAGACATTTTTCTAGAGTTCTCAAATGCTCAAGGTTGTTCAAGAATTGATCAGACAAATTCTCCTTCTAAGCAATGGACTTACAACCAGGGTTTCATTTTTCTCAAGAAAGTTTGGGTTTCTGAGGAATCAAGTGGTTTCCATGGTTCCTTATATGTCTCTAAGAATTCTCATACCAAGTTTCATGCCTTGCATCACAAGTTTGCTCAGTCAATGGCTCAGATGACGAAAAATCAACTGTATTGGGTAAAAAGTCAATTGTGGTCAACATACAGTCAAACTTCAAGATTTTTGGTCAACATCAACATTTTGAAGTCATATTCATAATTTGATCAAGGGTTATCATGATTCATCAAGGAAACTCTCAAATCATCAAAAGTCAAAAGTTGCTAAATTAGGGTTTTCCTTAGGAGAAGTCAACTGAAGTTTGACCAAGCATAACTTCCACATGCTTCATCAGTTTTTCCTCAACTAAAGCTCATTTTGAACAAAATTCAATTCTCTACAACTTTGCCTCTCTAAGCTCAAGACCAAAAAATGCTTCATTTGAGAGATATGGACCAATACATTTTAGGTCATTTCAAAAGTCAACAAAAAGACACTTTTTGTCAAGGCAAATTACATTAAGATAATATCTTCAAATGCAAAAATGATCTACATGTAGATTGTCGAGAACATCGTGAGCTTTCTAAAAAGTTCAATATCACCTTCAAAAGATAAAAATTGAGAGAGTTATGACCAATGCAAGTTGGGAAATTTTGAGCAAATGCATGAAGCTCAAATTGAGCAAACGTGATATTTTGGGCTAATGGGCCATTGTCTCAAAGTCCAAACGTGTTTTGAAACTTATAATGAACCTGACATCTTACGCATGCACCCTTTGACCTTGTATACCATTTATTTTGATTTTTATTCATTATTAATTCAAAAAAAATTAAATAAATGTCAAATGAACGGACTTAGGCGCATGGCTTTGGTCTTGGGCTAAATTTGAAGCCCAAAGAGCTCATGTATAGCTAGCAATTCGTGTGAGATCATGGAGGCATGATTTGGCCTAAGATAGAAACTTTTTCTGTAAGATTCAAAGAAAATATTTTCACCATGATGTACAAAGATTGATATCATATATGTTGGCCTAATTCCTTCCCCTATATGTACTCAACAAATTAAGGCCAAAGGAACACATGTTGTCTCCTTGAAAAAACCCAAAAAAAACCTCACAAATTTTCAACAACTAGGGCATAATCAAACACTGCTTTCCAACAAGCTTCAGTCGACCACAAGCACTCTACCAGCTCCCTAAGACTTCCAGGAGTCATACTCAGCCATCCTTGAAGGCCGTAGCACGCTAGATCGCCGCAGCCAAGCAACTCCGGTTGATGGATTTTCCTTGAATCCAAAATTACATGCCACGCGTTATTCATTGAATTAATACATATATGCTTGCTTATAATAATATTTAGATTCATTTGGACTCATCATTTGTAGGTTTTTACGCAGGAATAAAGAATTTCCATAGTTAGGGAACCAAGCTCGTGGATCTTTGAAACCCTAACTACAGGCCATTTCAATCGAAACTGTAGGTGTTTAGGTATTGGCTTGCATTTTTGGTAAATCCCAAGTGTATGTGTGAATGTCATGACTGATGTCATAACATTCTAGTTCAGTTTGTACTGGTTCATTAGGTACCTTTGCAGAAAAATATTGTAATTCAAATACTGATGTTTATAAGTGTGTATCTGAGCAATTTGCAAAATGATCACATTTTGCTAAATCAGTAGACAGGTTTTCTCAGATGTCATAACAGATGTTATGACATCCTGTTCTGAACTAACAGGATTGCAGGATTGGATAAGTCTGAGTTTTTTCAGGAAATAACTCAGTCCTTCCTGAACAGAATCCTGCGTTTTCTGAGGGGTAACCTAGCTCAACCCTAACCTGGTTAATAAAGTCCTGTGACCTGGTCTTTAGGTCAAACAGAATTAACCCTAGGTTTTTGGAAACCCTAACTGAAGTTGCAGCTGCTATATATTCAACAGAGCTGCTGTTTTTCAACGATGGCTTTTATTGATTAGAAGATCATTTGTAATCTGTATAGATTTGATTATTGTACTCCAAGCAATTATCATTGTGATAAGTGCCTTGGAATAGGTTTCTAATTGTAATGGTTGTGTAGCACTCTAAGCTTTGAAGCAAGAGTGTTTGAATGTTCCTTGACTAAAGCTGTGAAGCAGAGTCAAGTTAGTTGTGTACATCACTCAAAGCTGTGAAGCAAGAGTGATTGTGTTGCTTGATTAAAAAGCTGTGAAGCTTAATCAAGTGTTTGTTTTTGAAGAGTGTCTTCATCAATTCTTAAGTCAAATTGGTTTATGTATCACTGCTGTGATTGAGGGGGAGTGAGTAGGAACTCAGGTTTAAGTTGTACTTAGATTGGAATTGCATTGGGTAGGTCTTAAGTGAAGGAGATAAACTGGTTGGTTTATTCCTGAATTAAAATCTCTTATAGTGGATTCCCTCCCTGGCTTGGTAGCCCCCAGAGTAGGTGTTATTGCACACTGAACTGGGTAAACAATTGACTGTGTTCTTTATTGCTTTTGTATTTACTGTCATATAGTAAGTCAGATACGGTGTCATAACATTGAACGTGACATTGAGTATCTGCAGCCAGAATTTCAATTGGCATCAGAGCAGGCACCCTGCCTGTATTACTGGGTGAGATCTAGGGATATCACTTTCTGGCACTATGGACAAAGAAGGAGTTTTTTGGAAATAGACCACCCATTCTGGACGGAACCAATTATGACTACTGGAAACCTCGTATGATTGCCTTCCTAAAATCTCTGGACAAAAAGGCTTGGAGAGCTGCTGACAAAGGATGGATTCATCCCACCATAACTGAGAAAGATGGGACAATCAGTATGAAGCCTGAGGAAGATTGGAGTAAAGAAGAAGATGAGTTAGCTCTGGGAAATTCAAAAGCTCTAAATGCCTTGTTCAATGGAATTGATAGAAACATTTTCAGACTAGTACATCAATATGAACTGGCCAAGGAAGTTTGGGACACTCTCAGAACTACTCATGAGGGCACTTCCAAAGTAAAAATGTCAAGGCTTCAGATGTTGACCACTAAGTTTGAGAATCTAAAAATGATGGAAGATGAAACCATTCATGAGTTTCACATGAACATCTTGGAGATTGCCAACACCTCAGGAGCACTGGGAGAAAAAATGTCAGAAGAAAAACTGGTGAGGAAGATTCTCAGATCCTTGCCTAAAAGATTTGCAATGAAGGTAACTGCCATAGAGGAAGCCCAGGACATTAGCAAGTTGAAAGTGGATGAACTTATTGGGTCTCTTTAGACTTTTGAGATGGGAATCACTGATAATGGTGTCAAAAAGAACAAGAGCATAGCTCTTATGTCCAACACTGATGTTGAAGAAAACATTTCAGAAGCTGTAGCCATGCTTGGAAGACAGTTCAACAAACTCATCAAAAGAATAGATCCAAATTCAAGGTCTAATGTTCATAACATTCCCTCTAACATTGACAGTTCCAGCAGAATACCAAGGTCAGAAGAGAAGGGAGTTCAAGGCAGAGGAATTCAATGCCATGGTTGTGAAGGATATGGGCATATTCGAGCTGAATGTCCTACCTTTCTTAAGAAACAAAAAGGAATGACAGTTACTTGGTCTGACTGTGATTCAGAAAGTAATTCTGAAGAAGAGACTGCCAAACGAGTTACTGCTTTAACTGGTGTTTGTACCTCTGAAAGTGACATCAGTGATGAAGAGGTGACTTTTGAAGAACTGGCTGATACTTACAAAGAATTGTGTATCAGAAGTACTGAAGTCTGTGTGTAGAATGAGAAACAATCAAAACTCATCATAAAGATGGAGGCTGAAAAAAGGGCAAATCTTGAAACTATAAGTCATCTAGAAAGAAAAGTTCAATTGCTGAACTCACAACTAAATCAAATGACCAAATCTGTCAAGATGTTGACAAATGGGACAGACAAATTGGAAGAAATCCTACAGGTTGGACAAAATGTGGGAAATAAATCTGGTCTAGGATTTATGGAAGCAACGAAATCTGGTTCTGATAAGCAAATGTCAAAACAGATGTCTCAACACAACTCTCGACATCAGGAACAGAAACACATGAGGAAAAGGTACCAAAGATGGAAATGTCATCATTGTGGTAGATATGGCCACATAAAGCCCTTCTGCTTCAGATTACATGGATACCCTAATCAGAACTCAGGTGTCAAACCTAAGTCTAAAAAGGTACCACATGCTCCTCAATGGAAGAAAAAGGCTACTGCACTGATAGCTCACACTTCCCTGAGGGTCTCTGCAAAGGAAGACTGGTACTTTGACAGTGGATGTTCCAGACATATGACTGGAATCAAGAACCTCCTCAATAATGTTAAGCCTCACACCACCAGTTTTGTGACCTTTGGAGATGGGGCTAAAGGTGAAATCAAAGGAGTTGGTGATTTGGACTGCCCTGGAGTTCCAAGTCTAAATGAAGTACTGCTGGTGAAAGGACTGACCGCTAATCTCATTAGTATCAGTCAATTGTGTGATCTAGGATTCAAGGTCAATTTCTCAAAATCTGAATGCCTTGTAATCAATGACAAACAAGAGATAGTAATGAAAGGAGTCAGATCCAAAGACAACTGTTACTTGTGGGAGGCTGAGAACACTAATTTCTCATCTGTGTGTTCCATTGCAAAGGAAGAAAAAGAGGTGAAACTGTGGCACCAAAAACTTGGCCATCTTCATCTAAGGGGTATGAAGAGGATTATCTCCTTGGAGGCAGTCAGAGGGATTCCAAAACTGCAAATTGATGAAGGAAGAGTTTGTGGTGAATGTCAAGTTGGTAAGCAGACGAGGATGTCACACCCAAAGTCAAGACATCTGACCACCTCTAAGGTTCTAGAACTCCTTCATATGGATCTGATGGGACCAATGCAAGTAGAGAGTCTTGGTGGTAAAAGATATGCCTATGTGGTTGTGGATGATTTTTCCAGATTCACCTGGATTAATTTCATTAGGGAAAAATCAGATGCATTTGAAGTTTTTAGAGAACTGTGCAAGAGAATTCAAAGAGAGAAGGAAGGATGTATTGTCAGAATCAGAAGTGATCATGGCAAGGAATTTGAAAACAGCAAGTTTGATGACTTCTGTGCTTCAGAAGGAATTAGTCATGAGTTTTCTTCTCCCATAACACCTCAGCAAAATGGAGTTGTGGAAAGAAAAAACAGGACCATACAAGAATCTGCCAGAGCAATGTTACATGCCAAAAGACTTCCTATGTATTTTTGGGCTGAAGCTATGAATACAGCTTGCTATGTTCATAACAGGGTCACCTTGAGAAAGGGAACCTCATCCACCATATATGAACTCTGGAAAGGAAGAAAACCAACTGTGAAGTACTTCCATGTGTTTGGTAGCAAATGCTATATTCTGTCTGATCGTGAACAAAGAAGAAAACTGGACCCCAAAAGTGATGAAGGCATATTTCTAGGATACTCCTCAAACAGCAGAGCTTATAGAGTATTCAACTCCAGAACCAAAACCATGATGGAATCAATAAATTTTGTAATTGATGACTATCATGAAGAAATAGATGTTCCTTGTACTGTTGAGACATTCTTTGAGACTTCAACCCAACAGGATGACCTACCCAACTCCACCACAACAGAATCTGAATCAAAGGAAGCTAGCAAGATTCCTTCCATCAGAATTCAGAAGGATCATCCAAAAGAGCTCATCATAGGAGATCCCAATAGTGGAGTCATCACAAGATCTAGAGAAATCATCTCAAACTCTTGTTTTGTGTCCAAAATGGAACCAAGAAATGTCAAGGAAGCCTTAACTGATGAATATTGGATTGGTGCAATGCAAGATGAACTGAACCAATTCAAGCAACATGAAGTTTGGGAACTGATTCCTAGACCTGAAGGAACTAACATCATTGGGACAAAATGTATATTCAAGAACAAGTCAGATGCTGAAGGAGTTGTCACCAGAAATAAGGCAAGACTTGTTGCTCAAGGATACACCCAGGTTGAAGGGGTTGATTTTGATGAAACCTTTGCACCTGTAGCCAGGTTGGAATCAATCAGACTCTTGTTGTCAATTGCTTGTCTTCTGAAGTTCAAGTTATTTCAGATGGATGTGAAAAGTTCCTTTCTAAATGGGTACTTAAATGAGGAAGCTTATGTGGAACAACCTAAAGGTTTTGTGGATCCAACCCATCCTGATCATGTCTACAAACTGAGAAAAGCTCTATATGGCCTGAAACAAGCTCCTAGAGCATGGTATGACAGGTTAACAAAGTTTCTCTCAGACAAAGGCTACAGAAAAGGAGGCTTGGACAAAACTCTCTTTGTCAAAACTGAAGGAGGGAAGTTGATGGTTGCCCAAATATATGTTGATGACATAGTGTTTGGAGGAATGTCAGAACATATGGTTAAACACTTTGCTGACCAGATGCAGGCTGAATTTGAAATGAGTCTCATGGGAGAACTAACTTATTTTCTTGGACTACAAGTCTCACAGATGGAGGACTCAATCTTCTTATCTCAAAGCAAGTATGCTAAGAATATTGTAAAGAAGTTTGGTATGGAGAATGCAAGTCACAAAAGGACTCCTGCTCCTACTCATCTAAAGCTTTCCAAAGATTCAAGTGGGGTTAAGGTGGATCAAAGTCTATACAAAAGCATGATAGGAAGCTTGTTGTACTTAACTGCCAGCAGACCTGATATTGCCTTTGCAGTTGGAGTTTGTGCTAGATACCAAGCTGATCCCAAAGTCAGTCATATCAATCAAGTGAAGAGAATTTTGAAGTATGTAAGTGGTACTTACAACTATGGATTGATGTATACTCGTGGCTGTGAACCAGCTCTGACTGGCTACTGTGATGCTGATTGGGCTGGTAGTGCTGATGATAGAAAAAGCACCTCTGGAGGATGTTTCTTTTTGGGAAGTGATCTGGTTTCCTGGTTCAGCAAGAAACAGAATTGTGTGTCTCTTTCAACTGCTGAAGCTGAATACATTGCAGCTGGTAGTAGCTGCTCTCAAATGATATGGATGAAACAGATGCTCACTGAGTATAATGTCACACAAGATGTTATGACATTGTACTGTGACAATCTGAGTACAATCAACATATCCAAGAATCCCATTCAGCATAGCAGGACCAAACATATTGACATACGACATCACTTTATCAGAGACCTTGTAGAAGAGAAGACAATCAAATTGGAACATGTTGCCACTGAGCTACAGCTGGCTGACATTTTTACCAAGGCTTTGGATGCAAACCAATTTGAAAACTTAAGGGGTAAGCTGGGTATTTGCCAACATGAGGAATTGTAGCAATTAATTTTGCTTAAAACAAGGATCAAAGGACTTATGCCTGTTCTGATTGGTTTAAAATTGTATTTTCTCATTTCCTACAATTCTTTTAAGAAGTTGAATAGACACTCCCTTGCTTCCTTTCTCTCTCGTCTCCTCATCAAAACCCAGTCTCTCAATCAGAAATTTCTCCTCAGTTGCTGTTGGTCCTCTAAAACTGTCAACATGTCTCAAACACCATCATCATCCAATACGACCATTTCAACCTCTTCCTCTGATCAAGATTCTGGGACAATCTCTTCTTGTCTGGACTCTGACGTTCTGGAGATCTCCTCTCATAGAAAAGTGGGAACTAACCCCACCAAGATCAAAGAGTTGAGAACAAGACATGCAGGAAAACCCCAAGCTTCTGCCTCTGGTAATCCATCTCATCCTTCTTCTTCAGTTACCCCTGAAATTGCAAATAAGGAAGGGACAACCTATGTTAATCAAGCAATAGCAAAAATTGTTTCAAGAATTCTGAACGAGAACCACTCAGTTCCTGGCATTTCTGTTCCTCTGAACCAAGAAAGCTCAAATGCTGAAACAAATCCAGATGTCTCTAAGAATGTTGAGACATCAAACAAAGAGAAGAATGCTGACATTGCTCACAAGAAAAGAAAGAAGCCTGAATACTCTGGATCTGATGACAGTGCTTGAAGGTTGATTGCTGTTTGGTGGTGTTGCTGGTTGGTTGCTGATATCTGGTGGAGTTTGGAAGTGTATTCTGTTGTTTTCTGCTGCTGCTCTGGATAACTGTATAATTTTATGAACATGTATCTTTGGCCCATTTGTGGCTAAAGAGGGGGAGAATATTTTGGTACTTACTTAATTAGTACTTGACATTCTATTTTTCTGCTGTCACTTATTTCTGCTGCTATCTATCTCTGGTTGTTTAGGGTCTTTAGCCAAAAATCTGCCAAAGGGGGAGTTTGTAGGTGTTTAGGTATTGGCTTGCATTTTTGGTAAATCCCAAGTGTATGTGTGAATGTCATGACTGATGTCATAACATTCTAGTTCAGTTTGTACTGGTTCATTAGGTACCTTTGCAGAAAAATATTATAATTCAAATACTGATGTTTATAAGTGTGTATCTGAGCATTTTGCAAAATGATCACATTTTGCTAAATCAGTAGACAGGTTTTCTCAGATGTCATAACAGATGTTATGACATCTTGTTCTGAACTAACAGGATTGCAGGATTGGATAAGTCTGAGTTTTTTCAGGAAATAACTCAGTCCTTCCTGAACAGAATCCTGCGTTTTCTGAGGGGTAACCTAGCTCAACCCTAACCTGGTTAATAAAGTCCTGTGACCTGGTCTTTAGGTCAAACAGAATTAACCCTAGGTTTTTGGAAACCCTAACTGAAGTTGCAGCTGCTATATATTCAACAGAGCTGCTGTTTTTCAACGATGGCTTTTATTGATTAGAAGATCATTTGTAATCTGTATAGATTTGATTATTGTACTCCAAGCAATTATCATTGTGATAAGTGCCTTGGAATAGGTTTCTAATTGTAAGGTTTGTGTAGCACTCTAAGCTTTGAAGCAAGAGTGTTTGAATGTTCCTTGACTAAAGCTGTGAAGCAGAGTCAAGTTAGTTGTGTACATCACTCAAAGCTGTGAAGCAAGAGTGATTGTGTTGCTTGATTAAAAAGTTGTGAAGCTTAATCAAGTGTTTGTTTTTGAAGAGTGTCTTCATCAATTCTTAAGTCAAATTGGTTTATGTATCACTGCTGTGATTGAGGGGGAGTGAGTAGGAACTCAGGTTTAAGTTGTACTTAGATTGGAATTGCATTGGGTAGGTCTTAAGTGAAGGAGATAAACTGGTTGGTTTATTCCTGAATTAAAATCTCTTATAGTGGATTCCCTCCCTGGCTTGGTAGCCCCCAGAGTAGGTGTTGTTGCACACTGAACTGGGTAAACAATTGACTGTGTTCTTTATTGCTTTTGTATTTACTGTCATATAGTAAGTCAGATACGGTGTCATAACATTGAACGTGACATTGAGTATCTGCAGCCAGAATTTCAGAAACTAATATCACCATTAGATTCGGGAGGCCTCAATTAGTGGATAGGGATACCTCTCGGTCTCACTTTGCCATTATTTTGCAGGTTTGTGAATCACCCTTGCCCGAGAAGATGAAGTTGACCACCTGAGGTAGTGGTTCGACTCTTGCGTGTTTATAATATATTGATTGAATTTTGTATGATGAACGCGAAACAAATAATGTTCCAGCGGCAAGACAGCGTGTGATAAGACGTTCGTGTGCTAGGGCATGGGTTCGATCCCTGCCCCTTACATTCTTTTCCATAATTATTTGTTTTCCTTGTCTTGCTGATTCGGTGTAGTAATCCATACGCCTCAATGATGCACCCTCTTATCATCATCGTTGGATCTCAATAGATCCATATCAATGCACCAGAGCTTGCATGCACACCATACACCTCCTAGAGCTACCCACGCTGGATCCAACGCTAATGTCCCGGGCTTCTCATTCTTGGGCCTAACGGATTCCTCTCCACCCCCCCCCCCCCCAAATTTGCTATTTTTCAAGGCCCAATATTTTTTATCACTTTTTTTATTTTACAAAATAATTATTTTTTAGCTTAATTAATTAAAATCAATTTAGACTATAGGTTTTTTTTTCTAAGTAGTTTTTCTAATTAATCCTTTTTTTAATTAACTCAATTAATTTATTTTTTATTATAATCACTTAACCTATTTTTTAATTATAATTAATTGATTTTTATTTAGATTTAATTAGTTAACCATAACTATCTTTTTTTTTCATGAAAAAACGACAAAAACGACAAAAACATTTATTTTTCTCTGACTCAAATTTTTTAGGTTAACTGTGCTATTGCAGACATTTTTTTATTATGTTCCGCATTCTTTTTATGATTATGTAACTGCTCATGATTTGTAATAAATAACTAGGATTTTACTTCTCCCCAAAATTTATTACTCGTACCCCCCATTCCCGAAGCCATGTAATAGCATAGAAACATTTACTTTCCGTACTTTATTGCTTTATTATTTTCACTATTACTGTTAGTAATTAGGATTGTAAGGCAAGATAAAAAATAAAATGGTAGCAAACTCTAATGCAAGATAAACAATAACTGAATCACAACACACTTTGCACATGTGCACCTCTAGGGTAACCTCCCTTGTTGCCTCAAAAAAACCGTCATGTCCCTCGACCGTGGGGACGCTTTAGCATTGTCCCTCAAAAATAAAGATCGTAGTCCCTCGATGACCCTTTCGATGTTTCCTTTGATAAAGGATCTAGTCCCTTCCTAAATTTCTAAAGCGCCCCTACAATTTTCCTTCCTTGATTGTACGGTGACCCGCTCATGTCCCTTCACATCCAACGATAGGGCTTCCTACTAACTAATGGTAGGGTAGCGCTATCTGAAGAGGAGGAAAAGTAAAATAGAGACCTTGAGTAGGTAGACCGATGTTAACAGCTTGCTCACAAATCTCTTCAAAACAAAAACATTTCACACAGATACTTTCGATATATTTTCAAAACACCTAGTACGCATTCTCGAGGACAAATACGAGAATCATTACAAAGTTTGCCTTACAATTAGTATTTACAAAATGTTTTCAAACATGCACAACACAAAGCAATTTTTGAAACAAAGCGAGCTAAGCGATTAAGAGCCCGTAGATAACTACGGTTAAAAAGGTTGCTAACTCTTTCCCTTTTCAAAACCTACCCCCCAAACTCAAGAAAATATCAAAGGTCTTTCCCGTTCTTTTCACCTTTTCCTTATTGGATAAAAGAAAATTCAGTGGCGACTCTTACTATCCGCACATTTGCGATAAAATTCAAACCAAGTCAGTTTTCCCACCGTATTACAGCGACAATCAAAAGATACTTCATATTACATAAAATCCAACTTTCCATGAACATACCAAACACATAAAAATATACTGTTATTATGTAAGAGACAAGGTACTTTTTGTTAGAATAAGATTTGGTTCTACAATGTTATCTCTGAGTTTTAATGATAACAAATAAGTATATTTGTGTGAACAATTTTGTTGTACTAATGTTTGTTATTGGTAAGTACTTAACAAATAGGTTCTGCTTCTGATGGATGGCGTGGCCAATACATTAGGAGAGAATTAGTTTTGTTTCTGCACTACACAAGTTCTGTTGAATAGTAGCAAGACACTCCAGAAGGATCTGAAGTGTAAGCTCTGATATTTGTCTAAAGAAACCAGTCAAACGATCTAAAGACAGAAGTTGCTATTTAAGTCCAAATTTTGAAGAATCATGTTTCTAAAGACAAAGGTTTATAAAGAAACCGTCAGAATATCTGAAGACAGAAGTTTCTACTCAAGTCCAGATGCTAAAGACTCAAGTTTCTAAAGACCCAAAGTTCAAAGATAAGGGTTCTAAAGACAAAGTGATGAAGACTCTAAAGACTAATTTATAAAGATTCTAAATACTTTTATGTTCTAAAGACCCAAGGCTCTAAGAAAAGTTTCTCACAACCAAGTGCTAAAGACTCTGAAGACGCAGTTATGAAGACTCTGAAGACTTAAAGTTTTGATGACCTTGTGTTATGTTCTCGCTTCTAAACTCATGCTCGCATAAGCCTATAAAGTGAATAAGAAAAGAAGATAATGTTAACATGGTAAAAATAGTACATGGCACAATCAATGTTTCATTCCACTACCATGAAAGGACGGACGCATCGCACGATCTTGTCCCCCACGTTATTGTTAAAGCTGCCAATGTTTATGGAAATTCAAAGAGTACCCCTTTAACTGATATATTATTTTATTGGCTACATAAAGGCTTGAAGACTAAGAGAGAAAATGGCCAATAAACGAAATATTTACGCGCAAACGTTGTTCATAGCTTTCATATTCTTAAGTCGTTGTTCTTAAAATAGTTTGCATACTCAGCTTTTTAGAAGCAATATTCTTGTAAACAAAACTTGTATTCAAAAGGTTGTTTGATATTCCTTAAGGGACCGGGTAGGGCTGTATTCTTAAGAAGTCTAGGACTTGCAAGTTTTAGAGGTTTTTAGTCACTTGCGGGTAGCTTGTGCATTGTAATAATCAGGTTGGTTATTGTTCGATATTCCTTAAGGGACCAGATAGGTCTGTATCCTTAAAGAGTCTTTGACTTGTGAGTCTTAGAAGTTGTTAGTCACTTGCGGGTAGCTTGTGCATATTGTAATCAATTTGGTTATAGTGAATTAAGTCCTCAATTGAGTGAGGAGAAATCACCTTAGTGGGTGGACTAGACTAGCTTGATAATTTTCAAGTGAACTAGTATAAACATACATTGTTATCTACTCCCTGTTCTTACTTATTGTTATTATCAAGAGTGAAGGAAAAAGTATTTTAACTTAAAAGGGAATATTTTTAAAGAATTTTTTTTGTTTTAAAAACCCATTTCAACCCCCTGCCCCCTTTCTTGTATTTTACACACCTTCAATTGGTATCAAAACTCCAGTTCTGAGGACATAAAAAGTTTGAATTTTTATCAACACTTAACAGTGTCTAATACCAATCCAGTGTGTGTGAAAAACCAATGGCTACATCTACTTCCAATGTTGATAATAGAGATAATGATAGATATCACTATAGTTTATAACCTTCTATGTTTGATGGAGAGAAATTTGAGTATTGGAAGGATAGAATAGAAAGTTACTTTCTAGCATATGACTTAGATCTATGGGACTTGGTAGTTGATGGCTACACTCACTCAGTATATGATGAAGGTCATAAGATTGCAAGAAGTGCAATGACGGAAGCACAAAAGAAAGTATGCATAAATCACTATAAATCAAGAACCATTCTTCTAAGTTGTATTTCATATAATGAATACAAGAAAATCATAGATAGAAAGACTACAAAGTCTATCTTTGATTCTCTTCAGATGACACATGAAGGAAACACACAGGTAAAAGAAACAAATACTCTGGCCTTAATTCAAAAATATGAAGCCTTCAAGATGGAAGCAACGAATTTGTGGAAACAAAGTTTTCAAGATTCAGACTCTTGTGGCAGGACTAAAGGTTCTAAATAAAGGTTAATCCACTAAATATCACGTTAAAAGATTATCAAAAGTCTTCCTGTCAAATGGAGACCAATGGTAACTACTTTAAAATTGGAAAAGGATCTGAACAAAACCTCTCTTCAGGAGATGATAAGCTCTTTAAGAAGTCATGAAATAGAGCTGGAGCAAGATAAACCTCAAAAAGGGTAAAATCAGTTGCTCTAAAGTCTACTTCTGGGAAAACCAAGACTTATCAAGCTTAGGAAGAATCAGAAGAATCTGAATAAGATTCAGATGATGATGAACTCTCTCTGATATCCAAAAGAATAAGTCAAATCTGGAAGCATAGACAAAGCAAGTTCAAAGGTTAACTAAGGACATATGAAAGAGGTGAATCCACTTCTAGTTAGAGGAATGCTTCTGGAACAGAAGTTACTTACTTTGAATGAAACAAGCTTGGACATTACAAAAATGATTTTCCAAAGCTTAAGAAAGACAAGAAGCCTAAGAAGGCTTACAAAGCTAAAAAGGTTCTCACGACAACATGGGATGATTCAGAATCAGAAGATGAAGATTCTGATGAAGAGCATGCAAACATGGAATTCATGGCCAGGACCAGTAAGGGAGGAGCAGTATCAGAAGACGAACTGACACTCAACTATGAGTCAGACTCTGATGACAACAAAAGGGTACTTTATTCCTTATCTTATTCTAAACTTGAGATTGTTTTATATGAATTAATGAAAAGGTATCAATCTCTTCTAAGTAAAAACAAAATCTTGAAAAAGTGTTTTGTAGCTACTTCTGAGAACACTACTATAAATGAGCGAAACTTTTCTAACTTAAATGAAAAACTATTTGTTTTATAAAAATTAAACATCACTCTGAAAAGTAAAGTGTCTAAATTAGAAGAAGAGATTTTCTCTAACACATATGTTACTAACGAAGTTATCAGATATGATAGAGATTTTCAACACTTCCTTGCTAAAAGTATAGATAGAAGCAAAATGGCTTCAATGACCTATGGTGTTAGTAGAAATGGAATTAGAGGCTTGGGATATTTTAACCATCAAAGAAAATTGATAAGACTCTAAATGTCAAACCAAAACCTCTTTCTGAACATTTCATGCTTGCTGGCACAAATTTGAAATATCCAAAACAAGAAGATTGTGACACTACTGTAGCACAAACATAGACACAGGAGGAAACTTCTAAACTCAAGTATCATGCACAAATTTCACATGATTATCTTTTTTCACAAAAGTTCAAAGGTTCCATAACCTTTGTAACCTCTAACAAGAGAGGACCCAAAAATAGGTACCTAAAGATTAGATAATCTATGTTGTAGATGTTCTTGATGGCGCAATAGAAACATCAATTATGGCACCTGGATAATGGATGCTTGAAACACATGATGGGAAAATGGAATATGTTCCAAGATTTGGAGCTTAAGTCTGGAGGCGTGGATAGTGTCAGAAGAAACCAAAAAAGAAAGATTATTGGCTCCAAAATTCTTGTAATCCAAGATGCTATTGTCAGAACAAGACCAAACTTTAAATCTTCTGGAGAAATTCTTCCGAGCCTTAATGATTTTTCTTGTGCCAACTCATCTTCTGGATAAAGTCTGGATTCTGAAAATTGTCTAAAGAATAAGCTGATAGACTATTAGACTTCTATGAGTAATGTTTCTATTTTCTGTAAACATTATTACTGCTATTTCCTTCAGAACCTCGGTAATCAGAAGATATTTCAGTCATAAATGTCTTTGATTAGATGGAAACCTTTTTGGTTCTTCAAACTCTGAGGATATCAAACGTGTCACTTAGTTAGATGTATTGATTAACGTGTGTAACCCTTGGTTATCCTTAATCATCACACATTATCTAAACTATGCAATGAGTAGTGTGCGTATTGTAATTTGATTGATATCATAATCATTACTTTCATTTAATGCTCCTAATTATTATGTATAATAAAATTCAGTTTTATTTTATTTTCTCTCACTTCTCAAACACTATAAATCACACACGTTTGTTTCACTTCCACACTTTAGAAACCATAAACCCTCTTTTTCTCTCAAACCATTCAACAAGTTTTATGTGTTCATCATCTTCATCAATGCTATTCATCAAAAATCATCACCCTCGTCAACAACCTTCATCATCTTCAACATGATGAATGCTTAACACCAAGAAGTTGTTCAGTTTGCCAAGAAAATGGAACAACCCCTAAATCCTTCTGAGCATCTTCTTCAACTATTCCAACCAGTTCTTCTTCAACTATGGTAACTGGCTTATTTTCTCCATCAATTATTGATAAACACCATATAACACATAAATTTGTTCAAGTTCACTGTAATCTAAAACCACATGAGTTAAATGTTCTTCGTGAATATATGGTGGACTTTAATAACCTTTCTTCAAATGGTGTAAACCTAATTTCTGACTTGAATGCTCAAGGATGGGAGCACTATTTCATGCGACTTCATGGTCCTATATATTATTCTTTGGTTAAGGATTTCTGGATTCAAGAGGATTGTGACAATCTTTATGTAGTTTCTCATGTGTTGGGTCTGAAAATTATTATTACTGAAAAGTCTATTACTGATCTTCTGGGCATGTAACATCTTGAAGGAAAATGATTTTATAAGATGAACATAAAATATAAATTTGTGAAGGAGATGATTAAAAAAGCCATCTTCAAGAACTACTCTCCTAAGAAAACTAAGTATAAAAGTAAAGTTCTCCATGATGAACTTAGAATATGGCACAAAATCATTATAAATTGTATCAACCCCGGACCTCTGTCAAGTTCTTCTAACTACTTCAACATCAATCAGAAGTACATGTTGTACTATTTGATGACCCATCAGAAGATGTATCTTCCAGCCCTTTTGTTTCATTACTTGAGAGACTGTATTTCAAAAATCAGAACCACTGATGATCCCAAAAAGAAGGTTTCCAACTATATTCCTTTTGGACGTCTCATCACTGACAACCTGGTAGAAAGTGGCTTAGTGAAATTTTTTGTAGAAGAAGCTAAGTTTATAAAGGATCTGGCTTCTAGTCTTAGAGATTCCTTCAATGGACAGACTCTGAAGAATATGAGGCTGATAGAGGAAGTTGTTGCTAAACCTCTACTTATTCCCTCTAAAAGTATCAAAATCACAAGAATTCCTGTGAATGGCTACCCTTTGTTTACCAAGGGAGATAACATGTCTAGAATTTCTATCTACATCAAAATGATGGAAGAAGAAGGATATGATATGTCTAGTTTCAACAATTCTGATTTATCTCCTGCTCAAGAGTATGTTGACTCTTCCATAGGTAAAAGGAAGGATAGTCCAGAAGCTTCTAAACTCGGAAAGAAGAAGAAGTCTAGAACTTCTAATACTATGACTCTAGTTGTTGATTCAGAAACAACAAGTAAGTCTTCTACTGCTACAACTGTACCTACTTCATTGTCTACTTCCAATTTTGTTAATGAATGTTCATCCATAAACTCCACTTCAAAAATTAATCCTCTTCCACCATCCACCACATTTATTCCTATTTCTAATCTTACTCCCTTAACTATGACAATTTTTGTTTCTGAAACTGTATCTACAATTTTACTTGAAATAACAACTGCTTCTACCCAAAACATCATAACTACATCTGACCTTGCAACCACACACGTTTCTAACTTACTCTTATTTATTTCTACACCTATACAATCTCAACCCATCTATACCTTCTCTTCCCCACTTGTTTCATCATTATCACAAATTATCACATATCAACCTTCATTAGAAATTCCTATTGTTTCTGAATCTTGTCAAAATATCCATGTTGCCTTTCATCACCATCAATCACTCCAAAAACCTCAAAATCATGACCTTCACATAACTTTTATTCCTGAAAAGTCTGAGAGAACAATCTTTGATGATTTTGAAGCCCTTGCAAACCCAACAACTGAATCCTGCTCTATGTATGATCTTTTCAATCTAACTGAACAACTCAATCAAACTGAACCTATAACTTTTGAAGTCATTCTTTTGAAAAAGGGCCTAGCCATAGTTGTCTGTGAAAAATCTGTTCCTCAAGATATGGATGGTTCTTGGAAGAAATTTCAGAAGTGGATGTCTTCTGAAGTTGAAAGAATGAATTCTTTTACTGAAGCAACCAGAATTGGGATGTTCAAATGGTAACTGAAAGAAAAGAAACAAGATAAATATTCAAATGTGTTGAACGACTTGCTATAAAACAAAAAGAAGAGGAAGCCAGGCTTAAGGTTCAAGAGGAAGAAGAAGCCAAAAAAGCTGAAGAAGCCAGATTGGCTAAAGAAGAAGAAGAAGCTGCTAAGGCTAAAGAAGATGTTCTGGTTACTTCATCTTCTGATCCTGCCATTACGCATCTGGATAACGTAATTGTTGAGATTAAAGGAGAACAACAAGTGTTAAGAGAAAGTATCATTGAATAGAAGATTGTCAATGAGAATGTTCAGAACATGCTACAACAGGTTCTGCAAAAGATTTCTGCTCCTGCTCCTGAATCCTAGGCTCTAGGATTTTCTTTTTCTTTTTGCTTCTAAACCATATGAATACTTTCTTCTTACTTTTTAAATCTCTTCTGATTATTTGTTCTACTTCCTTTGATCTACCTATCAAGTGACTATTTGAATTTGATGAAGTTTTCTTTTGAATATCGATTAAACTTCTTATTTTTTCTTGTTATTTCTTCTGGTCTTTATGTTTTTCACACATAATTACCTTTTTGATTATGACAAAAAGGGGGAGTAATTAAATGAATGTAAATTTTGATTTCACTAATCAAGTTCTGGAAAGAGTTCTCTGAAGAGAGTTGCTTACATTCTAACCAAGTTAAACTTCTGTTTCTGTTAGAATTGTTTTTTTTCTTCAGGAAATGAGAACTCTGATTAAAGACAAAGATATGAAACATTGTAAAAAGCTTATGTCTAACCTATTGGCTTCAGAGTCAAGATGTTTTTCAGTTCATAATCAGACTCTAATAAGTTAAATCTGGGATCATACTCGAAAGAATTGAGAATCTAGAAACTGTCTTAGTGACATTAAAGTTTCAAAGATTTCAATTAGATTTCATTTTCATTGTCATCTAAAGTCAAGATTCAATAAGAAGAAGTTCTATGAAATCAAGATCTCAATTGTTCTATTGGCATCAAGATCTCAATTTTTCCTTTGGCATCCAAAGTCAATACTCTCAAGATCTCGATATCTGATCTATTGGAACCAGTAGGAGTTTTACTCTAATGGTTAAGAATCAGGATATTTAATCTTCATCAAGTCATTGACTAAGGGGGGTATCATAAAAAGGATAAGTATTCCTTACCTTTCTATTTTCACTTTTTATGATTATGTGAACAAAATTGTATCATCAAAATGCATAGTTTTATCATCATCAAAAAGGGGGAGATTGTTAGAACAAGATTTGGTTCTGCAATGTTATCTCAGAGTTTTGATGATAACAAAGAAGTATATTTGTATGAACAATTTTGTTGTACTAATGTTTGTTATTGCTAAGAACTTAACAAACAGGTTCTGCTTCTGATGGATGGCGTGGCCAAGACATTAGAAGAGAATTATTTCCGCTTCTGCACTACACAAGTTATGTTAAACAGTAGTGTAATATGGTGGGAGAACTGACTTGTTTTTGTGTTTTATCGCAAATGTTGCGTATAACAAGAGTCTCCATCGACTTTTATTTTATCCAATAAGGAAAGAGTGAAAAGAACAGGAAATACCTTTGAGATATTCTTGATTTCGGGGGGTAGGTTATGAAAAGGGAAGGTTTTAGAACCCTTTTCTTCAGTATTTATCTACAGGCTCTTAATCTCTTAGCTCACTTTGTTTTGAAATTTTTTTTGTGTTGTGCATGTTTGAAAATATTTATAAAATGCCAATTGTAAGGCGAACTTTGTAATGATTCTCGTATCTGTCCTCAAGAATGCGTACAAGGTGTTTTGAAAATATTTCAAAAGTGTTTGTGTGAAATGCTTTTGTTTTCAACAGTGGTCTACCTACCATACCATTAGTTAGTAGGAAGCCCTGCCTTTGGATGTGAAGGGACATGCGTGGGTCATCGTCTAGTCATCGAAGGAAACTAGTAAGGACGCTTTAGCAATTTACATTTAAGGGACTAGATCATTTACCGAAGGAAACGTCGAAAGGGTCATCAAGGGACTATGATCTTTTGTATTGGAGGGACTTTGCTAAAGTGTCCCCACGTTCGATGGACATGATTGTTTAATTGAAAGGCAACAATAGAGGTTACCCGTGTGCATGTGCAAGTGTTTTGTATTCAGTTATTTTGTCTTGAAGTTAGGTTATCTATCGATCAGTTAGGTTATTTTGATAGCAAGTATAAAAAAGACAGTAAAGCAAAAAAGATAAACCTAAATCTATTACACGACTCTGGGAGAAGTACATAATAGAAAAAGGAGAAAAATAAACCCTAATTACTATTACAAACCGTGGGAAGTTATAATAATAATTAAAAAAGAAATGCTAGAATAGTAAACCACACAAAATGTAGAAATAGGAAAGAAGGAAAACGAACATATTTTTGGTGATGTTTTTGATAAAAAAAATGTTTGATGATTAACCTAAAAAACCTAAATTGATTGTAATTAATTAATTAAAAAAAGTTGATTAATTAAATTAAATCCTAAAAAATATAATTCGATTGATTAAATAAAAACCTAAAAAAACTAATTAGGGTTCATGAAAAAGTTTTAGGAAAAATTAATTTGTTAAAAAAAGGTTTTAGTTTGGTGAATTTAAGGTTTGTAAGTGAAAATAATAAGAAAATAAAGTTTCAAAAAATATTTACCAGGGCTGGGTGTTGAACCCACATTGTTTATCTTTTCCACCAACGCCTTCACCAACAGGCCAGATGCGCGCCTGTGTAAAAGGATGGAAGCCAATGCACTTTGTATACAACCTTGTAAAATATGGAAAATTATGGAAAAAATAGAAAAAGGCATGGATCAAATCCACGCCTTGAGAGGGTAATGCCTTAGCGCGTGCGTTTCAACTGCTGGGGCGGTAATACATCTGTTAACTTAAATGAAAAAATTGAAACAAATATCAAACAAAATGCATAGACCGGAGAGACACCGGAGCCCTAGCTCCGGTAGCCCTTTTTATTCAACCTGCAAAATAAGAGATATTAGCAAACCAGAGGGACCCTACCCCCCTAAATCGAGGCCTGCGAGTTCAACGGGAAAAATATTTTAGCCTGAAACGCAACAGTTTGGGAGGTATAAACAAAACGATATGGATCAGACCAAACATGGAAATTCCCAGTTTTGATTGCATGGGACTCATGTGATGATCCAATCCTATATAAACATGTCGCAGAAACATATTAATGGAATTAGTATAACTTAAAACACAACGAAAATCAAAGTATGACTTTGGAAAAATCATGAGATCGGAGATGGATGCATGTGAGTTTTGTGAGCTTTGGACCATCAGGTTTAGTCCATTCTTACTTTGTATCTTCTTGGAAGAGGACTGCAAACTAGGGTTTCAAGTTTCCCTAGTTTGATAATTTTTTGTGATTTTGGAGGGATGTTCTTGCACAAGGTTTTTCATGGCTTTTTGACTGACTTTGCTGAGAATATATAACATGGAATTAGGTCAAAAAAATATGGGCTTGGACTTGTGTCAAAAAGCCTTGTCTTATTTTATCTTATTTTGACTTTTAAAAAAATGAAAAATAAAAAATAAAAAATAAAAAATAATAAACCAAAGGGAGGTGTAAGAACAAGTCTTGAGGTTCATAAGGAGTGTAGTACACGCTTGGACTCTTAAATAATAGCCCAATAGCCCAAAATGACATTTTTTTCTCAATTTGAACTTCACGCATTTGTTCAAAATTTCCCAACTTGCACTGGTCATAAATCTCTCAACTTTCATCTTTTGAAGGTGATCTTTGACTTTTTGGAAAGCTCGTGATGTCCTATACAATCTCTCTTTTGATCATATTCGCATTTGGAGAATTTATCTTGATGTAAGTTGCATTGACAAAAAGTGTCTTTTTGTTGACTTTTGAAATGACTTATAATGTATTGGCTCATATCTTTCAAATGAAGCATTTTTTGGACTTGAGCTTAGAGAGACAAAGTTGTAGAGAGTTGAATTTACTTAAAAATAAGCTTTGGTTAGGGAAGATCTAATGAAGCATGTGAAAGTTATGCTTGATCAAAGTTCAGTTGACTTCTCCTAAGGAAAAAACCTAATTTGACAACTTTTGACTTTTGATGATTTGAGAGTTTCCTTGATGAATCATGATCAACCCTTGATCAAGTGATGAATATGACTTCAAAATATTGACGTTGACCAAAAATATTGAAGTTTGGCTATATGTTTATCACAATTGACTTTTTATCCAATATAGTTGATTTTCAGTCATCTGAGCCATTGACTGAGCAAACTTGTGATGCAAGGCATGGAACTTAGTATGAGAATTCTTAGATACATATAAGGAACCATGGAAACCACTTGAGGCCTTATAAATCCAAACTTCATTGAGAAAAATTAAACCCTAGTTGTAAGTCCATTGCTTAGGAGGAGAATTTGTCTGATCAATTCTTGAGCAACCTTGCACATTTGAGAACCCTATGAGAGGTATTGAAGAAGAGGGAGGGGAACTTTTGGGGTACAACAGCTGCCCCTGTTCAATCTTCTTAAATCTGAGGAGTTATATTGGCATGTCCGCCATTCAAGACCTGAAGGTAGAAAAGGATTAAACACTTAATTGCCTAGAAATTTTCACTCACATGTGCACGAAGCACCATTGTTGGTTGATTGTATTGCTTAAATTGGATTAAAGATGCAATTCGGAGAGATGATAAAGTGTCGTCGGAGATGGGCTTACAAATGCCATCCAAATAACTGTTGATAGGAGTATCAGAAGAAGTCTACAGTTGACTATATCTGAAGAATTCTTTCTAGAATGAGCCTTTGGTGAAGGTGATTAAGTAGCTGCTTGTCAGATTTGGGCTCTGAGGAAAATGCTTATCATGTAGATAGTCCCCGTCCTGTTTTGAGAATTGATCTACAGTCTTTTTTTTTGTAAACCCATTTTGTTTCGGAAATTCATACCACCTGGTCATGTTGATAGTTTCCCTGTCCTATTTCGGGAGTTAATATTTTCCTGGTTATAAAGATAGCTTCCCCGTACTGTTTCAAGTGTTAATATTTTCTTGGTCATACATATAGTTGCCCCTTCTTATTTCGGGAACTAATCTTTGACCTGCTTTCTGTTGAAGAACACGTCCTGTTTCGGGAATTTATACCGCCTGGTCGTATAAATAGTTGCTCTGTCTTGTTTCATGAATTACTCTTGGACCTGGTCATATAGATAGTTTCCCTGTCTTGTTTCGAGAATTTAATATTTGATCTGTTTGAGAATTGTTGATAATATCCGTCTGTTTGTGAACTAACCTGAAAGAAACAAAGTTAGTTTCGTACAATGTTGTCGTACCCGAAATTTGTCCTACCTCAATGATTTTATTTTTCGAGATTAAAATTGAAGAAATATTCAACTAAAGACGGTACAACAGTACCTGACGGTCCGTCTTTATCCAACTAGGGGGTGTACCTTAAATTCGTGAAAATGGGGCTTTCTAAATCAGGAAGACTCGCGTATCCGTGAACGTTCGTGAGGCATGTTGGCCAATGGCCCATGCAATTCGAAAATAGAAAAATATTTTAAAAGGAGATAATAATTACTAGGTTATTAAATTATTAAGTCCACTTATATTTAATTTGCTAGTAATTAATAATTAAGTTTAGCTACGTAAGCCCATTCAAGTGTTTTTTTGTCTCTAGGAAAAGAAAAGTGAGATTGCAAAAAAGGGCCCATCTGAAGTTTGTTAAATAGAAAAAGTGGGGTGTGGTTACAATTTACAAGCCCATTAAATAAGTTCTAACAACCCATTTGTTGCTTTGATGGGTTAAAAGAAAATTATTAAAATTGTTACCATTATTTTAATTTTTTAAAAAAAAAGGAGCATAACTAGTAGTATATTTCAAAATGTGACATGTTTTACTGTTGTTAAACTTTTTTTATTATTAAATTGACTGTAATTAAAAGTTATTATACTAATTATTTATTAAAGATTCTTTGTTTTAGAAAAGATGTTGCGGATCAAATTTTTTAGGCCCAATTCAACATAAAGCCATTCCAGATAATATCCAAAACAAGTATTTTCTTGCTGTAGTAAAAAATAGTTTTGCTGGGTTGAACAAGAAATAATAATGCTTGCCTATAATCAAAGAACAAACATTGTGTCAATCAGTGAGAAATGTGCGCACGTTTTTTACCAACTAACAAGCACTGTAGAAATCAAATTGCAAACCAAATATCCAACAAGGCCAACACCAAATGCGCCCCTGGAGAAAAACTAAAAAGATGGACGACCGTGGAGATTCCTGAGATCTTTTTCTTTCCTAATTAATTTATCTTGTTTCTGAAAGAACCTATGTCAAGTCCGAGGCATAGGGGTTGCTTGTAAGGGTTCCCCTGTTTTGTTTCAGACAATATTTACGATTAATAAAGTTATGTTTGGTTTTCAATCAAGACCCCTGTCTTTCTCTTGCATTTATATCTTAAATTTAAAAAAAAGGCAATACTTTCTCTGCACATGCATTTTCAAATATTCATATACTAAATCTGCACCAAAACATGATAAAGGTGCAAATTCATGCTACTGTTGTGATCTGATATAATTTTGATGCTTTTATCAACCAAGTTAAAGAGGAAGATGACAAAGATCTTGAACTCTCTGAGGAAATGGAGAGGGAAATAAAATGAAAAGCTAATAATACGCAACCATATCAAGAGGCTATTAAGACCATTAATCTGATCACAGGGGAAGACCCGGAAGAAACCAAGCTAAGTGGCAATGTTAGAGCGGAGCCACAAAGAAGCTGATCAAGTTATTGTGCATATCTATAGAAATAGGCCAAGGCGAAATACATACAGTGCTGTAAAAATAAGCAACTACGAAATACCAAGATCTGATGAAGAATCCGAGCCAGGGGAACGTTGGATACTCACGTTCGATGGGGCTTCAAATGCAGTGGGGCACGATATAGGGGCAGTTTTGACTTCTCCAAAGAATGCTCACAAGCCATATACCAAGTCAATGGCGAATAGGATACTAAACATCCAAAATTGATTCCCTATCAAGATCATGTTTTAAAACTGACTACGGAATTTACAAAGATTAATTTCAATTACATCCCATAAAAAGAAAATCAAATGGCAGACGCCCGGGAAACTCTATCAGCTATGTTCAAAGTAACCTGGTCAAAACACGAACCACGCATCATAAACAGACACTTCGAAGATTCCGCACATTGCCTTGAAAAATTACAATATAATGAGCCTTGGGTTTATGACATCAAGAAGTACCTAGAAAAACAGAACATCCAGAAAATGCGTCTAGCATCGACAAGCAAACTCTATGAAAATTAGCCTCAAAATTCTTTGAGTAACAATATATTGCACGAGGTGGACCACGACATGGTCTAGTGCTCCAGAAGATTCTGCTAGCTCGCCTCGAATCACGTGGTAAATGGACCCCCAATTATGAAGGTCCGTACGTAGTCAAAACAACATCCTCCGGTGGTAATATTATCCTCACAATAATGGATGGGGAAGAACTACCACATCCGGAAAATTCAGACACAGTCAAAAATACTATGTATAAGAAGCTCGATGATCTCGAACCCTAAACGGGAGACTTAGGCAAAAAGGAGTGTCCCGGTGGATCGAAAACCCTAAAGCGTGATCCAGGTAAAAATTAGGGGCATATAACAAAAATTATCCTGGTGGATTGAAAACACGCAAGGGCAATCCAGGAAAAAGTTAGGGACTTCATACAAAGAAATAAAGAACAAAAAGACTGCGATCTAAGAACTGCAACTACGAACCACGAAGGGAGAGATAGATCTGAATCATACAACTCACAAGAAAAGGAGATAAGATCATTAAAAGGATATTGGGGAATAGTAGCAACAATTATCATTTTTATTGCCATTTACAGTTTAAAACTTTTTGTAATTACCTCTTCCTAGGAATTACATCTTATATTCTCGCCTATTCAAAGGCATATAAATAAAACATTTGCTTTCTTTGCGTCTTTCAAATTGTGTTTTTCTTTTTCTCAAACTTGTTTACAAAATACTACGATCATTTCTTGTGAAAATTGTCTTAAAATCATTTCGGGGTATTAACAAAATAAAAGCATTTGATAAAACATCAAAAAAACATTTTGGTTAGAAAAAATATTGAAAGAAAGTCCACTTCTATGTTCATGCACATGGTTACTCTTACGTCTTGCAATACAAAAGTTTACACATCTGCCTACGCCTATGTGTACGCTCACGATGCAAAAAGTCTACGTCCACACGTACATCTGCGCTTATGCTTGCACTCAAAAATACAAAGTCTATACACATATCTACGCGTCCGTACACAAAATGTATGTCCATATCAGCGCCTATGCCTACACTTTCAAAACGAAGTCTACATTCGCACGCGTCCACGCACATGTGTACTCCTGCAAACTGTATACATACGTCTACGCCTACGCTTGCGCTTACAACATACGAATCTACATACGTCTACGCTTACAAAGGCCACACATATGCCAATACATACGTCTACGCATGCGCTTACAACATACAAATCTACACATATGCCATTACCTACTTCTACGTCTAAGTCTACACCCGCGCTCTCAATACAGATAATCAATGTTCAAATATTTTCTATCATTGTTCTCTGCGCTCAAATTCAACAAAGTTGCGACAACACAACATACAACGCCAGGGGATTGTTAACTCTAAGCCAATGGTCTAAAGGAGAGAATGCCAGAAATAGTCTTCATAACATTTCAAGGCATACACATATCTTACACATATTTCATACATACATTTTACATATTCAAAGCATACATACACTATACACTTCAACATTCAATACAAATACACTTAGGATTTCACACATCAAGCATCATACATTTTGCATACATACAAACATTTAATATGCGTGCATACGCCCGCATCACACAATAAACGGACAATTATACCCTCGAGTCAATCATCTAAGGGCCAACCAATAAAACACTTCTCCTACGGTTCAGCCTGTCACCTAAGTCTCCATGCTGTGACACGTTCAGCCATTACCTAAGTTTTCATGCAGTAACGAACAACACTTAACTCGTTGCCTCTAAGCCGTGATGTATTATCCAAACTCAACTCATTGCCTCTAAGCCATGATGTATCATCCAAACTCAACTCATTGCCTCTAAGCCAAAATGTATTCTCACAACTCATTACATTGCCTATAAGCCACAATGTATTCTCACAACTCATTACATTTCCTCCAAGCCGTAATGTATTCTCACAACTCATTACATTTCCTCTAAGCTGCAATATTCTTGAAAAACCTAGATCATCGCCTCAGACTTCATGCAACGATGTTCGAAAATTAAACTTATCTTATCACCTCAGACTTCACACAGTGATTTGCAAACCTAACCCATTGCCTCAGACTTCATGCAACAATGTGTTCCAAAATCCAAACCATCGCCTCAGACTTCATGCAGCGATGTTCGAAACCAAATTTAGCTTATCACATCAGACTTCACGCAGTGATTTACGAACCTAACCCATTGCCTTAGTCTTCATGCAACAATGTATTTTTTTATTCCATAAAATCCAGCTTATCGCATCATAATTCACGCAGCGATTTGCGAACCAAACTTATTGCCTCAGACTTCATGCAACAATGTACATTTCTTTACTCCGTAACACAAACCATCGCCTCAGACTTCATGCAGCGATGCCCGAGAACCAAATCCAGCTTATCGTCTCAGGCTTCACGCAGCGATTCGCAATCCTAACCCATTGCCTCAGACTTCATGTAGAAATGTGTTTCTTCATTCCACAATCAAAATCACGCAGCGATTTGCAAACCAAAATCATTGCCTCAGACTTCATGCAACAATGTATATTTCTTTATTCCATAAAATCCATCCTATCGCCTTAGACTTCATGCAACGATGTTCGAAAACAAAACTTTAACCCATTGCCTCAGACTTCATGCAACAATGTATTTCCTTATCCTGCGACACAGATCATCGCCTCATACTTCATGCAACGATGCTCGAAAGAAAAGAAAACTTTAACCCATTGCCTCAGACTTCATGCAACAATGTGTTTCTTTACTCTGTAACACAAACCATTGCCTCAGACTTCATGCAGGGATGCCAAAAAATACAAAACTTTAGCCCATCACCTCAGACGTCATGTAGTGATTCACAAACATAATCCATGGCCTCAGTCTTCAAGCAGCCATGCATCATCAATCATTGTTGTGTTCATCCTGCAAACGGGGAATGATCAAAACTAAACCAAGACATACAGAGTTGCGCTCTTAAGTTCAAAACCACTGCCTCGTTATCAAACCCTGGTAAGCGATACATCATCAACTTTGCCTACTTCCTTGAGACTTGTAAGGATATGCTATATCAGTGTAACATTATGTTTGTCGGAAAAATTTCGAGATACTTCAAGTATTCAATAAACTTCCAATCAAAATGCGCAAGAATCAAGTTTTCTCACGCCATTCGACTGGAAGATAATTGAATAGGGGCAGCTGTCGTACCCCAAATTTGTTCTACCTCAATGATTTTATTTTTCGAGATTAAAATTGAAGAAATATTCAACTAAAGACGGTACAACAGTATCTGACGGTCCTTCTTTATCCAACTAGGGGGTGTACCTTAAATTCGCGAAAATGGGGCTTTCTAAATCAGGAAGACTCATGTATCTATGAACGTTCGTGAGGCATGTTGGCCAATGGCCCATGCAATTCGAAAATAGAAAATCATTTTAAAAGGAGATAATAATTACTAGGTTATTAAATTATTAAGTCCACTTATGTTTAATTTGCTAGTAATTAATAATTAAGTTTAGCTACGTAAGCCCATTCAAGTGTTTTTTTGTCTCTAGGAAAAGAAAAGTGAGATTGCAAAAAAGGGCCCATCTGAAGTTTGTTAAATAGCAAAATAGGGGTCTGGTTATAATTTACAAGCCCATTAAACAAGTTCTAACAGCCCATTTGTTGCTATGATGGGTTAAAAGAAAATCATTAAAATTGTTATCATTATTTTAATTTAAAAAAAAAAAAGGAGCATAACAAGTAGTATATTTCTAAACGTGACATGTTTTACTGCTGTTAAACTTTTTTTTATTATTAAATTGACTATAATTAAAAGTTATTATACTAATTATTTATTAAATATTCTTTGTTTTAGAAAAGATGTTGTGGATCAAATTTTTTAGGCCCAATTCAACATAAAGCCATTGCAGATAATAACCAAAACAAGTCTTTTCTTGCTGTAGTAAAAAATAGTTTTGTTGGGCTGAACTAGAAATAATAATGCTAGCCCATAATCAAAGAACAGACACTATGCCAATTAGTGAGAAATATGCTTACGTTTTTTTACCAACTAACGAGCACTGTAGAAATCAAATTGCAAACCAAATACAATACAAAATTTGGAAATTAACTACAAAATCAATCCCAATCTAAACATTCAAGAAATCTCAGAATCAATTAACCAATATCAATATCATTACAAATCAGATTTACAGCAAAGTTCCAAAATCGAATCTCAGAAAATCTGGAAATCTATTACAAAATTTACAAGAATATTACAATGAATCAATCTGAATCTATCATAGTAATTTCCAATCCCTAATTATTCTAACCCTAAAAGCTAACTAAACCTATAAATACAGAAAAAACTAAATAGACAGGGGCTGGATGACAGAAAGAGGGAGGACGATACAGAAAAGGCTTTGGATCACATAGAGGGAGAACATAAACTGGGAAAAGAACAAGAACAACGCGCCGATTGGGGATTTGATTTTCGAATCCCTAATCGGCCTCCCTTGCTAACCGCTAGCCATCGGCTTTGCCATCACCATCACCATCATCGGACACCACCATAGAACCTATAAATAAAAAGAAGAAGAGAGGTTAGCGTCGCGATACGGAAGCCCGAAGGTTAGAAGGCGGAACAACGAAGGGGTAAAAAACTTCTCAGCTCTTTCTTTATTGTTCTTGTGTTTGGGTGGTTATTACATAAGGGTTTTGGTTGTATCAGCTATCATCGTAATCTTGTTTCAAGGTTAAGGATGAAGGGTTTCAGGGTGAGGCTAGCGAGAGAGAGTGGGGAAGACAATGTTGTTCTGTGATTGAAAAAAACACAAAATTATGAAAATGAATAAAAAATATAATTATATTATCTGTTCCAATCCAGTGCCCACGTGCATGGTGTAGTTATCATACTCCCTCGCCTTTGTTCATTTGATGCACATCAGACGGTCGTAAGGCCAAGTCTGCATGATAAGCACCATGCACCCTCACGCACGTAATCAACCTGGATCCTTCAAGTTTACGTAATGGGCCAGGCTCATTCCTTTTCACACCCTCTTCTACCTAATTACTAAGTTAACAAACCAAATCGCACCCCCTGATCTGAGTTGTCAATGGGCCTAGCCCAAACTTCCTTTTAACACCCCCGTGTTTTACTTGTTAATTAAAAATTACACCCCCCTGAATTTAATTTGTTTATTTTTTATAATTCATATATTATTTCTAATATATACATATATATATATATATATATATATATATATATATATATATATATATATATATATATATATATATATATATATATATATATATATATTATTGATTTATTTATAATTATTATTATTATTATTATCAAATAATTTTTTTTTATTATTATCATATCATAATTATAATATTTGCTATTATTATTATTATTATCAATATTTATTTTCTATTTACTATTCTTATATTTTATTTACTATGTAAAATATTGTTTATTGCTTATAAATAATTATATCATTATTTATATACTAACAAATAAATCATTTTTTATATTAAAATTGCATATATTATTTTAGATATTATTTGCATTAAATCTTTTTCTAATCATGCATTAATCAAGATCTTCGCAATTAATACAAATAAAGAACAGTAAAAAATATCAAAAAAAAAAATCCGCAACAAACTAAACTAATGAATTATTTTTGCAAAAGGGTTTCAAACTGGTTTTGACTTACTGCGCATTCAGTCAAAATCTCCGCAATCACTATTCCCGACCAAAGTGCGAGGTGATTCAAAATATGTTTTCAACCCCTAAAAAACACCAACCCCGTACGAACTACGAATTAGGACTCTGATTCCTCATAAGAGGATACGTAGGCATGCGATTAAAAATCGTGGCGAGTCTTTCTAATTAAAACTTAAAATCCTGTTTACCCCAAACCTAAACCTAGAACCTAGTATCCTTGTGAACAAGGTAGATTAAAGGTGCCTAACAGCTTCCTTTAGTCTAATTGAGTCCGAAACCTAGAATCTCTGCGAATTAGGGTTTTCTGTTAGATTCCCTTCCCTTAGGATAAAAACTAATAGTGGCGGCTCTGATTTTAAATCTGGTTGCTACAAATGTCATGAAGTATGTAATGCATTGCGTGAAATGATATCAAAGTAAATGAGAGTGTGCTATATGCATTTTTTATGCATATTATATGATACTTGTAAATGATGTATGGATGCAAGATGTCGTTGAAGTGTATCGGTAGTTTGTATAACATCTTTGCTGGGGAAAATAAATCCCTGACCGTTGTCGGGGATGAAGAATATGAATCTTCATTATTTTTTAGAACGTCTCCGCTGGGGATTCTTGCTTTCTATTTTGAAGATATTCCGCTGGGAATGTTTGACTTCTGCTTGGGGATAGAAGAGTTCAGGAACAATGGTCATTTGTCGCTCTAATGGGAATTCAGTTCTTATATACCCTGACTAGGGATAAAAGGGATGGATAACCTTCTGAGGTTCTATATGACAGAGTTTTAGATATGGACGTCCATTCTTTTGGGGGAGATAAAGGTGGATGACATCTGGTCTGGTTTCAGATTCTATAGCAACTTTTGAGGGGTAGTAACCTTGACTACATTTTGCTGTAGAGGGGAATTTTCCCGATGATTTACAGTAGTCGGAGGAATGAACTCTGCTTGGGAAGTTAAATTTTGTTGGGGAAATAAACCCTGATAGGGAAATAAACCATGCTGGAGAAATAAACCCTGTTGGGGGAATAAACCATGCTAGAGAAGATAAATTTGCAGGGGATCTTGCAATGTTAGAGAAATAAACTCAGTTGGGGAATTAAATTATTGTGAACTATGCTGAGGAAGTTTCCACTATATGCTGGAGAAATGATCAGATTCCTTTATCCACTAGGGGAATTTGCTGGGGAGTATGGTTATATTAATAGCTGGAAGATGCCCCAATTCCTGTCTGAAGGTATATTAGATTTGCGGGGGAATGTATCTCCGTCGGGGATGAGCTTATGAAGGTAACTCTATGGGGATAATCCAATGGAGGTTGCTCTATATGGATTTTAAAGTGGAGATTTATGGACAACTTGAACGTTATCCCAATTCCTAGAGTCTTGAGTAAATGCTTATTCTTGTTTTTATGCATTTATTTGTTAACAGTAATCATATTCATATGCATATGTTCATTCAATTTTGTCATCAGACGTTTTTTCAAACAAAACAGAGAAAGTAAAACAAAGTTGAATTTTGAATTTGACTTGTATTGATAATTCTCCTATAAACAGGCAGTTTTGTACATAGAGACAGAAATCCTAGTGACAGGAAATCGTCGTAAAATGAAAAGAGTATAAAGTAAAACAAAGAGAAAACAGCTATGTGGAAACGATCTTATTGAGTTTCAACTCTGCTATTGCCCATATGTCTTCGAGAATCTCATCCCTTGTTGTCGGAAGAAGTTGACTAAATTGATCTGTACCATTTGAACTTGATGTCGGTAATAAGCTTATTGAATTAACCCCTAATTTTTTCCTGGACCACCCTTTCGAGTTTTCAGTCCACCGGAATACCTTTTTTTCGCAAGCCTCCTTTTCGGGTTTTCGACTTGCCGGGTGTACAATCTTTATATTTATATATATATATATATCCCTAGTTTTTTCCCGAACCCTTTTGGTTTCCTGGGATGCCCTTATTTTTTCCTAGGCCAGTCAACCTAGCGGGTCATATTCATTCGTAGTATTTTTTGACTATGTCCGCGTTCACAGGGTGTGGAAAGTCTTCACCATCCATGGTGGTAAGTATCATAGCTCTGCCAAAAAATATATTCTTGACTACAAATGGCCCTTCGCAGGTGGGAGTCCATTTTCCCATGGGATCACCTTGCGGTAGGATGATACACTTTATTACCAAGCTACGTGCCTGATATACTCGATGCTTGACCTTTTTGTTGAAGGATTTGATCATGTGCTTTTGGTACATCTGACCATGGAAAATAGCCGCAAGCCTTTTATTATCATTTAAACTTATCTAGTCTAGCCTAGTCTGAACCCATTCATCTTCGTCTAAATCCGCGTCTTTCATAATCCTTAGAGAAGTAATCTGGACTTCGACAGGTAGGACAACTTTCATACCGTAGACTAGAGAGAATGGGGTTACCCCAGTTGATGTACGGACTGAGGTACGATATCCATGCATAGAAAATGGTAACATCTCATGCCAATATTTATATATCACCGTCATCTTCTGTATAATCTTCTTAATGTTCTTATTGGCGTCTTTCATTGTTCCATTCATCTTCGGTCGATATGGAGAAGAGTTATGGTGCTTGATCTTGAACTGCGTGTAGAGTTCCATGATCATAGTATTGTTCATATTAGTACCATTTTCCATGATAATCCTTTCGGGGATGCCATACCGACAGATGAGGTTATGCTTAATGAATTGGGCCACAACATTCTTGGTGACGAAGGCAAATGAGGCCGTTTCAACCCATATTGTGAAATGATCGATGGCGACGAGGATGAAATATGTCCGTCAGAGGCAATAGGCTTAATTTATCCAATCATATCAATTCCCCACATTGCAAATGGCCAAGGAGAAGTTAATACATTCAGAGGAACCAGAGGTACATGTACTTTGTCAGCATAGATTTGGCATTTGTGACAAGTTTTGGAGTGATGATGGCAATCAGTTTCCATAGTCAACCAATAGTCACCCACTCTCAGAATCTTCTTAGCCATTATATGTTTGTTGGAGTGAGTACCAAAGACACCTATGTGCATGTCCTCCATGGTTTTCTCAGCTTCCTTCTTATCCACACAACGGAGAAAAGTCAAATTATGGTTGCGCTTGTATAAAATTTTGTTTCTCAGGAAGAACGTGGCAGAGAACCTCCGTAGGAATTTCTTGTCATTGACAGATTTCTCTCGGGATATTATTGAGCCTCGAGGTATCTTTTCACTTCATGAAACCAAGGCTACTCTTCTACTCCTCCAGTATCAACTTTGTAGAAATGTGCCAGTTCGTCCAGTCTTTCGATAGTAATTCGATGAGCTTCGTTGTCCCATCCGACTTTAAACATATATGACATGGTACCTAATGCGTCTGCCAGCTGATTCTCTTCTCGTGGAATGTGTTCAAAAGTGATTTCCTCGAAGTATGGAATTAAAGCCAGCACATAATCTTGGTAAGTAATGAGATTCAGATGCTTCATGTCCCATTCTCCCTTAATCTGGATGATGACTAGGGTTGATTCCCCATATACGTTCAAAAACTTGATCCTCATATCAATAGCGGCTTTGATACCCATGATGTACGCTTCATATTCTGCCATGTTGTTGGTGAAGTCAAAGCAAAGTCTGGCGGTGAAGGGCGTATGGCAACCCTTGGGAGAGATAATTATAACACCAATTTCATTGCCAAGCGCGTTGGAAGCTCCATCAAAAACCATAGTCCATCTGGATCCTGGCTCAGGTCCTTCATACGGTCCAGGTTCCTTCCAATCCGTGACAAGCATAGTATTCTCATTCGGGAACTCAAAATTCATAGATCAATAGTCGTCTAAGGTTTGATGAACCAAATGATTCTCCAACACACTTCCTTTGATTGCCTTCTGAATGGTGTACTGAATGTCGTATTCTATCAAGACCATTTTCCATCTTTCTATTCTTCTAGATAGAGCGAGCTTCTCGAATATGTATTTGATTGGATCCATCTTAGAGATTAACAAGGTAGTATGAGTCAACATATACTGTCTTAGTCGGTGAGCAACCCATGCCAAAGTGCAACAAGTTTTCTCGAGCAGTGAGTATCTTGTTCCACAGTCGGTAAACTTTTTGCTAAGGTAGTATATTGCATGCTCTTTTCGAACAGACTCGTCATGCTGCCCCAATACACACCCCATTAAATTCTGTAACACAGTTAAGTACATGATAAGAGGTCTTCCTTCAACTGGTGGCATCTAGATCAGAGGTTCTTGGAGGTACTCCTTGATCTTTTCAAAATCTATCTGGAAATATTCGTTCCATTTCACTACTTGATCTTTCTTCAGTAATTTGAAGATTGGCTCACAAGTAGCCGTAAAATGAGAAATAAATCTAGAAATATAATTTAGTCATCCCATGAAGCCTTTGACTTCCTTCTCAGTATGGGGAGCGGGAATTTCTTGAATGTATTTGACCTTGGCAGGATCAACTTCAATACCTTTACCACTGACAATGAAACCCAGGAGCTTAACGGATCTCACCCAAAAGGTGCACTTATTTGGATTCAACCTCAGCTTGTACTTCTTCAACATCTCAAACAGCTTGTATAGGTGGTTAAGATGTTATTCTTCAGTCTGAGACTTGGCTATCATTTTGTCGATGTAGACCTCTATCTCGTGATGAATCATGTCATGGAACAGAGCTACCATGGCACGTTGATATGTTGTGTCAACGTTCTTCAACCCGAAAGCAATAACCTTGTAACAGAAAGTGCCCCATTGTGTGACTAAGGTAGTTTTCTCCATGTCTTCAAGTGGCATCTTAATCTGATTATAACCTGAGAAACCGTCAGTGAATGAGAATACTTTGTGTTAAACGGTGTTGTCAACCAGAACATCAATATGTGAAAGCAGGAAGTCATCTTTGGGGCTCGCCCTGTTCAGATCCCTGTAATCTACATACATATGTACCTTGTCGTCTTTCTTTGGTACCGGAACCTCATTTGCAACCCACTGAGGATATGATGTAACAACTAAGAACCCTACGTTGAATTTCTTCATAACCTCATCCTTGATCTTCTCCGATATCTTGGGACGCATGAGACGAACTTTCTACTTTATTAGAGAATAACCCTCTTTCATCGGCAGATAGTGAACCACAATATCAGTATCGAGTCCTGGCATATCTTCGTACGACCAAACAAAGATCTCAACATAATCATGCAATATCTGGATTAACCTGTTCTTGATATCATTTTCTAGGTTGGCTCCTATCTCGACTTCTTTCCTGTCTACTTCAGTACCCAAGTTTACAACCTCGACCAACTCTTCATGCGATTGTATAGCCTTTTCCTCTTTCACTAATAGTTTGGAAAGCTCTCCAGGTATTTCACAATATTCATCACCTTCGTCTTCGGCTTGGTCGATCGGATTTTCAAAATCATAAGTGGCAATAGCAGAATTGTCGTCAACGGGATCCAGAGTGGACGTGGATCTGCAATTTATTGTGTGGGTGTATGTAAGAACATATAGCTATTTTGAAAGTCATAAAAATAAAATAAAGACAAAGAGTAAAAAATTTGAATAAAAAAAATTAAATTCTTTATCAAATGAAGATATATTTATGAAATTACAACCCTTAACAAGTGGACCATTGTGCCCCAGGTAAGGCACAAGGCTTAAAGTCATTGTTTAAAGTTTACATAACCAAAAAATTGAAAGAAATAAATCAGAAGGTAGCAATTACTCATGACTAAAGGAGATTAAGATAATGTCTTCAGTCTTCCAGTTGTTGAGCCTGTTGCCGATCGTGGGAAAGATCTAGTTGTTCAGGTCATAATCACTGTCAGCATCCTCTATAGTAGAAACAACATCAATAGCATTCACACCCTTGTCGTGCTTAGGCATGGGTGCACTAATCACGTTGGGAGTCTCAGGCGGATTGAACTCAATTACTTTGTTGTCAATCAGATCTTGAATTTTTTAAAGGCCCAACAACTATTGGTGTCGTGCCCGAGGATATTGGAATGGTAGGCACACTTCATATTCAGATTATAGCGAGGAGAGGAGGTGCTGGGATTCTGAGAAGGATCCCTTAACATTATTAAATCTTCATTTAAAAGATGTTGTAATTCCTGAGACAATGGCATACTGATCTTGGTGAACTGTCTTCTCAGTGCGTCTGATCTACGCTGATTGTTTTGTTACTGTTGTTGTACAGATGCAGGATCAGAAATTAGCACTGCCCCCACAAATTGGTTGCGATCATTTCTAACACGACCCTTCTGGCCATAAACAACATTTGTCTCCTTCTTTCCGTTGAACATCTTCTTTACAGTACTTGAAGACCCGGCCAGTTGAATCTTTCCACTTCTGATACCCCCTTCGAAACATTCACCTGTTCTTATTAATTCGGTAAAAAAAGATGAAGAACTTCTAATCAAATGATTAAAGAAAGGCCCAATCAAAGTGCCCATGAACATATCAACCAGCTCCCTGTCAGATAAAGGAGGTTGCACTCTTCCCGCCATATCTCTCCATTTTTGGGCATATGCTTTAAACCCTTCATTCGAGCGCATAGTCATACTTTATAATTGCATACAGGTTGGTGCAAGGTCAGCATTATATTGACACTTCTTGTAAAAAGCATAAGCCAGGTCTTCCCAATTATGTATGTTGGTTCCTTCCAACTGATAGAACCACTCCAGTTGTATCCTTGATAAGCTTTCTTGAAAGAAGTGAACCCATAACTTTCTGTCAACGATATGGGGTTGGATTTTTCAGACGTAAGACCTTAGATGTAGCTTAGGATAAGAAACACCATCATATTTTTGAAAAATAGGGACCTTGAATTTTTGGGGGATAACAACCCTCGAGATAAGACCCAGCTCTTCAAAATCCAGGCCAGGCACTTTTTGGATTTCCATGGCATTTAGATGATATTCCCACTGTTTGTATCTATCAACAGCGGGACGATACTGTTTATTAGAGTAGTTTTCATCAGAATCGTGTCCAGAACCAAGGTTGTTATTCTCTTCAGCTTTCAAACTCTTGTCATCATATTTTTGGTTATCATCTTCATATAGTGGGACTTCAAAATCTAGAGCCCTTCTGACCGGGCCTTTGAATCTTCTACCCATATTAAGAAAAACTGTTGGCTTCTTATTCTTATTTTTATTTCCTTTTCTAATGAGGGTCTTTAGCTCGTCTTGTCCCTTATCTAAGTCCAGGAACATTTGCTGAAACTGAGTGTTCTAAGCTTGAAGTTCTTTCACAGTTTATTCGAGACCCATCTTTTACTGAAATAAACAAGAAGAAGATGAGAAAGCATGTATTGGGAAATACCTGTTATGTAGTAACAGGCATGATATATGGATTCAATGTATTCAAGGATCTCGCAGGATAAACAAAAGGAAATGTTAGAAGTTGAATCTGGCTACATCTTTGACTGAAGAACTTTGCGTCTTTGAAGGTCCTTCTATGAGAATCAAGCTCACCATGTCGAGTGGGTCTTGGACTTTGACTCAAGATAACGTACTTCAGTCTTTGACAGCATCTGGTTAGAGGAAAATAAATCATCTTGCCCCTTGCTAGGCGTCTGGTTCATGATAAACCTACATCATAGGCCCTTTGGATCCTTGAAATGATCAGTGAAAATGATATAGTATGATGTCATGATGTTATGATTTTATGTTTGAATAGATAAAAAACACAAACAAAGCATACAAGATTCTTAGGTTTAAGGCTTTTATGAGGTTTATAGGTAAGTACCCTTTTAAATTTTAGTTGGGTCAACCTGTCCTAAGAATAGTAACCGGGTTCTAGGAGTCTCATATCACCGATCTTTCTCACAAGCTTTGTTTCAGCAGTGCAATTGACTTGGCACAAAAAAAACCGAGAGTCGAATCTCAATGAGCGTAGCATCGAGTATCAACCAACTTAGGATTGCACCAAAGCCGACTATATCACTACCTTATAATGGCTAAGTTGGGTTAATTAAGGTTGTAAAGGTCAGTTAGTGCTTATGACACCACGCGGCAACCTAGTATTCTCCTCGACTGACTCAAGGAACACCAATACCAACCAATGTGTTGAAATAATGTAGCCATCACTTCAACCATATCGGTCTACGCGGTACAATTTCCATGATCTATAGCTACTTACCTAGTGTCCCCAGATCCGGGTGTAGGATCTTTGTAAGAAAGTAAACCCGAGCAAACCCCAAATGTAAAGCAGTCAAAGCAAAAAAGTTAAAAAAATTAAAGTGATCCTAAACTCTAAGGTAACCCCTCTTTTTTTGTAAGTCCCCTGTAAAGTCGCCAGTTCTGTAATACGGTGGGAGAACTGACTTGTTTTTACGTTTTATCGCAAATGTTACGAATAGCAAGAGTCGCCACCGACTTTTCTTTTATCCAATAAGGAAAGGGTGAAAAGAATAGGAAAGACCTTCAAGATTTTCTTGAGTTCGGGGGGTAGGTTATGAAAAGGGAAGGTGTTAGCACCTTTTTCATCTATAGTTATCTACGGGATCTTACTCGCTTAGCTCACTTTATTTTGAAAATTGCTTTGTGTTGTGAATGTTTGAAATTTCCAATTGTAAGGAGAATTTTGTAATGATTCTCGTATCTGTCCTCGAGAATGTGTACAAGGTGTTTTGGAAATATTTCGAAAGTGTTTGTGTGAAATTTTTTTGTTTTGAAGAAATTTGTGAGCAAGCGATTAACAACGGTCTACATACTCAAGGTCTTTATTGTATTTTTCCTCCTCCTTTAGATAGTGTTACCCTACCATTAGTTAGTAGGAAGCCCTATTGTTGGATGTGAAGGGACGAGCGTGGGTCATCGTATAGTTATCGAAGGAAACTTGTAAGGATGCTTTAGCAATTTTCGTTTAAGGGACTAGATCATTTACTGAAGGCAATGTTGAAAGGATCATCGAGGTACTATGATATTTTGTATTGGAGGGACTTTGCTAAAGCGTCCCCATGTTCGAGGCACATGAATGTTTAATTGAAAGGCAACAAGAGAGGCTACCCTAGAGGTGCTCATGTGCAAGTGTTTTGTATTTAGTTATTTTGTCTTGAAGTTAGGTTATCTATCGATTGGTTTTTATCTTTCTATACAACCCTAATTACTAGGCCGTAATATAGTAAGTATAAAAAAGACAGTAAAGATGCAGAAAGTAAAAGCATAAAAGATAAACCTAAACCTATTACATGGCTTTAGGAGAAGTACATAATATAAAAGGCGAAAAATAAACCCTAATTATTATTACAAACCGTGACAAGTTACAATAATAATTAAAAGAAAAGGAAATGCGAGAATAGTAAACCATACTGTGATACGGTGGGAGAACTGACTTGAGGGTTTTGCGTTTGATTGCAAATGTTGCGGTTAGCAAGAGTCGCCACCGACTTTTCTTTTATCCAAAAGGAAAGGTGAAAAATCACAGGAAAGACCTTTGAGATTATTTCTTGAGTTCGGGGGGTAGATTATGAAAAGGGAAGGTATTAGCACCATTTTCATCCATGGTTTTCCATGGGCTCTTAGTTACTTTCTAGATCACTTGCTTTTGTTTGAAATTGTGCTTTGCGTGTGTTGTACCCCAAAATTTTCCCTCTCATTTCACAAGGGATCACCCTGGATCCTCAAGTTTGCTTCCATCCAATTCCAAGCCTTGAACTGCAATTTTTCAAGAAAATCATCCACAAGGGCAAAATGGTCATTTACACATTGAAAAGTCAAACTTTGACTTTTGGATCAAAATCAAGCTTCAAGAATTATATTTCATTAAGACATGTTGAAATATGAAGTTTGTGTCATCAAGGAATCCAAAAAGCCAAAGTTCTAAATACTTAGAATTTTTTCTAAGTGTTTAAAAAGCATGACAAAACTCAGAACTTCTGACCAGATTATCACCATAACGCTCAACAAATTATGGATATTCTCAAGAGAGTTTGGTCAGAACATCTGGGCAAGTTTTCACAAAAGTTCAGTCAGAGCTTGCCATGGTAATTCAAAGAAGGTTAAGAAGCATGCTGCAAGCTTTCTAGAAAGTCTGAAAGTTCCTTCAGAACATGCTGGAGTCAGAAGATAAGAGGATCAGAAGGTTAGATGCTACGCTGAAGTAGAACTTCTAATCCAGAGTCAAGAAAGGACGCAGAGTTTCATATGGCAAGATTTCTGATTTGATAAATCTCATCATCATTTAATGCTCACAACCACTTGTGAGTTGTTATCCAAATTATTTCCCCCACGTATAACCCTATTGTCTTGGGAAGACAAAACTGTTGTGCAAAAGTATGCTAGGCCCATGTGCTGTTTCTACTTTTCCTTAATTCATGCTGACAAATCCAGCTTAGGCGTTGTTAACCATCCTACTTGATGCATTGAACCACACTTGTTTAAGCTTACTTCAAGAGTAAGTCAGCATCAAGCATATGATGTTGGTGCCACTTGCCCCCTCCAAACTACAAAACCTTTGCCTATAAATAGAACACCTTTGGCCATTGAAAAGAGGTTGGAAAAATTTGAGAGAAAGGTGTGGAATTGGAGAAAGAAAAGCCTTGAACCCCTGCAAAAATTCCAAGACTCCAAAAAAAAATTGCAAACACAAAAATACAAAACCTTACCATTTGATTCTTGCATTAAAGCTCCATTTTTTCTCAAGTAGTTTCCTGACCAAAACTACCCATATAGTTCCTAATATACATTCAAAAGCCATCCAAAATTCTGTAATCAAACAGTAACACATTCTCCACCAATATCCACTTCAAAGGATCAAAACTTTATCCCTTGGTTGTTCCAGAATTTTCTAAATCATTTACAACCCAAGTTGAAAGTTTCCAACCTGCTGAAAACATGAGGAAGTTGTTCAGAACACCACAAGTGGTCAGAATCAGATTCCAGCTCCCAGAATATTTCCCAACTGCAAGGTAAGTTCCTGCTGACTCTCATCATATCATTTAGGCATTGTCAGATCTTGCATATTTAACACAATGTAGATATTATGATCCTAATGCGGTACATATTCTGAGATTTCATGCATCTGCCTGCCTAAATAGAGGGAATTCCAATTTAGAGTTTCATAAAGAAATTAGGACTCAGAATTAGGATTAGAAAATTCATGTTGCTTATGATTTGTGTTTCTGATATTTCTTGAAACTTGTCATAACTGTCATGTGTGCAACTTCTGTTCTGTTAAGAAATGACTAAGTTGTAGATGTTCTGATTAGCAAGGAGAGAGACAAAGTTCTGACAGTTGCATTAGAACTTCTGAAAACTTCTGAATCCTCAGAAGATCCAGAACTTCTGAACTTCCATATTACTACTAATGTTGTTTATGTTTGTGCAGCAAGTCAGAGTCAGAACTTTTGACCTCTTCTATTTTCAGCATTTGCGCTGATTTTGTTTTCTTTCCTTTATTATTTTTTCATCACTTTTATTTTTCATTAATCAAAAAACACCAAAAATATTTCATATTCACATATTATATTTTATTTTCTTTTAACATAAAAAGACAAAAAACATTTTCTTAAAACAAAACTTATTTCTTTTCTTAAGTAAATAATCATTTTACATTTCCTATACATTCTTATCTATTTCAATATGGTTGTAATAGTAACCTAGAATTTTAATTTGCAATCCCCATTTGAAATTTGTACACCCCATCCCCCTAAATATTGTAATAGCGTAGGACTTTACATTTCCGCACTGTTATTGCTTTCATATATTGTTAGTAACTAGGGTGTGTATGGAAAGACTAAAACCAATGTTAGAAAACCCTAATTAAATACCAAAATTATGCATGCAATCAAATACACTTTCACACGAGCACCCCTAGGGTGGTTCCACTTGTTTCCTTACGAAAATGGCCATGTTATGCATGTGGGATGTCTTAGCACGAACCAATCAAAAATACAAGATTATAGTCCCTCGATGACGCTATCAAAGTTGCCTTTCAAAATCTTAGTCCCTAAAAGAAAAGTGATAAATCATCTCACAACATTGCTATCATGGTAATACGATGACCCAACGCCCGTCCCTTCACATCCAACGACGGGGCTTCTTACCCAAACAATGGTAAGATAGCAACATCTAAAGGAGGAGGAAAATAACATCTAAGACCTTTTTGAGTTGGTAGATTGCTCCTAATTACTTGCTCAATTTCAAAATAAACATCCTTGTTATTTTCAAAAACAATCACATAAACTTTCAAAACACTTTCCAAAGGTGAAATATTTTCAAAAGCTCAACACTTTTGTATGCATTCTTACGAACGAGGAACATTACAAAAGTATGCCTAAACAATGGCGCATTTTCAAAATACTTTCAAAAACCACACAAAGCACATTTTTCAAACAAAAGCAAGGGATCTAGCAAGTAACTAAGATCCCATGGAAAAACATGGATGAAAAGGGTGCTAATACCTTCCCTTTTCATAATCTATCCCCCGAACTCAAGAAAACATCTCGAAAGGTCTTTCATGTGCTTTTTCACCTTTCCTTTTTGGATAAAAGAAAAGTCGGCGGCGACTCTTGCTCAACCGCAACATTTGGAAACACAAATGCAAAACACCTCAAGTCAATTCTCCCACCGCATGACAATGTGGTTTTTTGAAAGTATTTTGTAAAGAGGCTTTTGTTTAGGCAATCTTTGTAATGATTTTCGTTCATAAGAATGTATACAAAGATGTTGATCTTTTGAAAATGTTTTCAAGTTTTGTAAGATGTTTTGAAAGTGTAGGTGATTATTTTGAAAATAGCCAGGATGTTTGTTTTGAAATAGAGAAAGTAATTAGGAGCAATCTACCTACTCAAATGTCTTTCTTGTTCATTTTCTTTTCCTTTGACATTGTTGTCTTACCATTGATTTGGTAAGCAACCCTATCTTTGGATGTAAACGGGACGGGTGTGGGTTATCATATAACCATGATTAGCAATGTTGCAAGGTATCTTAGCATTCTTTTTTAGGGGACTAAGATCATTTGAAAGGCAAGTTAGATGGCATCATCGAGGGACCATGATCTTGTATTTTTGCTTGTTTTTTGCTAAGATACCTCACATGCATAACATGGCCATTTTTGTAAGGCAACAAAGTGGATTTTACCCTAGGGGTGCTAGTGTGCAAGTGTATTATTTTCATGCTTGATTTTGTCTTGAATTAGGGTTTTCTAAGCATTAGTTTTAGTCTTTCCATACAAATCCTAATTACTAGCATGTTATATAAAAGCGATAAATTGCGAAATTTAAAGTTACTATGATATTACAACTAAATTAAATGGGTAAGAATATACAACGAATTTAAATAAATACAAAGTATAAAAATAAATGTACAAGGATGCAAAATGTGAAGAAAATGAATTTGTTTGGTTTTCATGAAAAGAGATTTTGTCTCAACCTAATTAAATAAAGAAAATAGTTAATTAAGTTTGAATTAATTAAGAAAATATTTTTGAATAATACCCTAATTCTATTTAGTTGATTAAAAGAAAATAAGTTTTAAAAAAAGTATTCTAAGTATTTTTATTTTGAAAATATTTATAGCATTATAAAATGATTTTTGGCCCTTTTTTTAATATTAAAAATAATGTATTTTCAATGGTGTGAAAACTAAATAAATAAAATAATAATAATATTAATTAAGTTTACAACATTTAGTTAATAAAAATATATTTTGTGGAAAAAATAGAATAAAATAAGTCAAAATCTAAATATATCATTTTTATATTTTATGATTTTTTGTATTTACAAAAAATATATTTAAGAAAAGATAAATGAAATAAATAAATAAATAAATAACTTGGGCCAGGGGGTGCCAAGAGGAAACAGGGAGGTTAGTGAACAAGTGCAAACAAAAAAAATAAACCAGGCCCAAAGGGGCCCAGCGCCTGCCAAAAAACAAACAAAGTCAGAAAAATGTGAAAAAATGAAAAAGGGTACCACTGGGGCTCGAACCCAGGTCCCATAGGTTACAGGCGCACACTTCTATCATTGGGGTGGCTATACATCCGTTAATACAAATGAAACAATAAATATGTAAGGCAAAACGTGTTCTGAAGACTTCATCTTTAACCTCCAGCCAGACCAATTGTAACTTGCTCTTTTCTCATCAAAAATGAAAACTGTAAACATGAAACTTGTAGCAAATTTTCTCGTGATTCCAGAAACGTAAAGTATTAAAACTATAGATCAGAGATAAGCAATAATTTTAATGGCCCTAATCTGAACCCTAAAAATTTTAGAAGTTTCAGCTTCAAAATTCTCTAAGCTCAAGCAAAATTAATGGAAACTAAGGACATGGTTAGCTTCAGGACAATGATATCTACATGTTTTATTCACAAATAAACTATTGATGATGCATGTATGAAGAGTTCCAAGTTAATAAAACTTACCTCAAAACTAGAAATTGTTTTTGGAGTTTGAGCTTGTTTCAAGTGATGGTGATGATCAGGTTATCTTCCTTGAGGTCCTAGGAAGCTAGTGTAATGGTTTGCTTGAGTTGAGAGTGGCTGAAATGACTTAGAGAAGTCAATGTGCAATGCTCTATTTTTGGTTATGGGAGATAGGGTAAATGATGTTACAAAAATGAAACAGGTACAGGGATAAGTTACACTTGATGTAAGGAAGCTTTAGAAACTAAAAGGCCAAGAAACGCACGAGGGAAATGTGAGTTTGAGGGTCAAGGTCATAAAATGTGCAACAATGGAGTTTTTGGGTAATTTATGATTTGAGAGATTTTTTATTGTATTTAAGGGTGCTCAAGCTCGTGTTCTAGCTCACAAATAATGACTTTATTTATAAGCAACAAGTTTGGAATGCTCCAGTTGATCAGAATTCAAATTTACATGTTTAAGTTAAACATGTGATTTTTTGACAAAACAAGTTTCCATGCCTTGTGTACTTGCTAAGATAGAGTGGTTATGCTTTAAAAAAGCTTGCTTCTGACTTTTTGGATGGAGTGTGATCAGAGGGAACAAGTTAGAGGCTCAATGTGAACTTTATGCAAAAAGCTTGCTTTACAAGAATGACATTGTTAACTTTGTGCCATAAATGGAAATGCAACTTGGACAATAGCTCAATTGCTTGGATCAAAGCCCTAACAGTTGCGTAAATATTTAATTATGGAGTGACAAACAAGTTTGATGCCTGCAAATCAAGGATTATGCATCCTAACATGGATTTGGTTCAAGTGTTCATAAAAAATGACTTGTAATTCAAGTGACAAAACCCTAACTTCATCTCTTCGATTCTCCCTACTCAAGAATGATCTCAAGGAGTTCTTGGACATTTTAGAAATCTTTAAATGTGCTATACAACACATCTATGAATTTATTTTGAAGATTCCCATTATAACTATATGAAAAAGTTCCATGAAGTTGGGTCATGATCCTGACCAAATTAGGGTAAAATTTCACTAAGTGTTTTGTTTCATGACCCTATGTTCATAAAATTATAACTTGAGATCCAAGCATTTTTGGAAGGAGTTGTATAAAGAAAAGTTGTATATTTAATGGAGATCTACAACTTTCATGTTGGAAGTTTCTCTTGAATCATCTTTCATCATGGTGAAAATTTTGTCCAAAGTTATGAAAAAACATGAAATTTCTAAAACTTAGAAAAATTTCTAAGTTTAGAAATTTTGACTTTTCAAAATGAAATCTTGACTTTTTGATTTCTTGATGAATAAGTTTCATATTTTGACATTTTTTGATGAATTATGATCTTTGGCACTTGAATTTGACCAAAAAGTCAAAGTTTGACTTTTCAGTATACAGTTGACTTTTGATCAGTTGACTGGAAAATTCATCTGTCAATCCAATGGACATGCAATGTTTTGAACCATGCCATTAGGTCAAAATGATGCAATTTGACTCTTGAGGTTATTCCTTAAACCAACTGACCATTTTTTAGGTCAAAAATCAGAAATTGCCCTTTCCTAGTCAAAACCCTAATTTTGACCATTTTGCTCTTTTGGAGATTTGATCAAATTTCTTGAGGAGTTGTGTTCCAAACTTGATCAAATGATACATATGAGTTTATAATGTTTATTTGGATAAAAAATTATGGAGTTTGACTGTAAATTGGCCATTGTGATCGGTGGATCTGGAACTGACTATTTAACGCTGGTTCGCGAAATGTCGCGGAAGCAAGAGTCGCCACCGTCTTTTATTTTCTCCAAATGGAAAGGACAAAAGCACAGAAAAATCCCTTATAGAGATTGCTCTCGGTTCGGGAGGTAGATTATAGAAAGGGAAGGTGTTAGCACCCTTTCTATCCATGGTTATCCATGGGCTCTTAGATACTTGCTCATTGTGTTTTCAAAAGGATTGTTTGCTTTTCAACTGTGGGTTTTAAAAAAAGTTTCTTTGAAAATTCCAGTTCGACTCTTGTATCGGTCCTTAAGAGTGTTTGAAAAATTGCTTTCGAAAGCTTTTTGAAAAGGTGTCGGTGTGAAAAGTATTTTTGATTTGTTTTGAAATTAGAACAAGTATCTAGAGTCGTCTACCTACCCTAAGGAACTCGTCTGTGTAAATGTCCTTAAAGTAGTGCCATCCCACCATTGAGAGGTAGGTAGCACCACCGTTGGAGGTGTTCAGGTCAATTCGAGGGTTCGGGGCATGGTGATCACCAGAGCAATAGGAAGATACCTTAGAAGCTACCCTCATGCCAGGTTCCCGGATCATGAGGACTTACTAAAACATCCTCTACTCGATGATCACCTTTCGAGGGGCAAGGCAACAGTGAGGCGTACCCTAGGGGTGGTGTGTGGTTTGTGTGTCATGTTCATTTGCATTTATCTTGTTCATGTCGTGGGTGATCTACGCGTTGCTTTTATTTTGACATTCATTCTTTCATGCAATAGTTAACAGTTTAAAAGATGCGAGAATTAAAATTCCTACGCTATTACAAAGGCGCGGGTCCACATCGCCAAATTAATCCAGGACCCGATTTGAGATAAAATAAAGTGCGAAAAATATAAATATCAAATTTACATGGCTTTGGGAGAATTACATGAAAAAGGAAATAAAATAAAAATGCGAGAATAAGTAAAATCGGGAATGCGAGGGCGTTGGACCCCTTTTTAGGAAATTAAATTACGATTAACAAATTAATTAAATTAAAATAAAAAAAGAAAAGATTTTTTTGGAGTTTTTTGTATTTATGGATTTTTAATAAGAATTAATGGAATTTAAAACCTAGTTCTAGCTATTTTTAATTTTTTAAAAGAAACATGTTAAAGTTAAACCTAAAGTTAACCTAATTAATTAATTCAATTTTATTTACAAAAATAAATAATTAATTATCAATAATGATGAAAAAAAGAAAAAAGGATAAAAGTGTTTAAAACCCTAATTCTACAATTTTTAAGTTTATTAACAAAAAATATTAACATTTAAACCTAAAATTAAGACTAAATTAATTAATAAGATTTATTTACAAAAAAAAAGTTTAAATGAAATATATTTATATTTTGCCTTTTCTGATTTTTTTATTATTTTTTAATTTATGAAAATTTTAATTTGAAGAATTAAATAAAACAATTAATTAAGAGGAATAAATAAAAGAAAATAAATAAATAAAAGAAAATAAAAGTGAGAGAGAAAATACAAACAGATGGGGGGTGTTGACCCCAATTTTGGAGGTGTTGTCCAGCAATTAGGCCCAAGGAGCCTGGCCTTTTTTTGACTTTTCAGTGTTCACGTGTGTAGGCGTTGACTGGGACATTCCATAGACCTTGATTCTGGACCATTGGATTGAGATCAGTAGGCGTGTGGCAAGCTTGGATGATGGGTGTATGGTGGACGTCTGAATTTGTGTAGTACCTGAACATTTTACAAAGAAAAATAACAAGGATATGGGGGGGCCTGGGATTCGAACCCAGGTCCCAAGGTTTGCCAGCGTTACTTTCCACCAACCGTGCTGCGTTGTTACTTTGTAATGATAATAGATAACAATCAATATATAAAAAACAAAGCGCTAATGCTATGGATCAAAGAAAACGCGCTAAATTTTGAATTACCCTATCACTTGGAGACAAGTCATCATCTTCCCCACTCGTTCGCTTTTGGCCTGAAAAAAACAGTCAGATAGCGGGGGTTTTAAACCCCCACTAAATAGTGCATACGAAAATAGCGAATAGAATATGGTGGCTCATAAATTGAGCGCGACTAGTGATTCTTGATCGTTTAAGTGCGCTGAATTCAATGGTGTGGGTCTCATATCTCAATTGTTCCAGAATAAAGAAGCCCCAATTCGTGACCTCTGAAAACCTAGAAAGCTTTAATGGTGATTTCTCATACAATGCACAAAAACTCAATTGAAGAGCATGGTTAGATTCAGAATGGTTCAATTAGTATAAATCAACAAAGAAAATGCAATGAGGATGCTTAAAAATTGAAACACGAATATGCATAAAGTGTGAGAAACTTTGAGTTCTATGTACCAATTCTGGATGCTATGGGCGTGGAAAAGTATCCAGTCAGGTTCAGTAATGCCTTAGGAAGCTTTTGGGATCAATATTTTCCTTTGAATCGTCCTCTAAGGCAGTTTTCAGTTTTTGATTTTTTGACAAAAAAACACAAACTTTGTTCTTGATGTGAGGCGCCACATTCAGGGTCCTTAGCATTAGGTTTTGATCAGTATATGTATGGGATCAGATTAGGGCTGAAATTTGAGTCCACAAATCCTTGTAATCATGAATCAAATATTGGATTTTAATGGTATATTTTTTCAATCTTTTCATGTGCTTTTGGTGCCAATCATGATCAAATCACCTTGATTCTTTCCATATCAGATAATGCACGAAATCTTGAAGGTATTCTATGCACAAAAAGATTTAAAAAACATGGATGAGTATTTTTCCCATATTTTATTTAATTAAATGAATTAATTGTAATTAAAAATTCAAATAAATAAATAAAAATGATGAATAAATCCCCTTTGGGCCAAATGGTCGTGCATATGCTTTGGATGATGAATCTTGGAAGAAAATGTGGCCCATTAGCAAATTTGAGGCATTTGAAGTAAAGTTGACTTTTCAAAATTCCCAAACATTTCCCAACTTCCACAAGGCATATCTTGCTCAATTTTTAAGCTTTGATCATGTTCTTGGACATTTTGGAAAGGTCTTGAAGTCCTCTAACCAATGCCTTTGGTCCCATGTCATTTTGATTTACCAATCTCAAGTTATGGCCTTTGACGTAAAGTCCTTTTTTGTTGACTTTTGAAAATGACCTATAATGTTGAAATTGATAACTTTTTGTGAGAGCATTTCTTGGACTTGAAGTGTGAAGAGGAGTTGTAGGAAGTGTCTTTATATTCAAAATGAGCTTTGGATGGAATTTTTCTGATAAACCATGTGGAAGTTATGCCTTGGTCAAGTTACAGTTGACTTTTTCAACTATCCAAATATGGAAACTTTTGCATCTTGAGACTTTTTGAGCCATGCCTTGAAAATCATGATCAAGAATTGATCAAATGATGTTTATGGCTTCCAAATGAGATGTTAACCAAAAATTTGAACTTTTGACTGTCAAATGACCATTTTGCCCCTGCAGTTGACTGTAGGGCAATTAGGGTTTTTGACTGTGCAATTTTGTGCTGTAAGTCTTGAAACTTGGTATGAAGATGCTTGACCATGTTTATAGGCATGTGGGACTTGATTGGACCCTTGAAAACTTCAATTTCTTTGTCAGAATCAAAACCCTAATTTTTGACTGTTAGGAGGCCCTTGAACTGTGCAACCCTTGGGGAGATTTTGAAGCATGCTCTTTGCAATTCTTGAAGAATATGGGAGGGCAAATTTTGGGGTACAACAATTGCCCCTGTTCAATCTTATTAGACCTGAGGATGCAGATTGGCTAACGTGCCTTTCGTAATCCGAAGGTGGAAGATGATTGAACACTAGAGTGCCCAGAAATTTGCGCTCACATAGTAGCAGTGTGATGGTGGAATGGGCTTATAGATGCCATTTGGAGATTGATGGATAGGATGATGGGCTTATAGATGCCATGCTGAGAGATGATGGAAGGTGGATGGGCTTATAGATGCCATCTGGGTGTTGATCGCGTAAGAGATTCCTTAGTGAGAACTTGCGTACCTGCAAAAGAAAATGATTATCTGACCTGTTACAAGAGCTGGTCTTCAAATTCTTTGTGTAGATGTGTCCTGACTGGTTACAAGAGCTGAATCTGGAACTTCATACGGTGATGAATGAACCAGGCATGGTTACTACCTCAACAGGAACGCTGAGAGAACCTTGGACGATTACTACCTCAACAGGAACGCTGAGAGAATCTGGGGACGATTACTGTCTCAACCAACAGGAACGCTGAGAGAATCTGGGGACGATTACTATCTCAACAGTAACGCTGAGAGAATCTTGGATGTCTTCTACTGAGTCTTTATCAGGAAAATCTTTTAGGGGTCGATTTAACTGGACTAGAGAAGGCCTTTGACTGGATAAGAAACAGGAAAATCTTAGGGTCGATTTAACTGAACCGGACAAGGTCTTGAAATCCTCAACTGGATAAGAAACAGGGAGATCTTAGGGTCGATCTGACTGAACCAGAGAAGGCCTTTGACTGGATAAGAAACAGGAAAATCTTAGGGTCGATTTAACTGAACCGGTCTAGGTCTTGGAATGTCTTCAACTGGATAAGAATCAGGGAGATCTTAGGGTCGATCTGACTGAACCAGGGAAGGCCTTTGACTGGATAAGAAACAGAAAAATCTTAGGGTCGATTTAACTGAACCAGTCTAGGTCTTGGAATGTCTTCAACTGGATAAGAATCAGGGAGATCTTAGGGTCGATCTGACTGAACCAGGGAAGGTCTTTGACTGGATAAGAAACAGAAAAATCTTAGGGTCGATTTAACTGAACCGGTCAAGGTCTTGAAATCTTCAACTGGATAAGAAACAGGGAGATCTTAGGGTCGATCTGACTGAACCAGAGAAGGCCTTTGACTGGATAAGAAACAGGAAAATCTTAGGGTCGATTTAACTGAACCGGTCTAGGTCTTGGAATGTCTTCAACTGGATAAGAATCAGGGAGATCTTAGGGTCGATCTGACTGAACCAGAGAAGGCCTTTGACTGGATAAGAAACAGGAAAATCTTAGAGTCGATTTAACTGAACCAGACTAAAGTATTGAACATAGCTGAGAACTTAACTAAATCTTTTCCTGAAAGGTAAAGGTCAGTCATATGCAAGGCATGATATGAATCAAGCGATGATGTTCTCAACATAAATGAGATTTGTAAGATATGATGCGTATATGCATGCTATAATGTATGAAAATGTGATGTTTATGAATGTATGTTTTCGTCTTAGGAAAATAAATCCTTGACGGGTGCCGGGAAGTCACTCCTGGGCTAATGTTGAAGAATAGATATTTACTTCCGCTGGGGATGATAGTTGCAAGAATACCGGTAGGAGAAGATAACTCCGTTGGGGAATAAACTTGGCGAATGGATTACTCTGCGGGGAGAAAAGTACTCTAACGATCTTGCTGGGAAGCAATACTCTATGGGGATAGAGATAATTTGCTGAAATGTTGATGGTAACTTCGCTGGGGATACCATTGTTGTGTTGGAAGTGCTAATAGACTTCGCTGGGGATAAGAAGACTTTGCTGAGGACGATCTTCTCATGGCTTTTGGCTGAGGATAACCCAGTTATATCCTGGTAGGGAAATAACTCTTTAAATAAAACCGGGAGACGCGTTCGTGCTCTGCGGGGGTAAGCTTCCAGAATCTACTGGGGATAAGCTTACTGCTTGGGAAGATGGATTCCAACCTTCCCGGGGAACTAGATTGGACTCTCCTGGGGAAGTTTTGAGATGTATCGGGGAAGTGACTCCATTGAATGTTTGGTATACCGCCGGGGAACAATCTTAGATCAAGACTGTCGGGGATGCTTGTTAGGAATGTTCGTATATTGCTGGGGAATGTTAAGACCTGTCGGAGGATACCCAATTTTCCTTAAGGCTGACTGTATAACTTTGCTTGGGGAGAGTGTATTGACTTGTTGGCTCACTCTCTGGGGGATTAAGATATCTGGTTATGTTCTTTAGCTGAACCTACCTTGGTACCTTGGAGGACAGAACAATTAGATTGCTTAGACAACTCTTTATTGCCCCTGCTTCTAATGTTACCTGTAATTAATCCTTTGTTTCGTATGCAAATATTCATGAGTTAGCAAATTATTGTCAATGCATATATCACAAATTGAACCTTGGACGTTCTTCGCAAAACAAAACAGAAAAGGAAAAACAATTGGCAATTTTGACTGAAAAGTATATTTGTATTGATTTTTGAATTTGCATGTAAATAGGCGTTTATGTATAAGAGGCTGACGTCCTAGTAAGAGAACGCCGCCGAACAAAAGAGTTTATACAAATTTGTACAAGAGAAAATAAAACAGCTGTGTGAAATGAATGATCCCACTGGGTTTCAACTCTGCTATCGCCCTTATATCTCCGAGCGTTTCATCACTTGATGACCTTAGTTGAAGATGGAGCTGACTGATCGATGCCGTCTGAACTTGATGTAGATACCGGATTCTGGATGCAAGGTGATCCAATGAGACATAGTATTACGCTTTATCCCTAACTTTTTCCTGGACCGCCCTTTCGGGTTTTCAGTCCACCGGGATACCCATTTTTTCCCAAGCCGCCTTTTCAGGTTTTCGACTTGTCGGGTGTACAGATTTTTTTCATTTCATCCCTTCATTTTGCCCGAACCCTTTTGGTTCGCCGGGAATCCCTAATTTTTGCCTAGGTATGTCAACCTAGCGGGTCTTTTTCATGCGTAGTATCTTTTTACTATGTCTGCATTGGCGGGGTGAGGAAGGTCGTCACCATCCATGTTGGTTAGAATCATGGCTCATCCTGAGAACACATGTTTAACCACAAATGGCCCTTCGTACGTAGGGGTCCATTTGCCCCTTGGATCACTCTGAGGAAGGATGATTCGCTTGATTACCAGATCCCAAACTTGATACTCTTGTAGTCTGACCTTTTTGTTAAATGCCCTGATCATCCGTTTCTGATACGTCTGACCATGACAGATAGCAGCAAGTCTTTTTTCATCAATAAGGTTTAGCTGATCAAGTCGTGTCTGGATCCAATCATCTTCGTTCAGATCTGCATCCTTCATTATCCGGAGAGAGGGTATCTGCACTTCGATTGGTAAGACTGCCTCCATGCCGTAGACCAAGGAAAAAGGAGTTTCCCCGGTTGACGTCCTGGCTGAGGTACGGTACCCATGTAGAGCGAACGGTAACATCCCGTGCCAATCTTTATAAGTCACTGTCATCTTCTGCACGATTTTCTTAATGTTTTTATTTGCTACTTCTACAGCCCCATTCATCTTCGGTCTGTAAGGAGAAGAGTTGTGGTGTTGTATTTTAAACTGCTCGCAGAGCTCAGTGATCATCTTGTTATTGAGATTGGTACCGTTGTCTGTAATAATTCTCTCAGGGACGCCGTATTGACGGATCAGATTATGCCGAATGAACCGTGCCACAACAGTCTTGGTTACTGTAGCGTAGGAAGCTGCTTCGACCCACTTCGTGAAATAGTCAATCGCCACCAGAATGAAGCGATGCCCGTTGGATGCCGTAGGTTTAATCTCATCGATCATATCTATGCCCCACATTGCAAACGGCCAAGGCGCAGTCAGGACATTTAGAGGAACTGGAGGAACATGCACCTTGTCTGCATATATCTGGCATTTATGGCATGTCCGAGAGTGTTGGTAACAGTCGGCTTCCATTGTGGACCAGAAATACCCTGCCCGAAGGATTTTCTTCGCTATAGTGTGTCCACTGGAATGTGTTCCGAAGGTCCCTTCATGTAGCTCTTCCATGATCCTTTCTGCTTCAGTCTTGTCCACACAACGCAGTAAGGTCGAATCATGGTTTCGCTTATACAGGATGTCGTTGCTAAGGAAGAACTTCGCTGCGAACCTTCTCAGAAACTTTTTATCGTTGACAGATGCACCTTCAGGGTATTCCTGAGCTTCCAAGTATCTCTTCACCTCATGGTACCAAGGTTTCTCGGTCACCAATTCAGTTTCGAGATCACAGCAGTATGTCGGTTCGTCCAGTTTCCAGATGATGATCCGGGGAGCCTCATTGTCCCATTTGACTTTGAACATGGAAGACATCGTAGCTAACGCGTCCGCCAGCTGATTCTCCTCTCTTGGGAAATGTTCAAAGGTTATCTTCGTAAAGTGTGGGATCAATGTCAACACACATTCTCTGTAAGGAATAAGATTCGGATTTTTCGTATCCCACTCTCCTTTGATCTGATTGATCACGAGAGCGGAATCTCCGAAGACACTCAGAAACTTGATCCTTAAGTCGATCGCAGCTTGGAGACCCATGATGCATGCCTCATACTCCGCCATGTTGTTGGTGCAGTTGAAACATAGCCGGGCAGTGAGTGGAGTATGGGTGCCTTGAGGGGATATGATCACAGCGCTGACACCGTTACCCAAAGCGTTGGAGGCTCCGTCAAAGTGCATAGACCATCGGGATCCTTCCTCGGGTCCTTCATCCAGCCCAGGTACTTCACGATCAGTCACTATCATGATGCTCTCGTCTGGAAACTCGAAGTTCATTGACTGATAGTCATCTACTGCCTGATGTGCCAAGTGGTCTGCCAATACACTTCCCTTGATGGCTTTCTGGGTTGTATATTGGATGTCGTATTCTGTCAAGATCATTTGCCATCTTGCTATTCTCCCAGACAGAGCAGGCTTTTCAAATATGACTTTATAGGATCCATCTTTGAGATCAACAAGGTAGTGTGAGTCAGCATATACTGTCTCAGCCGGCGAGCAGCCCATACCAAAGCGCAACAAGTTTTCTCAAGCAGTGAGTATCGGGTCTCACAGTCGGTAAACTTTTTGCTAAGGTAATAAATGGCATGTTATTTTCGGCCAGACTCGTCATACTGCCCTAGTACACACCCCATTGAGTTGTCAAGTACTGTCAGGTATAGTATCAGAGGTCTCCCCTCAACCGGTGGCATAAGGATGGGTGGTTCTTGGAGATACTCCTTGATTCTGTCAAAAGTGGCCTGACATTCATCATTCCAACGTACTACCTGATCTTTCTTCAGCAGCTTGAAGATTGGCTCACAGGTAGCAGTTAGGTGCGAGATGAACCGAGCAATGTAATTCAGGCGTCCTAAAAAGCCCCTGACCTCTTTCTCTGTCTTAGGAACTGGCATTTCTTGAATAGCTTTAACCTTGGCAGGATCCACTTGAATACCCTTATCACTTACAACGAAGCCTAGCAACTTTCCAGATCTTACCCCGAAGATGCACTTGTTCGGATTCAACCTCAGCTTATACAACTTCAGACGGTCAAACAATTTCTGCAGATGATCAAGGTGTTCTTCCTCAGTCTGCGACCTTGCAATCATGTCATCGACATACACTTATATCTCATGATGGATCATGTCATGGAATAAAGCAACCATGGCACGTTGGTAGGTTGCCCCATCATTTTTCAGTCCAAAAGGCATGACCTTGTAGCAGAAGGTGCCCCACTGAGTAACAAAGGTAGTTTTTTCCATGTCTTCAGGAGCCATCTTGATCTGGTTGTAACCTGAAAAACCATCCATGAAAGAGAACACCTTATGCTGAGCAGTATTGTCAACAAGGACATCGATGTGAGGTAGGGGGAAGTCATCCTTGGGGCTGGCCCTGTTCAGATCCCTGTAATTGACACACATTCTGACCTTTCCATCTTTCTTAGGTACCGGCACCACATTAGCAACACACTGAGAGTAAGAAGTCACTGCAAGGAACCCAGCATCAAACTGTTTCATAACCTCGGCTTTGATCTTCTCAGAGATCTCTGGACGCATACGGCGGACCTTTTGCTTGACCGGAGGGCAGTCTTCCTTGGTAGGCAAGTGATGGACCATGATGTCGGTATCCAATCCGGGGATATCTTCGTAGGACCAGGCAAATATCTCCACATAATCATGTAGCATCTGAGTCAACCGTTGCTTCACGCTGAGCTCTAGGTTGGCGCCAATCTTAACTTCCTTCCTGTCTGTCTCAGTACCCAGATTTATTATCTCCACTGGCTCTTTGTGTGGTTGAATTTCTCTCTCTTCCTGGAGTAACAGTCTTGCAAGCTCGCCAGGCACTTCGCAATCATCTTCACTTTCGTCTTCAGCTAAGTTGATCAGATTTTCGAAGTCATAACTAGCAGTAGCAGAGTCGTTACCAGTGAGATCCATAGTGGATTGAAACCTGTATGAGTGAGTGTGTGTAAATACAGCTGTTTTGAAATATATAAAGGAAGGAAAGAAAGAAAAGGAGCATAAGATTTGAAATGTGAGAAAACGTCCAAGATCTTTATTCATGATATATGAAATGACAGTTAATATGCCCTCACAAATGAAGCCACGGTGCCCCGGGTAAGACACTGGGCCATAGAGTTTTAATTGTTTATTACAAATAACAAAACAAAGAAGTTTATTACTGCGTAACAAGAGAAACAAGTAGGTTGTCCTTTGCAATCCAATTACTAGGTCCACTGTTGGTTGCCGGGTAAATCCAGCTGTCAAACTCAGCTTCATCCACTTCATCTTCGTCCCCAATAGCATTCACTCCATGAGCAGGAAGGGGGGCTGTCACTACATTAGGCTTCTCAGATGCCTCAAACTGTACCTCCTTCGCATCAATAAGGTCCTGTAGCTTATTCCTTAAGGCCCAACAGTCATCAGTGGAATGCCCCGGGCTATCGGAGTGATAAGCACAGCGGGCATTCGGATTGTATTTTGGAGAAGCAGTGTTTACAACCTTCGGGGCCTCTCTGGCAGTCACTAGGTTGGTGGACAGCAACTGTGGCAAGATTTGTGATAGAGTCATACTCAAACGGGTGAACTCTCTCCTGGGTCTTTCAGCCCTTTGAGGATTGGTTTGCCGAGGAGCGGCAGCAGGTTTAGCAATCATCACCGCGTTGACAGATTAGCGGCGCTCAGGTTTCTCTTGTCTTTTAGACCCATATACAGCACTGGCCTCCTTCTTAAAGGGTTTCTTCTCAGAACTTGCAGATGCACCCTTCTGAATTTTACCAGACTTCATTCCAGCCTCTATTCTCTCTCCAGTCAGAATAAGATCAGTAAACCCTGCAGACGAGTTACCGATAAGATGGTTGAAAAATGGCCCAGATAGGGTCCCCAAGAACATGTCTACCAACTCCCGGTCAGTCAACGGAGGCTGCACCCTACCAGCCAGATCCCTCCACTTCTGTGCATATTCTTTAAAACCTTCGCTTGACCCTAGCGACATACCCTGGAGTTGGGTACATGTAGGGGCAAGGTCGGCATTATATTGATACTGCTTATAGAAAGCAGTAGCCAACTCCTCCCAGTTACGAACCTTGGTCCCATCCAGCTGATAGAACCATTCGAGATGAGTCCCTGAAAGACTCTCCTGGAAGAAGTGGATCCACAAGTTCTTGTCCATTGAGTACGGATGAATCTTCCGCACGTAAGATCTGAGGTGTAGCTTGGGACAAGACGCCCCGTCATACTTGGTAAAAGATGGTGCTTTGAACTTATGAGGAATGATCACACCAGTAGACAAACCCAAGTCACCGAAATCCAGCCCAGGCACTTGTTGGATCTCCATTGCAATCAGTCTGTCCTCCAACTGCTTGTATCTGTCTTCAGCCGGAGGATACTGTTCCTCATCAAAATCAGTCTCGTTGTCAGAGACTACCGGACTAGGACCTTTTCCCCCTTGGGGACTGCTCTTGCCTATAGAAGAACCAGCCTCTTCATTCTGCAGAGTGTTGCCAAACCTTCGGCCCGAGTTGAAAAGAACAATTCTCTTCTTCTTCTTCTTCTCCTTCTTCAGGAGCAGAGCCTTCAGCTCTTCTTGGCCCTAAGCCAAACCCATGATTAGTTCCTGAAATTGCGCATTCTGCGCCTGAAGAGCCTTGATGGACATCTCGGTTGATGATGAGTCAAGATTCATGATGCTGAAATAAACAGCGAAGAACAGTAAGCAACCTGAAAAGAAGAAAACCTGCTATGCACATGATGAATGATATGTGTTTATGGCGATGCATTCAAGGGTTCGAAAGTTCAAATTTGTTGTAGACAAAAAGGAACACACGTTATTATTAAGGAAATAATTGTTCAGTACATCAGAGCCTCATGGGCACATATTACAAAGCAAATCAATCCCAAAAGACACTACACATCCTCTTTGGAGCTATGTAGGTGTTGAGATTCCTCTCCTCATGCAATAGGCGGGTGAGCTCCAAGACCTTCTTTTCACTAGCATGTAGGCTGGTCTCAAGAGAAATCCGTTCTTCCTTAAGCTGGATCCAGCTCTTCTGCATCTCTTCCCAGGACGTGGGCATGTCAGGATGCTGAATGGTGTAGGACACCTCTCCTTCCAAGACTGGCTCTTTGATTACAGGGAGCATATGAGGATAAGGCATCACTAACTTCTGGGAGCGGGCGCGTACCCACTTGAGATAAGGTTCCAACGGGATGGAGTTCCTGTGCCCCAGTGTCTTACTGTCTATCCTACTTGGCATCCTCCAAGCTCTGATAAATCTCTGGCGAAGTCCTTGTGCATCATTGTCGAAGTCAAAAACTATGTCAGGAATTAACATGTATGAGGACCATCCCTCCGAGCATAACCAAACTGTCTCTAAGCCAGGCATGGGCTGTAAGTAATACCTCCTCTGATTCTAAGTAAAGGAACATTAGGGTACTCCCCGCAACGATCAATGATAGTGACATCCTCTCTGGACCGAGGGCACCAATGTATATCTTCATGTGTAAGAGTCATCAACCGTTGTGACCATCTCAAACCCCGCTCGTTCTTCAAAACTGATTGTGGAAGGTGCGAAATAAACCACCTTCCCAGGAGAGGAGTGCAACACATAAGGACACCTCTTTTTCTCATGGTTCGAGTGTAACATGAGTGAAGGATGTCCCCCAACAACGTAGGTATAGGATTCTTGGACATGAAGATCTGGACAGCACTGATATCTATAAGCTGATCTGGGTTAGGGAACAACACCAAACCATAGACAAGGAGGGCCACAACTTCTTCAAAAGCTTGTAAGTCAAGGGAGTTCCAACATTCATGGGCCTTTTCAAACAGAAACCTGGCTAAGAACCCTTTGATACCACTTCTGACTTCCCAATGTCCCTTGAGGTCAGATGATGGTAGGTGTAAGGCTTTAGCAATCTCTTCAAGCTTGGGTTCCTTTTCCGTACCGTTGTAGGGTAGTTGATCAAGGATAGGAATCTTCAGAAGCCGGGAGAACTCCTCCAATGTAGGGACCAGCTGATAATCCAAGAAGGTGAAACAGTGATGCAGAGGGTCAAAGAACTGGAACAGGACCTTTATCATATCTTCCTCAATGTTGGTATTGACCAAGCTGATGAGTCTTCCATGTCTTTCACTGAATGAAGAGCTCTCGGGAATCCTGGATATAAGTTCCTTAAGCTGAGGAGGGATCCTTACAAGATTGATTTGAATTGTCTTTCTGCGAACAATTTCCATGTCCTACAAAACAAGAACAAAGATGAAGATTCGAACCCCTGAAATGGTTAGTCAATGCATATGATGCTGGATGATGTCATGATGCTATGATTAAACACACCACAGATATTTACAAAGACAAACATGTAAGGCACACAAGTCACACAAGACAAGCCCTTAGAGTTTAGGCCAGCATGGGGTCTGGGTATTACCCTCTTGAAGTTGGTGGGCTCAACCTGTCCTATTAGAAGTAACCGGGTTCTAAGGGTCCCAACATCACTGGATTGCTTTCATTGTTCATCATTTCGATTTAGCCACTGAACTGGCGACCGAAATATTCCAGGAAAGCAACCCTCAATTGAGTGTAGTATCGAGTATCAACCAACCTCGGACTGCACCAAAGTCAGTTATCTCACTACCCTAAAGAGGCCAAGATAGTTCAATTAAGGTTCCTAAGGTCTGTTGATGCTTCACGACACCACGCGGAGGCCCCGTACTCTCCTTGACTGAACTCAAGGGTTACCGGTACACACCAAAGTGCCACATCAACGTAGCAGACTATTTCAACCATGTCGGTATACCCCGCACAGTTCCCCCACAGCCTTGTTGCTACTTTCTAAGAAGGTATCCCCAGATCCGAGTTAGGATCTATAGAACTCCCAAGACAGTCCCATAATAATAAAGCAGGAAAGTCAATACAATTGAAAACACAGTTATGAACTATCCTAAGGTACACCTCACTTTAAGTTTAAGTCCCCAGCAGAGTCGCCAGTTCTGTGATCGGTGGATCTGGAACTGACTGTTTAACGCTGGTTCGCGAAATGTCGCGGAAGCAAGAGTCGCCACCGTCTTTTATTTTCTCCAAATGGAAAGGACAAAAGCACAGAAAAATTCCTTATAGAGATTGCTCTCGGTTCGGGAGGTAGATTATAGAAAGGGAAGGTGTTAGCACCCTTTCTATCCATGGTTATCCATGGGCTCTTAGATACTTGCTCATTGTGTTTTCAAAAGGTTTGTTTTCTTTTCAACTGTGGGTTTTAAAAAAAGTTTCTTTGAAAATTCCAGTTCGACTCTTGTATCGGTCCTCAAGAGTGTTTGAAAAATTGCTTTCGAAAGCTTTTTGAAAAGGTGTCGGTGTGAAAAGTATTTTTGATTTGTTTTGAAATTAGAGCAAGTATCTAGAGTCGTCTACCTACCCTAAGGAATTCGTCTGTGTAAATGTCCTTAAAGTAGTGCCATCCCACCATTGAGAGGTAGGTAGCACCACCGTTGGAGGTGTTCGGGTCAATTCGAGGGTTCGGGGCATGGTGATCATCAGAGCAATAGGAAGATACCTTAGAAGCTACCCTCATGCCAGGTTCCCGGATCATGAGGACTTACTAAAACATGCTCTACTCGACGATCACCTTTCGAGGGGCAAGGCAACAGTGAGGCGTACCCTAGGGGTGGTGTGTGATTTGTGTGTCATGTTCATTTGCATTTATCTTGTTCATGTCGTGGGTGATCTACGCGTTGCTTTTATTTTGACATTCATTCTTTCATGCAATAGTTAACAGTTTAAAAGATGCGAGAATTAAAATTCCTACGCTATTACAAAGGCGCGGGTCCACATCGCCAAATTAATCCAGGACCCGATTTGAGATAAAATAAAGTGCGAAAAATATAAATATCAAATTTACATGGCTTTGGGAGAATTACATGAAAAAGGAAATAAAATAAAAATGCGAGAATAAGTAAAATCGGGAATGCGAGGGCGTTGGACCCCTTTTTAGGAAATTAAATTACGATTAACAAATTAATTAAATTAAAATAAAAAAAGAAAAGATTTTTTTGGAGTTTTTTGTATTTATGGATTTTTAATAAGAATTAATGGAATTTAAAACCTAGTTCTAGCTATTTTTAATTTTTTAAAAGAAACATGTTAAAGTTAAACCTAAAGTTAACCTAATTAATTAATTCAATTTTATTTACAAAAATAAATAATTAATTATCAATAATGATGAAAAAAAGAAAAAAGGATAAAAGTGTTTAAACCCCTAATTCTACAATTTTTAAGTTTATTAACAAAAAATATTAACATTTAAACCTAAAATTAAGACTAAATTAATTAATAAGATTTATTTACAAAAAAAAAGTTTAAATGAAATATATTTATATTTTGCCTTTTCTGATTTTTTTATTATTTTTTAATTTATGAAAATTTTAATTTGAAGAATTAAATAAAACAATTAATTAAGAGGAATAAATAAAAGAAAATAAATAAATAAAAGAAAATAAAAGTGAGAGAGAAAATACAAACAGATGGGGGGTGTTGACCCCAATTTTGGAGGTGTTGTCCAGCAATTAGGCCCAAGGAGCCTGGCCTTTTTTTGACTTTTCAGTGTTCACGTGTGTAGGCGTTGACTGGGACATTCCATAGACCTTGATTCTGGACCATTGGATTGAGATCAGTAGGCGTGTGGCAAGCTTGGATGATGGGTGTATGGTGGACGTCTGAATTTGTGTAGTATCTGAACGTTTTACAAAGAAAAATAACAAGGATATGGGGGGGCCTGGGATTCGAACCCAGGTCCCAAGGTTTGCTAGCGTTACTTTCCACCAACCGTGTTGCGTTGTTACTTTGTAATGATAATAGATAACAATCAATATATAAAAAACAAAGCGCTAATGCTATGGATCAAAGAAAACGCGCTAAATTTTGAATTACCCTATCACTTGGAGACAAGTCATCATCTTCCCCACTCGTTCGCTTTTGGCCTGAAAAAAACAGTCAGATAGCGGGGGTTTTAAACCCCCACTAAATAGTGCATACGAAAATAGCGAATAGAATATGGTGGCTCATAAATTGAGCGCGACTAGTGATTCTTGATCGTTTAAGTGCGCTGAATTCAATGGTGTGGGTCTCATATCTCAATTGTTCCAGAATAAAGAAGCCCCAATTCGTGACCTCTGAAAACCTAGAAAGCTTTAATGGTGATTTCTCATACAATGCACAAAAACTCAATTGAAGAGCATGGTTAGATTCAGAATGGTTCAATTAGTATAAATCAACAAAGAAAATGCAATGAGGATGCTTAAAAATTGAAACACAAATATGCATAAAGTGTGAGAAACTTTGAGTTCTATGTACCAATTCTGGATGCTATGGGCGTGGAAAAGTATCCAGTCAGGTTCAGTAATGCCTTAGTAAGCTTTTGGGATCAATATTTTCCTTTGAATCGTCCACTAAGGCAGTTTTCAGTTTTTGATTTTTTGACAAAAAAACACAAACTTTGTTCTGGATGTGAGGCGCCGCATTCAGGGTCCTTAGCATTAGGTTTTGATCAGTATATGTATGGGATCAGATTAGGGCTGAAATTTGAGTCCACAAATCCTTGTAATCATGAATCAAATATTGGATTTTAATGGTATATTTTTTCAATCTTTTCATGTGCTTTTGGTGCCAATCATGATCAAATCACCTTGATTCTTTCCATATCAGATAATGCACGAAATCTTGAAGGTATTCTATGCACAAAAAGATTTAAAAAACATGGATGAGTATTTTTCCCATATTTTATTTAATTAAATGAATTAATTGTAATTAAAAATTCAAATAAATAAATAAAAATGATGAATAAATCCCCTTTGGGCCAAATGGTCGTGCATATGCTTTGGATGATGAATCTGGGAAGAAAATGTGGCCCATTAGCAAATTTGAGGCATTTGAAGTAAAGTTGACTTTTCAAAATTCCCAAAAATTTCCCAACTTCCACAAGGCATATCTTGCTCAATTTTTAAGCTTTGATCATGTTCTTGGACATTTTGGAAAGGTCTTGAAGTCCTCTAACCAATGCCTTTGGTCCCATGTAATTTTGATTTACCAATCTCAAGTTATGGCCTTTGACTTAAAGTCCTATTTTGTTGACTTTTGAAAATGACCTATAATGTTGAAATTGATAACTTTTTGTGAGAGCATTTCTTGGACTTGAAGTGTGAAGAGGAGTTGTAGGAAGTGTCTTTATCTTCAAAATGAGCTTTGGATGGAATTTTTCTGATAAACCATGTGGAAGTTATGCCTTGGTCAAGTTACAGTTGACTTTTTCAACTATCCAAATATGGAAACTTTTGCATCTTGAAACTTTTTGAGCCATGCCTTGAAAATCATGATCAAGAATTGATCAAATGATGTTTATGGCTTCCAAATGAGATGTTGACCAAAAATTTGAACTTTTGACTGTCAAATGACCATTTTGCCCCTACAGTTGACTGTAGGGCAATTAGGGTTTTTGACTGCGCAATTTTGTGCTGTAAGTCTTGAAACTTGGTATGAAGATGCTTGACCATGTTTATAGGCATGTGGGACTTGATTGGACCCTTGAAAACTTCAATTTCTTTGTCAGAATCAAAACCCTAATTTTTGACTGTTAGGAGGCCCTTGAACTGTGCAACCCTTGGGGAGATTTTGAAGCATGCTCTTTGCAATTCTTGAAGAATATGGGAGTGAAAATTTTGGGGTACAACAGCCACGATTGACTTTTTCCTCAATACAACTGATTTTTAGGTCAACTGCTCAATTGACTGAGCAAAAAATGTGATCCAAGGCTTGAAATTTGATATGAGTAATCTTGGGGGTCCATTATGACCCATGAAAGTCACATGGGACATTGGAAGCTCAAATATCCTTGTGCAATCTCAAACCCTAATTTTGGTCATCAGTGCATAAGGAGGTGTCTTGAGCTGATCAAACCCTAATGAAGTATTGATTCAAGGAGATCTTGTGAGAAAATTCTTGATAAGTGAGAGGGAAAATTTTAGGGTACAACAGCTGTCCCTGTTCAATCTTCTTAAGCCTTAAGAGTTAGATTGGCATGTTTTGTCATTCGTGACTCAAAGGTGGAAGACGATTGGACACTAGAGTGCCTATAAATTTGCACTCAGCAATGTGATGGTAGAGGGAATGGGCTTAAAGATGCCATTTGGAGAGGTAATAGAAAGTTGTTAGATATGGGCTTGCAGATGCCATCCAAGAGTGATTGTTGAATTGTAATTTGTAAGCTGAAATAATGAGTATCAGAATGGTGTCCATGTCCGGAACGTATCTGTACTGTATTTGGAAGTTGGTTTTGAATGAGTATCAAAATGGCATCCGTGTTTGGAGCGTATCTGTCCTGTATCTGGAAGTTGAAAACTGAATGAGTGTCAGAATGACATCCATGTCTGGAGCATATCTGAACTGTATCTAAAAGTTGAATCTGAATGAGTATCAGGATGGTGTCCATGTCTGGAACGTATCTGAACTGTATCCTGGAAGCTGGTTTTGAATAAGTATCAGAATGGCATCCGTGTATGAAGCGTATTTGTATTATATCTGGAAGTTGAAAACTAAATGATTGTAAGAATGGAATCCATGTCTGAAGCGTATCTGAACTGTATCTGAAAGTTGAATCTGAATGAGTATCAAAATGGCGTCTATGTCTGGAGTGTATCTGAACTGTATCTGAAAAAGAGTCTGAATGAGTATCAGAATGGTGTCCGCGTCTGGAGCGTATCTGAACTGTATCTGAAAGTTGAATCTAAATGAGTATTAGAATGGAATCCGCGTCTGGAGCGTATCTGAACTGTGTCTGAAAACTTTGATCATTGTTAATGGTAGCTGTTAACCTTATCCTAAAAAGGGTAAAATGTTAGCTAAAATGCAAAGTCATGTTATATGAAATGCATGGTATAATGCATTTGTGTTGTCAATGTTTATGATATACGGATGCAATGTATGCATATGCAAGCTAATCTTCCACACTGTTGTTGGATTAGGGAAAATAAATCCACGACTGCTGCTGAGGATATGGAGTATAAGTCTTCATGTTATGAAGTCTAAGTGTTGATGAATTCCTGCTTGGAGAAATAAACTATGTTGTAAGGGAGATGTCGTGTACTGCTTGTAAAATCCTATTGGGGAATTCTGAGAAATTTGACGACTTCTACTAGGGATTGATAATTGGAAGCTCTGTTCCACTGGGGATTAAACTACATACTGCGAGGGATTATGGAAATAGAATAGAGAGATTTCCCTACCTCTTAAAGCCATTAGTGATTGTCTTTCTTTTTTGTTTATTTATAAACAGTAATCATGTTCAAATGCATATGTTCAAAAATGAATCATTGGACTTTTTTTTTGTAAACAAAACACAAGAGTAAAGAAAAACAGATAGCTTTGCACTTTCAAAGGGATATCTTTGTATTGACTTTGAGTAAGTATTTTTGTACAATGAGACGAACATTCTAGTAAGATAATGATGTCGTAAAAAATGAAAATTTTGATACAAAGAAAAGATAGCTATGTGCAATAATCCCGTGGGGTTCCCATTATGCTATAGCCTTTGTATCTCTAAGCATCTTGTCTATTTGTTTCCTCGTCCGAAGATGATTGAATTGATCAGAACCTATGAGTTTGTCAGTTGAAGCCAAAGTTTGTTCATAAGGTGATCCAACGGGACATAGTCATACACTTTAATTCCCTAACTTTTGCCTGGACCGCCCTTTCGGGTTTTCAGCCCACCGGGAAACCCTTTTTTGCCCAAGCCTCCCTTTCGGGTTTTCAACTTGCCGGGTGTACATATTTTTTTGTTTTATTCCTAATTTTTTCCGGAACCTTTTTGGTCCGCCGGGATGCCCTTGTTTTTTCTAGGTGTGTCAACCTAGCGGGTCTCTTATGTGTAATATCTTTTGACTATGTTTGCGTTCACAGGGTGCACCAAGTCGTCACCATCCATGGTGGTCAGGATCATTGCTCCACCAGAGAATATTTTTTTTATTATAAATGGGAATTTGTATGTAGGAGTCCATTTTCCCTTGGGATCACCTTGCGGCAGTATGATGCGCTTTATCACCAGATCTCCAACTTGATATACTTGTCATCTGACTTTTTTGTTGAAAGCCTTGATCACCGTTTTTGATACATTTTACCATGACAGAAAATGGTAAGCCTTTTCTCATCAATAAAGTTTAGTTGATCAAGTCGAGTCTGGATCCAATCGTCTTCATTCAGCCCTGCATCCTTCATAATTCTCAGAGAGGGGATCTGGACCTCAAGAGGAAAGACAACCTCTATGATGTATACTAGAGAATGGGGTGTTGCTCCAGTTGATGTGCGAGTTGTGGTACGATACTATGGAGAGTGAATGGTAGTATCTCATGCCAGTCTTTGTATGTGACTGTCATTTTTTGTATGATCTTTTTAATGTTCTTATTCACGGCTTCAACAACACCATTCATCTTTGGCCGATAAGGGGAAGAATTGTGATGTTGGATCTTGAATTTCTCACACAAGGTGGTGATCATAGTATTATTCAAGTTCGTACCATTATCTGTAATGATCCTCTCTGGGATACCGTAACAACATATGAGATTCTGCTAGATGAACCGGGCGACAACATTCTTGGTGACGAAAGCGAAAGAAGTTGCCTCAACCCACTTTGTAAAATAGTCAATGGCCACTAAGATGAAGCGGTGTCCATTGGAGGTTGTTGGCTTGATTTCCCTAATCATATCGATGCCCCACATAGCAAAGGTCCAAGGAGACGTCAAGACATTTAGAGGAACCGGAAGTACGTGCACCTTGTCAGCATAGATCTGACACTTGTGGCAGGTTCAAGAGTGTTGATAGCAATATGCTTCCATGGTAGACCAGTAATAGCCTGCCCGTAATATCTTCTTTGCCATCGTATGCCCACTAGAATGGGTGCCAAAAGTGCCCTCATGTAGATCAATCATGATCTTTTCTGCTTCAACCTTGTTACGCACCAAAGTAACATAGAGTCGGTTGCGTTTGTAGAGAATTCCATTACTAAGGAAGAATTTAGCAGAGAATCTCCTTAAGAACTTCTTTTCATTGACTGAAGCTCCTTCTGGATATTCTTGAGTCTCGAGATACCTCTTGACTTCGTGAAACCAAGGCTGGTCCACTACTTCTTTAGTATTAATCTCGTGATAGTGTGTTGGTTCATCCATTCATTCTATGGTGATCTGGGGAGCCTCGTTATCCCATTTATGTTTAAACATAGATGACATTGTGGCTAGTGCGTCATCTAGCTGATTTTCTTGTCGCGGGAAATGCTTGAAGGTAATCTTCTCAAAATGTGGGAGCAATGTCAAAACATGTTCTTTGTAAGGGATAAGGTTAGGGTGTTTAGTGTCCCATTCCCCTTTGATTTTGCTGATGACCATAGCTGAATCTCTGAATACATTCAAAGATTTGATCCCGAAGTCTATGGCAGCTTTGAGACCAAAGATGCACGCTTTGTATTCCACCATGTTATTTGTACAATTGAATTAGAGTCTTGTTGTAAAAGGAGTATGACATCCTTCAGAAGATATGAGTACATCACCAATACCATTTCCGAGTGCATTAGATGCCCCATCAAAAACCAGGGTCCATCGGGATCCTTGTTCAGGTCTGTCATATGGCCTGAGTTCTTCATAGTTGTTTACCATCATGATGTCTTCATCTGGGAATTCGAACTTCATGGACTGGTAGTCTTCTATAGCTTGGTAAGCAAGGTGATCAGCTAGTACACTGCCCTTTATTGCTTTCTGGGTAGTATACTGTATATCATATTCTGTCAGGATCATCTGCCATCTCGCTATTCTCCCAGAGAGAGCAGGTTTCTCGAAGATGTATTTTATCGGATCCATTTTATATATCAACAAGGTAGTATGGGTCAACATATACTGTCTTAGTCGGCGAGCATCCCATGCCAGAGCGTAGAAAGTTTCCTCGAGCAGTGAATATCTTGTTTCACAGTCAGTAAACTTTTTGCTCAGGTAATAAATAGCGTGCTCTTTTTGGCCAGACTCATCATGCTGCCCCAGCACACACCCCATTGAATTCTCTAAAACAGTTAGATACATAATCAACGGTCTTCCCTCGACTGGTGGCATCAAAACAAGAGGCTCTTGTAGGTACTCTTTGATCTTGTTGAAAACAGTTTGGCATTCATCATTCCATTTGAATACTTGATCTTTCTTCAATAGTTTGAAGATTGGCTCACAAGTAGCTGTTAGGTGAGAAATGAATCTGGAAATGTAGTTCAAGCGTCCCAAGAATCCTTTGACTTCCTTCTCAGTACGAGGAGCAAGCATCTCTTGTATTGCTTTTACCTTGGCAGGATCTACTTTAATATCCTTATTGCTGACGACGAAGCCTAGGAGCTTACCAGACCTTACTCTAAACGTGCATTTATTTGGGTTCAACCTCAGCTTGTATTTTTTTAATCTCTCAAACAGTTTCTGTAAATGATCAATATGCTCTTCTTCTTTTATCTGAGACCTAGCTATCATGTCGTCCACGTAGACCTCTATTTCGTGATGTATCATGTCGTGAAATAGACCTACCATGGCACGTTGATAGGTTACCCCAGCATTCTTCAGTCTGAATGGCATAACCTTATAGCAGAATGTGCCCCATTGTGTGACAAAGGTTGTCTTCTTCATGTCCTCAGGCACCATTTTGATTTGGTTGTAACCTGAGAAACCGTCCATGAAGGAAAACACTTTGTGTTGTGCAGTATTGTCAACTAGGATGTCAATATGGGGAAGTGGGAAATCATCCTTAGGGCTTGCCCTATTCAAATCTTTGTAGTCCACGCACATTCGTACCTTGTCGTCTTTTTTGGGCACCGGAATAACATTGGCAACCCATTACGGATAAGAGGTGACGACCAAGAATCCAGCTTTGAATTGTTTCATGACTTCTACTTTAATCTTCTCCGACATATCTGGTCGCATGCGACGGACTTTTTGTTATACTGGTGGGCAATCCTCTTTTGTAGGTAGACGATGTACCACAATATCTGCATCAAGTCCTGGCATGTCTTCATACGACCAGGCAAAGAACTCAACATATTCGTGTAGAATTTGAATCAGACGCTCATTGACATTGGGTTCCAGATTGGCACCCACATTTACTTCTCTTTTTTCTTCCTCGGTACCTAGGTTGAATGTATCCACGGGTTCCTCGTGAGGCTGAATGGTTTTCTCTTCTTGTAGTAGTAATCTGGCAAGTTCCCCTGGTACTTCATAATCTTCCTCACCTTCGTCTTCGGCTTGGTATATTATATTTTCAGAGTCACAGAAGTCCATAGCAGAATCGTTACCCATGGGATCCCGAATTGATGTAGACCTGCATTGTGAGTGTGAGTGTGTGTAAGGATATAACTATCTTTGAAAGAAATGAAATTATAAAAAGGAAAAACAATGAGCATAAAGTTTGTATGCAAAACATCCATGATTTATTGATGTCATATGGAAATGAGATAATAACCCTTACAAATGGACCATTGTGCCTCAGGTAAGACACAAGGTTTTAAGAGTTTGAATTGTTTTAATATTACAGATCCAACAAAATGTAAAGACAAATTACTGTGGGATAAAAGTGACCAGGACAAAATCTCTAGCCTCCCAATTGCTGAGCCCTTCACTGACAGTTAGGAAAATCCAATCCTCCAGGTTGCATCCATCTTCATCATCCTCTATCGCGTTGACTTCACGGTTGCTGATCTTCAGGGGTGGTCCTCCAGCACAAGCGTGGCGTACAGCCTTCTGAGCACTTGAAGTGAAACCTAGGCCAAACTTGTCAGATTTGTATGGGATATTTGGGAGTTGTCCCTAGATAGTGCACCCACCTTCTTCTTTCATTTCCTTTGCATCCTTCAAAGATGACATCCTGAGTAGAAGCCTTGTGATCTTGGGAACAGCCCTGGTTACTTCCATATCTTGCGGGACTTCTTCAAAATGTTGGAATGGAGTTTCAATAAATTCACCATCTAATTCCACACATCTGAAGGAATTGAGATGGCTGATTATATACTCGTCTTCTCCATGAATGGTGATAATCTTCCCTTGAATTGGATACTTCAGTATTTGGTGCAACATAGGAGTAACAACTCCAGCATTGTGAATCCATGGTCGGCCTAACAAGCAGGAGTATGAAGGGCGAATATCCATTACATAAAAAGTTGAATCAAATGTTTGGGTTCCAACCTTTATGGGGATATCCACTTCCCCATGTACCATCCTTTTCGAGCCGTTAAAAGCCCTCACTACTATGTTGCTTGGCTTTAATGTCAATCCCTCACAGTCAAGCCTATCAAGAGCTTTTTTAGGAAATATATTCATAGATGAGCCAGTGTCCACCAAAACATGAGCCAAGGTTGTGCCCCTACATTCAAATGAGACATGCAATGCCTCATTATGCTTCCTTCCTCTTGGCGTTAAATCAGCATCTGAAAAACCTAGACCATTATCTGCAATCAAGCTGGCTACGCAGTCTTGGAACTAGTCGGCAGATGTTTCTTGGGGTACATGAGCAGTCTTCAGGAATTTTACCAAGGCCTTTGCATGCGCCTCGGAAGATAGTAGTAAAGCCAACATGGAAATTTTAGATGGAGTTTTCCCCAGTTGCTCAACTACATCGTAGTCGCTTCTTTTTATGATCTTTAGAATTTCCTCCATCTCTTTCCGGGAGGTCTCGGGGATAGCCAATGATTGTGCCTTCGTCCGGACAGGCTTAATTAGAATATTTTTACCTCGAGTCTCGGTTAACTCGGCAGCAGGAATGTCAGTAGGAGTGATAGCAGGGATTGTAACAACTTTGTCAGTTGGAGCATTAGAGGAGATGATTGTGGGACCGGGAATAGCCTTCGGAGGAGCAACAACTACAGGAATGATTACGGGTCCAGAAACTGCTTTTGGGGGAGCAATTTCTGGAGAGAATATCCTTCCGCTTTGGGTAATCTTGCTAGTCCCGGCAATGTTACTGATATCAGAATAATATTTCTTGGAACTTGAATCTTCGGCAGCTGGACAATCTTGCTTGATACCGTGGTAGTATATATCCCCTCCATAATTCCATGGTACGGTTTTGTCTGACAAATATGGGAATGGTCTAGGCATTGTAATTATCAAAGGAGATACTTTTGGAACTAATGTAATTCTAACGGGTCTTTTGGTGGAGACCCTGGAAGAATTGTCAGAAATGGTCACGATGGAAACATCATTATAAGAAACAGGTGGAACAAAATTCTTTTCGAACAAATTTCCTTGTTATCTATTAGGCACTGAACGGCTGCTTTCAACAAAGGACAGCTGGTTGGTGAGGACAAACAGAAATGGCAGCTTTCATCACAGCTCGGGAAAACACTGGCATTCAATAAGTTCTTTTTGATAGTCGGAAGTGGGGTCATAAGTTCATCAATTGAAGTAACAAACATATCCTCTTCAATGGCATTGGCATTATGGCCGTGTTTGGGCATAGGGACAGAAATGACATCGGGCTTTTCTGGCGCATCGAATTCAATCTCTTTGGCTTCAAGGAGGTCTTGTACTTTGTTCTTTAAAGCCCAACAGTTATTAATGTCATGGACGGGACTCTCAGAATGGTATGCACAACGGGCATTAGGATAATAGTAAGGAGATGTTGTGTTAGGGTTCTTTGGAGCTTCTTTCAAAGTCACTAGGTTGGATCTTAGCAAGTGTGCCAATACTTGAGATAAGGTTATGTTAATTCTGGTGAATTGTATGACTGGTCTTTCCATCCTTGGTTGGTTGTTTCTTTGTTGATCAGGCGCAGGTTTAGGAATCATAATAGCCCCTACCATTGGACGACGTTCGGCCCTATCTTGATTTCTCTGAGGATAAACAATAACCACTTCCTTCTTTCCGATGAATGGTTTCCTTACAGCAGCAGAGGATGCATCTTTTTGAATCTTTCCACTTTTTATTCCGGCTTCTACCCTTTCTCTGGTCAATATTAGTTCAGTAAAACCTGCCGATGAACTCCCAATTAGGTGATTGAAGAAGGGACCAGACAAGGTGCCCAAAAACATGTCTACTAATTCTCTTTCAGATAGAGGAGGTTGAACTCTTCCGGCCAAATCTCTCCATTTTTGCGCATAGTCCTTGAAGCCTTCATTTGAAACCATGGCCATACTCTAGAGTTGAGTACGGGTAGGCGCAAGATCAGCATTGTATTGGTATTGTTTGTAAAAGGATTCAGCAAGATCTTCCTAGTTATGAACATTGGCTCTTTCTAACTGATAAAACCAATCAAGTTGAGTTCCAGACAGACTGTCTTGGAAGAAGTGTACCCATAAATATTTGTCAGCGCTATGGGGCTGGATCTTCCTTACATAGGACCGGAGATGCATTTTGGGGCATGAGACTCTGTCATATTTGGCGAACACAGGTGCTTTGAATTTTGGAGGAATGACAATTCTTGATACCAGTCCCAACTCATCAAAGTCCAATCCAAGCACTTTTTGGATTTCCATTGCACTCAACCGTTCTTCTAGATGCATATACTTGTCGCCGGCTGGAGGGTATTATTCTTAAGAATAGCCTTCTTCTTCCTCTTCCTCTTCTGAATCAGACTTAACAATTGTTTCCTTACCCTTCCCATCTTAGTTGTCTTTCTCACCGGATGTCGTTGCAAAGTCTAAGGCCCTTCTTGTCTGCCCTTGGAATCTTCTTCCCATGTTCAGAATTATGGTTATCTTCTTCGTCTTCTTTTTCTTTTCCTCAACCAGCAAGGTCTTCAACTCTTCTTGTCCTTTGGCCAGAGTTAAGAACAACTGTTGGAACTGTTCATTCTGAGCTTGAAGGTCCTTCACCGTCTGCTCGAGATCCATCTTACTGAAATAAACAATAGAGAGATGAGGAGACTTGTTGCAAGAAACTTGTTTATGTTATGATGAATGGTAAATGCGTATGCAATGATTTCAATGATTTTAAAATTCAAATTTGTTTTAGACAAAAAGAAAACACATGTTATATTAATAAATTAAAGCTTTGAGCACATCAATGCCTTCTTGGGCAAAACAAATACAAGAAACTCTAAGATAGAAAGGTAGTACGCATCCTTTTTGGTGCAATGTAGGCATTCAGAGTCTGCTCCTCATGAAGTAGCCTAGTGAGTTCCAAAACCTTCTTCTCGCTTGCGTAGAATTGGGCTTCAAAAGTATCTCGCTCCCCCTTGAGTTTTATCCAATCTCTTTGTAAGTCTTCAAGAGAGGTGGACATGTCAGGATGTAGGATAGTGCATGGAACATCTCCTTCCATTATAGGCTCAATGATTACCGGGAGGATGAAAGGATAAGGCATCATAAGACTTTGAGCACGAGTTCGTACCCATTTGAGTTAATGCTCAAGAGGGATGGAATTATTGTGCCCCAATGTCTCGCTGTCTACCATGTTTAACATCCTTCAAGCTCGGATAAATCTCTGGCGAAGGCTTTGATCATTGTTATTGTAGTCAAATACCAAACCTTGAATGAGCATCTGGTGCGGGCCATCCCTTTGGGCATAACCAAACTATCTCAAGGCTAGGCAGGGGTTATAACTGATACCTCTCCTAATGCCAAGTAAAGGGACATTAGGAAATTCCCCACAACGGTCGATAATAATAACATTCTCTATGGATCAAGAGCACCAATGGATGTTTAAATGTTTGAGCGTCATCAACCTTTATGACCACCTTGAACCTTGCTCATTCTTTAATACAGATTGGGGAAGATGCGAAATAAACCATCTTGCCAAGAGGGGAGTGCAACACATAAGAACACCTCTTTTCCTCATTGTGCGAGTGTGAAAAGAGTGTAGGATATCCCCTAGAAATGTAGGCATCAGGTTGCGGGATATGAAGATTTTGACAGTGTTCACATCTATGAGTTGGTCAGGATTTGGAAACAAAACCATCCCATAGATAAGGAGAGCCACAATTTCCTCAAAAGCTTGCAGGTCCAAAGAATTCCAACAGTTTTGGGCTTTCTCGAACAAGAACTTTGCTAGGAAACCTTTGACACCACTCCTTGTTTCCCAATGAGTTGTGACATCAGATGAGTGCAAGTGTAGAGCTTGAGCAATGTCTTCTGGATTTGGATCTATTTCCGTACTGTTGAAAGGTAGTTGATTGAGAATGGGAATTCTCAAGATCTGGGAGAATTATTCCAAAGTAGGCACAAGTTGATAGTCGGGAAATATGAAGCAATGGTGTAAAGGATCAAAGAACTGAAAAAGCACATTCATCATGTCCTTATCTGTGTTGGAGGTAACCAAGTTGAGTAGGCGACCAGTCTCTCGGTGAATGGAGAGTTTTCATGAATCCTTGAAGCTAGCTCCTTGAGTTGTGGAGGGATCCTCACAAGGTTGACTTGAATAGTTTTCTGCAAAGAGAATCCATATCCTACAAAACAAGAACAAAGATGAATCCAAAAATCCTTGAAATGGTTAGTGAATGTGTATGATGTTATTATGTTCATGATGTTATGTATAAGTATGTATATACAAACAAAGCAAACAAATCCTTAGGTTTAGGCTTGCATGGAGCTTTATAGGTAAATACCCTCTTGAAGTTTAGTTGGTTCAACCTGTCCTAGTAATAATAACTGGGTTCTAAGGAGCTCAATATCACTAGATTGTTTCCTTGGTCATTGTTTCAGCACAAGCCTCTTTAATGGCGACCGAAATATCCCAAGAAACCAAACCTCAATGAGTGTAGTATCGAGTATCTACCAACTCCGGACTTCACCAAAGTCGGTCATCTCACTACATCCTAAAGGCCAAGTTGGTCAAGTAAAGGTTCTAGAAGTTCATTAGTGCTTTATGACATCACACAGCGGCCCCATATTCTCTTTGATTAACTCAAAGGCTACCGGTACCTAAAAATATATCGCACTAACGTAGGTATTGCTTATACCATGTCGTTATACCCCGCACAGTTTCCACAACGTATTGCTACTTACCTATATTGTATCCCAAATCCGGGTAGAGGATTCAAACCCAAACAAAGAATCATAATGTAAAGCATACAAGTCAAACAATCAAAGAAAATAAATGTGATCTAACCCTAAGGTAACCCCACTTTTAAGTTTTCCCCAGCAGAGTCTCCAGTTCTGTGATACAATGGGAGAACTGACTTGAGGGTTTTGCGTTTGATCGCAAATGTTTCGGTTAGCAAGAGTCGCCACCGGCATTTCTTTTATCCAAAAGGAAAGGTTAAAAAGCACAGGAAAGACCTTTGAGATTATTTCTTGAGTTCGGGGGGGGGGGGGGGGGGGGTAGATTATGAAAAGGGAAGGTATTAGCACCCTTTTCATCCATGGTTTTCCATGGGCTCTTAGTTACTTCTAGATGACTTGCTTTTGTTTGAAATTGTGCTTTATGTGGTTTTTTGAAAGTATTTTGTAAAGAGTCCATTGTTTAGGCAATCTTTGTAATGATTCTCGTTCGTAAGAATGTATACAAAGATGTTGATCTTTTGAAAATGTTTTCAAGTTTTGTAAGATGTTTTGAAAGTGTGGGTGATTGTTTTGAAAATAGCAAGGATGTTTGTTTTGAAATAGAGCAAGTAATTAGGAGAAATCTACCTACTCAAATGTCTTTCTTGTTAATTTTCTTTTCCTTTGACATTGTTGTCTTACCATTGATTTGGTAAGCAACCCTATCTTTGGAAATAAACGGGACGGGCGTGGGTCATTGTATAACCATGATTAGAAATGTTGCAAGGTATCTTAGCATTATTTTTTAGGGACTAAGATCATTTGTAAGGAAACTTAGATAGCGTCATCGAGGGACCATGATCTTGTATTTTTGCTTGTTTTTTGCTAAGATACCTCACATGCTTAACATGGCTATTTTTGTAAGGCAATAAAGTGGATTTTACCCTAGGGGTTCTAGTGTGAAAGTGTATTTTTTTCATGTTTGATTTTGTCTTGAATTAGGGTTTTCTAAGCATTGGTTTTAGTCTTTCCATACAAACCCTAATTACTAGCATGTTATATAAAAGCGATAAATTGCGAAATTTAAAGTTACTACGCTATTACAACATTTGTGGGGAGGGGGTGTACAAGTTGAATGGGGATTGCAAGAACTAAACTTATTTAATCTATTACAACCAAATTGAATGGGTATGAATATACAAGGATTTTAAATAAATACAAAGTATAAAAATAAATGTACAAGGATGCAAAATGTGAAGAAAATGAATTTGTTTGGTTTTCATGAAAAGAGATTTTGTCTCAACCTAATTAAATAAAGAAAATAGTTAATTAAGTTTGAATTTATTAAGAAAAGATTTTTGAATAAAACCCTAATTCTATTTTGTTGATTAAAAGAAAATAAGTTTAGAAAAAAGTATTCTAAGTATTTTTATTTTGAAAATATTTATAGCATTATAAAATAATTTTTGGCCCTTTTTTTTTAATATTAAAAATAATGTATTTTCAATGGTGTGAAAACTAAATAAATAAATAAAAACATAATATTAATTAAGTTTACAAGATTTAGTTAATAAAAATAAATAAAGTAGAATAAATAAAAATATATTTTGTGGAAAAAATAGAATAAAATAAGTCAAAATCTAAATATATCATTTTTGTATTTTATGATTTTTTGTATTTACAAAAAATATATTTAAGAAAAGATAAATGAAATAAATAAATAAATAAATAAATAACTTGTGCCAGGGGGTGCCAAGAGGAAACAGGGAGGTTAGTGAGCAAAAGCAAACAAAAAAAACAAACCAATCCCAAAGGGGCCCAACGCCTGCCAAAAAAACAAACAAAGTCAGAAAAATGTGAAAAAATGAAAAAGGGTACCACTAGGGCTCGAACCCAGGTCCCATAGGTTACATGTGTGCGCTTCTACCACTAGGGTGGCTATACATCCGTTAATACAAATAAAACAATAAATATGTAAGGCAAAATGTGTTTTGAAGACTTCATCTTCAACCTCCAGCCAGACCAACTGTAACTTGCTCATTTCTCATCAAAAATGAAAACTGTAAACATGAAACTTGTAGCAAATTTTCTCACAATTCCAGAAATGTAAAGTATTAAAACTATAGATACAAGATAACTAAGAATTTTAATGGCCCTAATCTGAACCCTAAAAATTTCAGAAGTTTCAGTTTCAAATTTCTCTAAGCTCAAGCAAAATTAATGGAAACTAAGGACATGGTTAGCTTCAGGGCAATGATATCTACATGTTTTATTCATAAATAAACTATTGATGATGCTTGTATGAAGAGTTACAAGTTAATAAAACTTACCTCAAAACTAGAAATCGTGTTTGGAGTTTGAGCTTGTTTCAAGTGATGGTGATGATTAGGTTAGCTTCCTTGAGGTCCTAGGAAGCTAGTGCAATGGTTTTCTTGAGTTGAGAGTGGCTGAAATGACTTGGAGAAGTCAATGTGCAATCCTCTATTTTTGGTTATGGAAGATAGGGTAAATGATGTTACAGAAATGAAACAGGTATAGGGATAAGTTACACTTGATGTAAGGAAGCTTTAGAAACTAAAAGGCCAAGAAACACACGAGGGAAATGTGAGTTTGAGGTTCAAGGTCAGAAACTGTGCAACAATGGAGTTTTTGGGCAATTTCTGATTTGAGAGAGTTTTGGTGTATTTCAGGGTGCTCAAGCTCGTGTTCTATCTCACAAATAGTGACTCTATTTATAAGCAACAAGTTTGGAATGCTCTAGTTGATCAGAATTCAAATTTACATGTTTAAGTTAAACATGTGATTTTTTGACAATACAAGTTTCCATGCCTTGTGTACTTCCTAAGATAGAGTGGTTATGCTTTAAAAAAGTTTGCTTCTAACTTTGTGGATGGAGTGTGATCATAGGGAACAAGTTAGAGGCTCAATGTGAACTTTATGCAAAAATCTTGATTTACAAGAATGGCATTGTTAACTTTGTGCCATAAATGGAAATGCAACTTGGACAATAGCTCAATTGCTTGGATCAAATCCCTAACAGCTGCGTAAAAATTTAATTATGGAGTTAAAAACAAGTTTGAGGCCTGCAAAGCAAGGATTATACAGCCTAGCATGGATTTGGTTCAAGTGTTCATCAAAAATGACTTGTAATTCAAGTGACAAAACCCTAATTTCATCTCTTCGATTCTCCCTACTCAAGAATGATCTCAAGGAGTTCTTTGACATTTTAGAAATCTTGAAATGTGCTATACAACCCATCTTTGAATTGATTTTGAAGATTCCCATTGGAACTATATGAAAAAGTTCCATGAAATTGGGTCAAAATCCTGACCAAATTAGGGCAAAAATTCACTAAGTGTTTTGTTTCATGACCCTATGTTCATAAAATTATAACTTGAGATCCAAGCATTTTTTTAAAGGAGTTGTGTGAAGAAAATTTTTAGATTTAATGGATATCTACAACTTTCATGTTGTAAGTTTCTCTTGAATCATCTTGCATCATAGTGAAAATTTTGTCCAAAGTTATGAAAAAACATGAAATTTCCAACACTTAGAAAAATTTCTAAGTTTAGAAATTTTGACTTTTCAAAATGAAATCTTGACTTTTTGATTTCTTGATGAATAAGTTTCATATTTTGACATGTTTTGATGAATTATGATCTTTGGTACTTGAATTTGACCAAAAAGTCAAAGTTTGACTTTTCAGTATACAGTTGACTTTTGATTAGTTGACTGGAAAATTCATCTGTCAATCTAATGGACTTGTAATGTTTTGAACCATGCCATTAGGTCAAAATGATGCAATTGGACTCTTGAGGTTATTACTTAAACCAATTGACCATTTTCTAGGTCAAAAATCAGAAATTGCCCTTTCCCAATCAAAACCCTAATTTTGACCATTTTGCCCTTTTGGAGATTTGATCAAATTTCTTGAGGAGTTGTGGTCCAAACTTGATCAAATGATACTGTGATCGGTGGAAATAGAACTGACTGTTTTTAGCTGGTTCGCGAAATGTCGCGGTAAGCAAGAGTCGCCACCGTCTTTTATGTTCTCCAACATGGAAAGGACAAAAGCACAGCAAAATTCCTTATTGAGAATGTCTCTCGGTTCGGGAGGTAGATTTATAGAAAGGGAAGGTGTTAGCACCCTTTCTATCCGTGGTTATCCACGGGCTCTTAGGTACTTGCTCTTATGTTTTCAAAAATGTTTGCTTTTCTTGTGTTTGTGGGTTTTGAAAAAGTTTAGTTTGAAAACTTCTAGGTAACTCTTGTATCAGTCCTCAAGAGTGTATGAAGTGTTTGTTTGAAAACTTTTTGAAAGTGTAGGTGCGAAAAGTTGTTTTTTTGTTTTTGAAAGAGCAAGTACCCATGAGTCATCTACCTACCCTAAGGAATTAGGCTGTGTAAGAGTCCTTTAGATAGTGCTATCCCACCATTGAGAGGTAGGTAGCACCGTCGTTGGAGGTATTAGGGTCAATTCGATTATTAGGGACATGTGTGGTCACCGAAGCAATAGTAGGACACCTTAGCGGTAACCCTAATGTCCTAGATCCTTTTTATCCGAGGAAACCGTTTCGAGGCAACTGGATCTTTAGACAGGAGGGCGACCTCTAAAACACCCTATACTTGACGACCACGTTCGAGGCAACCAGTGAGGTGTACCCTAGGAGTGGCATGTGCATGTGTGTTGTTTTTCAGTTAAGGTTTATCTTTGAACATGCATTTGTGAGCTACGAGTTGGTTTTATTTGTCATACAAGTCTTGTCATGCATAATTAACAGTTTAATAATTTGTGGGAAGTAAATTGTGGGAAATTAAATCTAAGCTATTACAAGGCGTCGGGTATTTACATCGCCAAAAACAAACCCTTTAATTTAAATTGTGGGAAGTAAAATAAAGCGGTAAATAATTAAAGTCCTAATTAAAAGCTATTATATTCCGAGAAACAGATACAATAATATGATAAAATGGATCGCGTGTGAGAAATTAAATCGGATGCGAGTTTTTTGGGTTTTGACCCCTTTTTTGAAAGGAAGTGATTTTTTTGGTTATTTTTGAATTAAATGGAATTAAATTAAATGAACAATTAAATTAAATAATGAAAATATTTTTGGATTTTTGAGTTTTTTAAAGAAATAAAATAAATTGAATTAATGCTAATAAAAACCTAATATTCTAAATTGATTTTAAATATTGCAAAAAATATCAAAAGTTAAATCTAATTAAAGCTAAATTGATTAAATTAATTTATTTACAAAAATAAAAGTGATGAAGTTAATTTTAATAAATAAAATATTTTTTTGTGTTTTTGATTTTATTAGGAAAAAATGTTAATTGGTTAGTGATTAATAAAAATAATAACGGTTAATTAATTAAAGGAACATGATACAAATAAAGAGAGAGAGAGTTTAGGAGTATACAAGCCTGATTGGAGGGGTGAAACAGTTATTGGCGTCATGTGTAAACTGTTTTGTTTTGGCCATTTGTGTTTTGGCTTTTGGCCATTTGTGTTATGGCCTCAACGTTCCTTAACCTTCTCAAGATGTTTGCCTCGCCATGTATTGGTGTCATGTGTAAGCTGTTCTATTTTGTCCATTTGGCTTTTGGCTTTTGGCCATTTGTGTTTTGGCTTCAACGTTCCTTAATGAACCTGCATGGGATCCTGTCTAAAATTTGCAGTGTTGAATGTCATGAACACATTAAATAAAATCATAAAATGCAAATAAAGCCAATATATGAAGAAATTTAATGTTTAGGCACAATATGGCATGTATGAATGATTATACCCTTTTGATCATGGAGATCAAATCAATCTTACCCTTACTGGAAAAGTAGTGACATGAATGCTTTTATGCCCTTTTGATCATGGAGATCAAGTCAGCCTTATCCTTACTGAAGAAGTAGTGAGATGTTGGTTTGTAACTGAGATGGCTTGTTTGTAGTGAGAGAGGGATTTGTAATAAGGATTTCAAGGTTTTAGGGTTCTTGAAAGAATTTGATATTCTAACAGTGTTGTGGCAAAGTTTTTTTCTCTTTTTTCTCCCCTCTGGTTTGTGTGAAAAGAATGTGATTATATAATGGAAATTAGGGTAAAGAAAATGGGCTTTGAATGTGCAATTGGGCCTCTAATGTTCACTAGAGTTCGTCACTTTCCAGGATAAATCGCAGGGACTTAAGTGCAATTTTTGAAGTCGAAATGTGAAAACAAAATGTAGCCGACATCGAGAACTAACTCCTGTCTGAAAATCGGCTCAATCGGATAAACAGTGAATTAGTTATGAATTTTTGAAGTTTCAGCTCAGACAAACTTATTTTGGGCTCCAGTGTCGATTCTGACACGTTCTTCAATAAAAAACTGGTATTGATCGGTGTATAATTTGGTCTCGACTTTTGAAGAAAAGTTGTAGATCTCTGAGTCAGTGACCTTGTGTAAAAATATGAGCCCAATCCGATAAAAATTGACCGAGTTATGAATTTTCGAAGTTTCGGCCCAGATGAAATAATATTCAGCATTCAGGATTTTCGGCGCGTCATGCACTCTGAGCAAAAAACGAAGGTCTTTTGAATGCCGTTTGAACTTAATACCTTCTGTGAAAATGTAGCCAACTCAATTTGTGAAATTTTGGCGCCAGAACCAGCTCGATACGATGAAAATCGACCAAGTTATGATTTTCTGAACATGACGCAAATAAACTTTTGTCACAAATTTTCTGTATGAAAGTACTTGATAAATCCGCATTTTTGAAGACCTTCTGATCGTAATTGGCTTCCATCCGTGAGAGATGAAAACATAGATAACATCAAGACGAAATTTTGGCCACCGGAACGGGTTCAAAACGAGTTACGATCTTCAAGTTATGAATTTTTTAGCGCGTAAAAACTACACTTTCAGCACACTTTTTTCACCATATTTCTTCGAGAAAACTCACACAGTCGGATACCTTCTTTAAAGAATTGACTCTTGAGCCGAACCTGAATTTGAGAATACGTTATCAGAGATATCTTGGCGAAAGAACACCTGAATATGACGCGCCGGGTTGGACTTGTGAATTTTTCTTGAAATGTTTTGAGAAATATGGGAGGGCAAATTTTGGGGTACAACATATACATATGAGTTTATAATGTTGATGTGGATCAAAAATTATGGAGTTTGACTGTAAATTGGCCATGATTTACTTTTTCCTCAATACAGCTGATTTTTAGGTCAATTACTCAATTGACTAAGCAAAAGTGTGATCCAAGGCTTGAAACTTGACATGAGTAATCTTGGGGGTCCATGATGATCCATGAAAGTCACATGGGACATTGGAAGCTCAAATATCCTTGTGCAATATCAAACCCTAATTTTGGTCATCAGTGCATAAGGAGGTGTCTTGAGCTGATCAAACCCTAATGCAGTCTTGAGTCAAGGAGATCTTGTGAGCAAATTCTTGATAAGTGAGAGGAAAAATTTTGGGGTACAACACACACGAAATGTAAAAATAGGAAAGAAGGAAAGCGAACATATTTTTGGTGATTTTTTTGATAAAAAAGGTTTGATGTTTAACCTAAAAAACCTAAATTGATTGTAATTAATTAATTAAAAAAGTCGATTAATTAAATTAAATCCTAAAAAATCTAATTCGATTGATTAAATAAAAACCTAAAAAAACTAATTAGGGTTCATGAAAAAGTTTTAGGAAAAATTAATTTGTTAAAAAAAGGTTTTGGTTTGGTGAATTTAGGGTTTGTAAGTGAAAATAATAAGAAAATAAAGTTTCAAAAAATATTTACTAGGGCTGGGTGTTGAACCCACGCCCTATATCCTTTCCACCAACATCTTCACCACCAGGCCAGGCGTGCGCTTATGTCAAAGGATGGAAGCTAATGCACTTTGTTTACAACCCTGCAAAATATGGAAAATTATGGAAAAATAGCAAAAGACATGGATTGAACCCACGCCTTGATAGGGTAATGCCTTAGCGCGTGCATTTCAACCGCTGGGGTGGTAATACATCCATTAACTTAAATGAAAAAATTGAAACAAATATCAAACAAAATGCATAGACCGGAGGGACGCCAGAGCTCTAGCTCTAGTTGTTTTCTCCAATAGCCCTTTTTATTCAACCTGCAAAATAAGAGATATTAGCAAACCAGCAGGACCCTACCCCCCTAAATCGAGGCCTGCGAGTTCAATGGGACAATTATTTTGGCCTTAAACGCAACGGTTTGGGAGGTATAATGAAAATGATATGGATTGGACCAAACATGGCAATTCACCGTTTTGACTGCATGGGACTCCTATGATGATCCAATCCTGTATAAACACATCTCAGAAACATATTAATGACATTAGTATGACTTAAAACAAAACAAAAATCAAAGTGTGAATTTTGTAAAAATCATGAGATCAGAGATGGATGCATGTGAGTTTTGTGAGCTTTAGACCATCAGGTTTGGTCCATTCTTACTTTGTATGTTCTCACGGATTGATTAGTGATGCAAGAATGCTTGGAAAAGGGCCGCAAACTAGGGTTTCAAGTTGCCCTAGTTTGAAAATTTTTTGTGATTTTGGAGGGATGTTCTTGCACAAGGTTTTTAGTGGCTTCTTGTCTAACTTTGTTGAGAATATATAACATGGAATTAGGTCAAAAAGATATGGGCTTGGACTTGTGTCAAAAAGCCTTGTCTAATTTTAACTTATTTTGACTTTTAAAATAATAAAAAATAAAAAATAAAAAATAATAAACCAAAGGGAGTTGTATGAACAAGTCTTGAGGTGCATAAGGAGTGTAGTACACGCTTGGATTCTAAAATAATATCCCAATAGCCCAAAATATCAAGTTTGCTCAATTTGAACTTCTTGCATTTGCTCAAAATTTCCCAACTTGCACTGGTCATAACTCTCTCAATTTTAAACCTTTGAAGGTGATCTTGAACTTTTTGGAAAGCTCAAGATGTCCTCTACAATCTCTCTTTTTATTTTATTTGCATTTGGAGAATTTATCTTGATGTAAGTTTCCTTGACAAAAAGTTTTTTTTTGTTGACTTTTGAAATGACTTATAATGTATTGGCTCATATCTTTCAAATGAAGCATTTTTTGGACTTGAGCTTAGAGATAAAAAGTTGTAGGGAATTGAAATTAATTAAAAATAAGCTTTGGTTAGGGAATATCTGATGAAGCATGTAAAATTTATGCTTGATCAAAGTTCAGTTGACTTCTCCTAAAGAAAAAACCTAATTTGGAAACTTTTGACTTTTGATGATTTGAGAGTTTCCTTGATGAATCATGATCAATCCTTGATCAAATGATGAATACTAATTCAAAATCTTGATGTTGACCAAAAATCTTGAAGTTTAATTGTATGTTGACCACAATTGACTTTTTATCCAATACAGTTGATTTTCAGTCATCTGAGCCATTGAATGAGCAAACTTGTGATGTAAGGCATGAACTTAGTATGAGCATTCTTAGAGACATATAAGGAACCATGGAAACCACTTGAGACCTTAGAAACCCAAACTTACTTGAGAAAAATGAAACCTTATTTGTAAGTCCAATTGCTTAGGAGGATAATTTGTCTGATAAATTCTTGAGCAACCTTGAGCATTTGAGAACCCTAGAAGAAAGTCTTGAAGAAGAAGGAGGGAAAATTTTGGGATACAACAAGTAGAAATACACTTCAGAAGGCTCTAAACTTTAAGCTCTGATATTTGTCTAAACAAACCAGTCAGAAGATCTGAAGATAGAAGATGCTACTTAAGTCCAGATGCTGAAGAATCATGTTTCTAAAGACAACGGGTTATAAAGAAACCGTCAGAAGATCTAAAGACAGAAGTTTCGACTCAAGTCCAGATGCTAAAGAATCAAGTTTCTAAAGACCAAAAGTTCAAAGATAAGGGTTCTAAATACCAAGGGATAAAGACTTTGAAGACGTAGTTTTAAAGATTTTTAAGACTTGAAGATCTAAAGACCCAAGGCTCTAAGAAAAGGTTCTCACAACCAAGTGCTGACGACTCTGAAGAGGCAATTCTGAAGAATTTGAAGACTTAAAGTTCTAATGACCTTGTGTTATGTTCTTGCTTCTAAACTCATGCTCGCAGAAGCCTATAGAGTGAATAAGGAAAGAAGATAATTTTAACGTGGTACAAATAGTACATGGTACAATCAATGTTTCATTCCACTACCTTGAAACGATGGACGCGTCGCACGATCTTGTCCCCCATGTTACTGTTCAAGCTACCAATGTTTATGGAAATCCCAAGAGTACCCCTTTAACGAATATACTATTTTATTGGCTACATAAAGGCTTGAAGACTAAGAGGGAAAACGGCCAATAAACGAAATATTTACGCGCAAACGTTGTTCATAGCTTTCATATTCTTAAGTCATTATTCTTAAAATAGTTTACATACTCAGCTTTTTAGAAGAAATATTCTTGTAAACAAAACTTGTATTCAAAAGGTTATTTGATATTCCTTAAGGGACCGGGTAAGTTTGTATTCTTAAGAAGTCTAGGACTTGCAAGTTTTAGAGGTTTTTAGTCACTTGCGGGTAGCTTGTGCATTTTAATAATCAGGTTGGTTATTGTTTGATATTCCTTAAGGGGCCGGGTAGGTCTGTATCCTTAAAGAGTCTTTGACTTACGAGTCTTAGAAGTTGTTAGTCACTTGCGAGTAGCTTGTGCAAATTGTAATCAGTTTGGTTATAGTGAATTAAGTCCTCGATTGAGTAAGGAGAAATCACCTTGGCGGGTGGACTAGACTAGCTTGATAATTTTCAAGTGAACTAGTATAAACATACATTGTTCTTTACTTCTTGTTCTTACTTTTTTTTATTATCAAGAGTGAAGGAAAAAGGATTTTAACTTAAAAGAGAATACTTTTAAAGAAAAGTTTTATAAAAAAAAAACGAATTCAAACCCCCTTTCTTGTGTTTTTCATACCTTCAATTGGTATTAGAGCTCTGGTTCTGAGGAGATAAAAAGTTTGAATTTTTATCAACACTTAACCGTGTCCAGGACGGATCCAATGTGTATGAAAAACCAATGTCTACATCTACTTCCACTGTTGATTATAGGGATAATGATAGAGATCACTATAGTTTAAAACCTTCTATGTTTGATGGAGAGAAATTTGACTAATGGAAGGATAGAATAAAAAGTTACTTTCTAGCATATGAATTGGATCTATGGGACTTGGTATTTGATGGCTACACTCACCCAATAGATGATAAAGGTCATAAGATTGCAATAAGTGCAATGACGGAAGCACATAAGAAAGTATGTTGAAATCACTATAAAGCAAGAACCATTCTTCTAAGTTCTATTTCATATATGATTACGAGAAAATCACAGATAGAGAGACTGCAAAGTCTATCTTTGATTCTCTTTAGATGACACATGAAGACAACACACTAGTAAAAGAAACAAAAGCTTTGGCCTTAATTCAAAAATATGAAGCCTTCAAGATGGAAGACGATGAATCTGTGGAAATAATGTTTTAAAGATTTTAGACTTTTGTGACAGGAGTTAAGGTTCTGAATAAAGGTTACTATAATACGATGGGAGAACTGACTTGCTTTGTGTTGTATTGCAAATGTTGCAGATAGCAAGAGTCGTCTCTGACTTTTCTTTTATCCAATAAGGAAAGGGTGAAAAGAATAGGAAAGACCTTGATAGATTTTGAGTTCGGGGGGGGGGGGGGGGGGGTAGGTTGTGAAAAGGGAAGGTGTTTAGCATCATTTTTATCCGTAGTTATCTACGAACTCCTAATTGCTTAGCTCACTTGGAAAATTTTCTTTTTGTGTGTGTTTGAAAAATATTTTGAAATTTTGCCAATGTAAGGCGAACTTTGTAATAACTCGTGTCGGTCCTCAAGAGTGTGTACAAAGTGTTTTGAAAATATCTTGGAAAGTGTTTGTATAAAATGTTTATGTTTTGAAAGGTTTATGAGCAAGCGATTAACAGTTCTACCCACTCAAGGTCGTTCTTGTACTTTTCTTTCTCCTTTAGATAGTGCTATTCGTACCATTAGTTAGTATGAAGCCCTATCATTAGATGTGAAGGGACATGTGAAGGGACATGTGAAGGGTAATCGTACGGTCATCGAACGCAACTTGTAAGGACTCTTTAGCAATTTTCATAAGGGACTAGATCATTTGTCGAAAGGCAACGTCGAAAGGTTCATTGAGGGACCATGATCTTTTATTCGAGGGACTTTGCTAAAACGTCCCCATTTTCGAGGGATATGACCATTTTATTCTAAAGGCAACAAGAGAGATTACCCTAGAGGTGTAAGTGTGTGAGTGTGTTTATTTCAGTTATTTATCTTTGAAGTTAGGGTTTTCTATCGTTTATCTTTATCTTTCCATACAAACCCTACTTACTAAGCAGCAAATATAGTAGCGGAAAAAATAAAATATGGAAACGTAAACCTAGACTATTACAACGCTTTGGGGCAGATACATAATAGAGGTGCGAGAAAATAAAATGCGGAAATTAAAACCTACAACTATTACATCTCGGAGCAATTACATAATAATAAAAAAAATGTGGGAAGATAAAAGCTACGCTATTACATTCGCGATAATATCCTATACAATTTATCTAAGAAAATAAAATAAGAGGAAGGAAAGAGGAAAACAAAATGTTTTTTGGCAATTTTTTATGAAAAAGGTTTTTTTATGATGATTAAGATAAAACCTAAAAAAGCTAATTAATTTTAATTAATAAAAAGTTAATTAATTAAATTAATTAAAAAAACATAAAACCTAATTTAATTTTAATTAAAAAAAGGTTAATTAATGAAATTAAAAAATGTTAATAAAAATATAAAACCTAATTATTTTTAGGGTTTTGTAAAAAGGTTTTGTTGTTAATTGAAAAAGATTAAGTTTGCCAAAAGAATTAGGGTTTATGGGAAGAAATTAAGGAAGGAAAACAAGTTGGAAACAAAACCAAGCAAAATGTCAGGGGTGGGTATTAAACCCACGCCCTTATCCTTTTCCATAACACGCTTCGCCACTGCACCTGGCGCGTGCCTGTGTTTGAAGAATGAAAACCATGCGCTTACATGTTAAAACCTGCAAAAATATGGAAAAAAAAACATAAAAACGTCAAAAGGCAGGGATCGAACCCACACCCTTGTAGATTAAAGCCTTATCATTTGCGAGTTTGCCACTGGGGTGGCTATACATCCTGTAACATAAATAAAAACAAATAATTAATTAATAAAACAAAATTATTAGGTCGAAGAAGCGCCAGAGCCCTAGCTCCTGTCGTCTTCTCCAGCGAGCACATTTTTTGTTCCTGCAAAATAAGAAGTATTAGTGATTCCAAGGGACCCTACCCCCCTAATTTGGGCCTTGCGAATTTAATGGTTCCATTAGTTTTGGACGGTTCGTATTGTATGGTGAGATATGATGCAAATAATATGAAACAGTGTGAACATGGCAAACCCTTGTCTGGTCGTTATGGGGGTCATGTTATGGTTCAATTCTGCATTGTTATACCCTAGAAGCAAGTTAGTACCATTAGCATACATTAAAACACAGAGAAAAGGAGAATATGAAATTCATGCAATGAACAAAATCGGTGAGACGTATATGCCATTCTCAGGCCTCTTGGATCATCAGGGATGATCAAATCTTACCCTACAATGGTTCTGGAAGTGATTTGAAGGATTGGCTTGCTTGCAAAGAGGCTGTAACCAGGGTTTTTTATTTTTCCCTAGTTTTTATAATTTTGGAAGTTTGGAAAGGTGATCTTCTTGCAAGGGTTTCATGGCTTTCTTGTCTGAAATAATGAGAATATATAGAGACAAATTTGGTCAAGAAAGTGTGGGCTTGGACCTTGTATGAAGGACTCTTATTTTATCTAATTTATTTTTAATTTTAAATAAATAAAATCAAAATAAATAGAATGAAAAATCCAAGGGGTGTATGAATAAGTTCTGAGGTTCATATTGAGGCCTATAACACGCATGAACCTTGAATCAGAAGCCCACTAGCCCAAAAATTCAAGTTTGGTCACTTTAGGTTTCATGCATTTTCTCAAAATTTCTCAACTTACACCAATCACAACTCTCTCAATTTTTATCATTTAAAAGTGATTTTAGATTTTTTGGAAAGCTCCAGATGTCCTCTACAATCTCTATGTTGACCGTTTTTGCATTTGAAGAATTTATCTTGATATAAGTTGCCTTGAGAAAAAGTGCCTTTTTGTTGACTTTTGAAATGACCTATAATATTTTGGCCCATATCTCTTAAATGAAACATTTTTTGGGCTTGAGCTTAGAGAGACCAAGTTGTAGAGAATTGAATTTCCTTAAAAATGAGTTTTGGTTGAGAAAAATCTGATGAAGCATGTGAAAATTGTGCTTGGTCAAAGTTCAGTTTACTTCTCCTTAAGAAAACCCTAATTGGATAACTTTTGACTTTTGACGAATCTTGAGTTTTCTTGATGAATCATGATCAACCCTTGAATAAATGATGAGTATGACTTCAAAATGTTGATGTTGACCAAAAATCTTCAGGTTTGACTGTATGTTGACCATGGTTAACTTTTTTTCCAATACATTTGATTTTCAACCATATGAGCATTTAATTGAGCAAACTTGTGATGCAAGGCTTGAAATTTGGAATGAGTATTCCTTGAGACATATGAGGAACCATAAAATCCACTTAAGTTATTATAAGCTCAAATTTCATTGAGAAAAACAAAACCCTAGTTGTAGGTCCATTACTTATGAGGAGAATTTGTCTGATCAATTCTTGAGCAACCTTGAGCAATTGAGTACCCTAGGAGAATGTCTTGGATAATAGGAGGGAAAATTTGGGGTACAAAAATTGCTCCACTGCAGATCACTTTAAAAATATTTTCAAAAGTCTTCCTGTCAATAGGAGATCAATGGTAACTGTTTTAAATTTGGAAAAGGATATGAACAACACCTCTCTTGAGGAGATGATTAGCTCATTAAGAAGACATGAAATAGAGATGGAACAAGATGAACCTCAGAAGAGGTTAACATCATTTGCTCTAAAGTATACTTCTGGGAAAACTAAGACTTATCAAACTAAGAAAGAATCAAAAGAAGATTCAGATGATGATAAACTCTATATGATATCCAGAAGAATAAGTCAAATCTGGAAGCACTAACAATGCAAGTTCAGAGGTCAAAGAAGGAAATATGGAAGAAGTGAATCCAATTATGATCAGAGGAATGCTTATGTAAAAGAAGTTAGTTACTTTGAATGCAGCGAGTCTGGACATTACAAAACTGATTGTCCAAAGCTTAAGAAAGACAAGAAGCCTAAGAAAGCTTACAAAGCTAAAAGGGGTCTCATGGCAACATGGGATGATTCAGAATCAGAAGATGAAGATTCTTATGAAGAGCATGCAAACTTGGAATTCATGGGCAGGACCTGTAAGGGATAAGCATCATCAAAAGATGAACTGACACTCAACTATGAGTCAGACTTTGATAATGACAAATAGGTACTTTCTTCCTTATCTCGTTCTAAACTTGATATTGGTTTATCTGAATTAATGAAAAAGGTATCAATCTCTTCTAAGTAAATACAAAATCTTGAAAAAGAGTTTTGTAGCTACTTCTGAGAACACTACTATAAATGAGCAAAAAATTCCTGACTTAAATGAAGAACTATTTGTTTTAGAAAATTAAAACATCATTTTGAAAAGTAAAGTATATAAATTAGTAGAAGAGAGTTTCTCTAACACATATGTTACTGACGAAGTAACCCGATATGATAGAGATTTTTAACACTTTCTTGCTAAAAGCATAGATAAAAGAAAAATGGCTTTAATGATCTATGGTGTTAGTAGAAATGGAATTAGAGGCTCGGGATATTCAGGACCGTCAAAGAAAATTGATAAGACTCTGAATGTAAGACAAAAACTTATTTCTGAACATTTTGTGCTTGCTGGCACAGATTTGAAATGTCCAGAACAAGAAGATTCTGATACTACTGTAGCAGATACACGGACACAGGAGGAAACTTCTAAACCAAAGTATCATGCAAAAATTTCACATGATTATCCTGTTTCACAAAAGTTCAAAGGTGCCAGAACCTTTGTAACCTCTAACAAGAGAGGGCCCATAAAATGGGTACCTAAAGATTAGATAATCTATTATGCAAATGTTCTTTATGGCGCAATAGAAACACCAACTATGGCACCTGGATAATGGATGCTTGCAACACATGATAGGAGTAAGGCATATGTTCCAAGATTTGGAACTTAAGTCTAGAGGCGTGGATAGTGTCAGAAGCAACCAGAAAAGAAAGATCATTGGCTCCAAAATTCTTGTAATCCAAGATGCTATTGTTATAACAAGACTAAACTTTAAATCTCCTGGAGAAATGCTTCTGAGCCTTAATGATCTTTCTTGTGCCGTCTCATCTTCTGAATAAAGTCTGGATTCTGAAAAATCATCTAAAGAATAAGCTGATAGACTATTATACTTCTATGAGTAAGTTTTCTATTTTCTGTAAACCTTATTACTGTTATTCGTTGAAAAACTCAATAATTAGAAGATATTTAGGTCATAAATGTCTTTGATTAGATGGAAACCTTTTGGTTCTTCAGACTCTGAGGATATCAAACGTGTCACTTAGTTAGATGTATTGATTAACGCGTGTAACCCTTGGTTATGCTTAATCATCACACGTTATCTAAGTTATTCAATGAGAAATGTACGTATTGGAATTTGATTGATATCATAATCATTACTTTCATTTAATGCTCCTAATTAATACGCTTAATTAGATTCAGTTTTATTTTATTTTCTCTCACTTCTCAAACTTTATAAATCACACACGTTCATTTCACTTCCACACTTTAGAAAACCTAAACCCTCTTTTTCTCTCAAACCGTTCAACAAGTTCTATGTGTTCATCATCTTCATCAATGCTCTTCATCAAAAATCATCACCCTCGTCAACAACCTTCATCATCTTCAACATGATGAATGCTCAACACCAAGAAGCTGTTCAGTTTACCAAAGAAATGGAACAAGCCCTAATTCCTTTTGGGTCGTCTTCTTCAACTATTCTAACCAGTTTTTCTTCTCCTATGTTAATTGGCTCATCTTTTCTATCAATTATTGATAAACACCACATAACACAGAAATCTGTTCAAGTTCACTGTAATCTAAAACCATATGAGTTAAATGTTCTTCGTGAATATATGGTGGACTTTAATAACATTTATGAAAATGGTGAAAACCTAATTACTGACTTGAATTCTCAAGGATGGGGAGCACTATTTCATGCATCTTCATGGTCCTATCTATGATTCTTTGGTTAAGGATTTCTAGATTCAATCGGATTGTGACAATCTTCATGTAGTTGCTCATGTGCTGGGTCTGAAAATTATTATTGCTGAAAAGTATATTACTGATCTTCTGGGCATGCAACATCTTGAAGGAAAACGAATTTATAAGATGAATAGAAAATCTACATTTGTGAAGGAGACGATTAACAAATCCCTTTTTTCAAGAACTACTCTCTTGAGAAAATTGAGTATAAAAGTAAAGATCTCCATGATGAACATAGAATCTGGAAGAAAATCATTATAAATTGTATCAACCCCATACCTTTGTCCATTTATATGACTACTTCAACATCAATCAGAAGTACATGTTGTACTATTTGATGACCCATCAGAATATGTGTCTTCCAGCCCTTCTATTTCATCATTTGAGAGACTCTATTTCAAAAACCAGAACCACTGATGATCCCAAAAAGAAGGTTTCCAACTATATTCCTTTTGGAAGTCTCATTACTAACATCCTGGTAGAAAGTGGCTTAGTGAAAAATCTGGTAGAAGAAGCTAAGTTTACATAGGACCTGGCTTCTACTCTTGGAGATTCCTTCAATGGACAGACTCTGAAGAATATGAGGCTGATAGAGGAAGTTTTTGCTAAACCTCTACTTGTTCCCTCTGAAAGCATCAAAATCAAAATAATTCATGTGAATAGATACCCTTTGTTTACCAAGGGAGACAACATATCTAGCATTTCTATCTACGTCAAAATGATGGAAGAAGAAGGATATGATATGTCCAGTTTCAACTATTATGATTTATCTCCTGCTCAAGAGTATGTTGACTCTTCCAGAGGTAAAAGGAAGGAGAGTTCAGAACCTTCTGAACTTAGAAAGAAGAAGAAAAAGTCTAGAACTTATAATATTGTGACGATAGTTGTTGATTCGAAAATAACAAATAAGTCAGCTACTGCTACAACTGTACCTACTTCATTGTATACTTCTAATTTTGTTGATGAATGTTCATCCACAACTTCCACTGCATAAATTAATCATCTTCCACCATCCACCACATTTATCCTATTTCTAATCTTTCTCCCTTAACTATGGGAATTTTTGTTTCTAAAACTGTATCTACATCATTACTTGAAATAACAACTGCTTCTACCTAAAACATCATAACTACTTCCGACCTTGCAACCACACACGTTTCCAACTTAATCTTATTTATTTCTACACCCATACCATCTCAACCCATCTCTACCTTCTCTTACCCACTTGTTTCATCATTATCACCAATCATCATATATCAACCTTCATTAGAAATTCTTATTGTTTATGATTCTTATCAAAATCTCCACGTTGCCTTTCATCACCATCAATCACTCCAAAACCCACAAAATCATGACCTTCACACATCTTCTGTTCCTGAAATGTCTGAGAGAACAATCTCCAATGATTTTGAAGCCCTTTCAAACCTAACAACTGAATCCTTATCTATGTCTAATCTTTTCAATCTAACCGAACAACTCAATCAAACTGAACATATAACTTCTGAAGTCATTCCTTCGGAAAAGGACCTAGCCATAGTTGTCTATGAAAAATATGTTCCAAAAACCATGGATGAATGCGTTAACATTTTTAGAATCAAGGATAATAAAAAGGTTACTAAGTTAAAGGCAGACACAAGTACAAGTACCGAGCCTTAGGATATGGATGGTTCTTGGAAGAAATTCCAGAAGTGAATGTCTTCTGAAGTTGAAAGAATGAATTCTTTTACTGAAGCATCCAGAATTGGGGATGTTAAATTGGTAACCGAAAGAAAAGAAACAAGAGAAAGATTCAAATGTGTTGAACGAATTACTGTAAAACAAAAAGAAGAGGAAGCCATGCTTAAGGTTCAAGAGGCAGAAGAAGCCAGAAAAGCTGAAGAAGCCAGATTGGCTAAAGAAGCAGAAGAAACTGCTAAGGCTAAAGAAGATGCTCTAGTTACTTCATCTTCTGATCCTACCATTGCTTGTCATAAAAACACAATTGTTGAGATTAAAGGAGAACAACAAGTGTTCAGAGAAAGTATCATTGAACAGAAGAATGTCCATGAGAATGTTTAAAATATGCTACAACATATTCTGCAAAAGATTTATGCTCCTGCTCCTGAACCCTAGGCTCTAGGATTTTCTTTTTCCTTTTGCTTCTAAACCATAGGACTAACTACTTCTTACTTTTTACGTATCTTTTGATTATTTGTTCTACTTCCTTTCATCTACCTATCATGTGACTATTAGATATTGATGAAGTTTTATTTTGAATATCAATGAAACTTCTTATGTTTTCTTGTTATTTCTTTTGGTCTTTATGTTTTTCACACATAATTACCTTTTTGATTATGACAAAAAGGGGGAGTAAATAAATGAATGTAAAATTTGATTTCAATAATCAAGTTCTGGAAAGTGTTCTCTGAAAAGAGCTGCTTACATTCTAACCCAATTAAACTTTTGTTTCTGCTAGAATTGTTTTTCTTTTTCAGGAAATGAGAACTCTGATTAAAGACAAAGATATGAAAGCATTGTGTAAGGCTTATGTCTAACCTACTAGACTCAGACTCTGAAGATTTTTCTCAGTTCATAATCAGACTCCAAGAAGTGAAATCCGGAATCAGACTCCAAAGAATTGAGAATCTGGAAGTTGTCTTAGTGACATTAAAGTTTAAAGATTTAAATTAGAATTCATTTTCATTGGCATCTAAAGTCAAGATTCAATAAGAAGAAGTTCTATGAAATACATATCTCAATTGGTCTATTGGCATCAAGATCTAAATTTATCCATTGGCATCCAAGGTCAAGACTCTCAAGATCTCAATATTTGATCTATTGGAACCAAGGGAGTTTTAATCAAATGGTTCAGAATCAGGATATTCGATCTTCATCAAGTCATTGACTCATGGGGAGTATCATAAAAAGGATAAGTATTCCTTACCTTTCTATTTTCACTTTTTCTGATTATGTGAACAAAATTGTGTCATCAAAATACATAGTTTTGTCATCTACAAAAAAAGAGAGATTGTTAGAATAAGATTTGGTTCTGCAATGTTGTCTCTGAGTTTTGATGATAACAAATAAGTATATTTGTGTGAACAATTTTATTGTACTAATGTTTGTTTTTTTTAAGTTCTTAACAAACAGGTTCTGCTTCTGATGGATGGTGTTGCCAAGAAATTATAAGAGAATTAGTTCCGCTTATACGCTACACAAGTTCTGTTGAACAGTAGCAAGACACTCCAGAAGGCTCTGAAGTGTAAGATCTGATATTTTTCTAAAGAAGTCAGTCAGAAGATCTAAAGACAGAAGTTTCTACTTAAGTCCAGATGCTGAAGACTCGTGTTTCTAAAGATAACGGGTTCTAAAGGAACCATTACAAGATCTGAAGATAGAAGTTTCTACTCAAGTCCAGATGCTAAAGACTCAAGTTTCTAAAGGCCAAAAGTTCAAAGATAAGGGTTTTAAAGACAAAGTGATGAAGACTCTGAAGACGCAATTCTAAAGATTCTTAAGACTTGAAGATCTAAAGACCTTAGGCTCCAAGAAAAGGTTCTCACAACCAAGTGCTAAAGACTCTAAAGACACAGTTCTGAAGACTCTGAAGACTTGAAGTTCTGATGACCTTGTTTTATATTCTCGCTTCTAAACTCATGCTCGCAGAAGCCTCTGAAGTGAAGAAGGAAATAAGATAACATTAATATGGTACAAATAGTACATGATACAATCAACGTTTCATTCCACTACCATGAAAGGACGAACGCGTCGCACGGTCTTATCCCCCACGTTATTGTTCAAGCGACCAATATTTATGGAAATCCCAAGAGTACCCCTTTAACGGATATATTATTTTATTGGCTACATAAAGGCTTGAAGACTAAGAGAGGAAATGACCAATAAACAAAATATTTACGCGCAAACACTGTTCATAGCTTTCATATTCTTAAGTCACTGTTCTTAAAATAGTTTACATAATCAGCTTTTTATAAGCAATATATTTGTAATCAAAATTTATATTCAAACGGTTGTTTGATATTTCTTAAGAGATCAGGTAGGTCTGTATTTTTAAGAAGTCTATGACTTGTAATTTTTAGAGGTTGTTAGTCATTTGCGGGTAGCTTGTCCATTGTAATAATCAGATTGATTATTGTTTAATATTCCTTAAGGGACCATGTATGTTTATATCCTTAAGAAGTCTTTGACTTTTGAGTTTTAGAAGTTGTTAGTCAATTGACGGTAGCTTGTGTAAATTGTAATAAGTTTGGTTATAGTGAATTAAGTCCTCGATTGAGTTAGGCGAAATCACCTTGGCAGGTGGACTAGACTAGCTTGATAATGTTCAAGTGAACTAGTATAAATATACATTATTCTTTACTTCCTGTTCTTACTTATTGTTATTATCAAGAGTGAAGGAAAAAAGATTTTAACTTAAAAGAGAATATTTTTAAAGAAAAGTTTTTGTTTTAAAAACCCAATTCAAACCCCCTTTCTTGTGTTCTTCACACCTTCACTTTTAGAATAAATAGCCACAAATTTCGTCAAGTCTAAAGACCAATTAGCTGATATATTCACTAAGTTTCTCAGGGATTCTCGAGTGGGTTACATTTGTAACAAGCTGGGCTCATATGACATATATGATCCAGCTTTTTGAGGGGGAGTGTTAAGAATCAATCAGAATCAATATGTATCAATTAGAATCAATGCGTATCCATTATATTACCTTATTGTATGCAATTCATATGAATATAAGTATACCCTAGTGTGGTCTTATTATACACACAACATTATACATAAAATAAAGGTGATGCTAAAACAACTTGTTATTCAAATTCAGACTGGGTCGAATCAGCGTCAGATAGGAGATGCACTTTTGGAATATTGTGTTTTTATTGATGAAAATATGATCTCATAGAGAAGCAAGAATCAAAATGTTGTTGCACTTTCTAGTGTTGAAGTTTAATATCGTGTTCTGGGAGCAACCTCAAAGGAGATTGCATGGCTTAAAAATTCACTCTTAGAGTTCATGGTGGAAGATCTTCAGACCATAAAACTCATATGCAAGAATCAAGCGACACTCCACATTGCATTTTTTCATTAACGGACCAAATAAATAGAAATATATTGTCATTATGTAAGAGAGAAGGTACATTAAAAGGAAATAACCACATATTTTATTAAGTCTAAAGATCAATTGGCTGATATGTTCACTAACTTTTTCAAGAGTTCTGAGTTGATTACATTTATAATAAATTCGACTCATATAACTCATATAAATATAAATATACCTTAATATTATCTCATTAGTATTATCTCATTATAGACATAATATTATACATAAAATACTTTTTCAATAAGAATCAAAATCAAATAAATAAAATTATAGAAAATAAAGCTAACATACCTACAGAGATCAATTATATATTTAAACTTTACAACAATCATAACATAAATAGAATTTTACGTAATAGTAAAAAATGTATATATTATTTTATAATAATAACTAAATTGTGTTTGACACGAGTCGTTTATGGCTAGGATGCTTTATAGTAAAGGTTGGAGATGTTAATAAAAAACAATATGTTTATAGTCTAAAGTGATTATATACTTATGATTGAGATTAAACAATCCTCGACCATTGACCTACTCAAAAGAAAAGTTTGAGAAAGAAAGTGACATATATGCCAAAGTGCAATTAATCTATCAATCTTTTCTAGAGGTAATTTATCAACCCTAAACGTGGCAATTAAGCACGACTTCAAAACTGCATAATAGTAATTAACATCGTATGCATCAATTAATATATATCTTCTTCTTCTTCATATGTTATACTAAGTTCCTTGCTTGCTTTGTAATTTAGGGTTTCTCATATTAACATCCTTATCAAATTTGGTGTATTGTTAGTTAGTCTTGTTCAATCATCTTTCATAATATAATTAATTAGTTACTAGTGACTACGTAGTTTCTCTGTATACAACTGTATTCTTCATTGATAAATCTAATGGGACTTAAATCAAACTTGTACTATTTTGTTGAGTTGAAAAAAAAGAAACATAGTGAAATCATGGGGCCACCGAATTCTGTAAAATAGCTGGAAAAAGAACATAAATTAACGAAAATAAGACCACACATGTCATAGACAGAATAATGAGGATAATCCTAATATAAATGTTCTGTTTTACGAATAATAATATTGTATTTTTTAGGTTTTATAAATATAATTTTAAAAGAATTAATTTTACTATCTAAAGAAAATAGTGATATAATTTATTATTTGTTTGTCTTTTATTTTTAGATAAATTTTATCGGTGTCATAATTGAAATTGAAAGATAAAATTTTTTTTTGAAAGCATACTAGATTGAATGGGGTGGGGCAACTTGTTGTTATCAAAATGCCAGTTGTTTAAAATAATTTCTGGAGATTAAATTGTACACAACATTGAAATTGATGTCTAACAATAAGGTGATTCTATCACATTTCCATGAACTTTCTCAGTTCCTTTCACACACAAAAATCGACTCTCTATGATCTGGAAAAAGTTGTATTTGGTCACATCCAATGGTCAAAGAAGTTATCAAATCACCTTGGTTTGTTTATTTATTATTTATTTATTTATTTATTTATTTTGTAGTATCAATTGTATTTGGAAATTTTGAAATATAATAAAATTTATATATAAATTGAAGAGAAATCCGAAAGAAGTTCTGTCATTATTATTTTTTAAATGTTAAAATTAATTTCTTTTTAAAATTACATTGACCTAGAAAATATCATTTATTTTTATTTTTAACTAAAAAATTATAGGTTGAAAATAATAAAATTAACCCTATCACGAAAAACTTCTTTTACATCGGTTAAAAATTGTAAGAATAATAATGTAAGTGTGAGTAAGTGGGAAAATAGTTTAACATTGGATATGAATGTAGAGATTTGAGCATATATATAAGTGGGAGAACCCACTAATCTATCAATTTAAGGTTTTAGGTGGATAAATGGTATGTCTCTCACAAATGTGCGTAATCCTCAATTCTGTATCAATGCTCCTAGTAACTCTCCCCAATAAAAATGAGAGTTAACTTCGAATTCATATGCGAGGTAATAAAGTGAGTTATGAAATATGCGCCATTTTATCTCTCGCGTGAGACTCCACTGAGGGGATATACTTAATGGTCATGAGTTCGATCTTTAACAGCTAGATTTTTATTATTTTCAGAACTGGATGTCGCGCCCCACATTTTCTCTCGATTTTAAATCAAATCAGGTTATAGAGAAATATTATTACCTTGGTTTGAAATAATAATCTAGGGGTAAACATTATTATTTGATTTTTTTTTCTATATTTTTATTTTAACATGTATTACAAAACTTTTTTTGACCATTTTTAAAACAAAAATATTATATCTTTTACCCATTTCTCAAACAGAAATATTGTATAAAAAATATTTATTGTTTACACAAATTGCAAGGCTAAAATGACACACACTTTATAATTTTACAACAAAAATAAAATAAATGATTAACCAACAAAAGTAATAACTAAAATGCAACCTCTTGTAGGCCGTCTAGAAGTTTTCTTATGTGATTTCTAACCGGTTGTTAAACACCCATAATTTGAAAAACATTTGAAAACAATTAGGATAATCAACAACAACAACATTAAATATTTAAACTACGGGTCTCAAGAACAACAACATTCAAAATTCAATCTGAACAACAACAAGGTTCAAACTTTATTATCAATAACATGCATCTTATAACAAATACTTTAGGAGTTTTTAAGTTTCTGACTTTTACTTCTAAAGTCATGCAACATATGATATCCTTAGACATCTCTACATGTTGAAAAAAATAAATATTAGTAAAACGAATAAAATATATATATATATATATATATATATATATATATATATATATATATATATATATATATATATATATATATATATATATATATATATATATATATATATATATATATATATATATATATATATATATATATATATATATATATATATATATATATATATATATATATATATATATATATATATATATATATATATATATATATATATATATATATATATATATATATATATATATATATATATATATATATTACTAAGTGATATAAAATATTTACTTACTAGTTTTCTCATATCCCCTCTTGATGATCATGACGAATAACATGCACATCATCTTAATCATTTTCTTCAGATGAGAGACATATATGTGTTGTGAAAGAAGGAGTCTCAAAATTTAAACGTTAATTTTTTATGACATACGTCATCATGTGATTTTTATGAAGAAATTCAGGTAAATTTGATAGAAGAATGTTCAAAAACCATGGTAAAATGTGAATAATAGAGCAAAAACTCAATACGTGGAAGACACAAAGACTTAGTGCAAATTGTGAAGAAAAAGAAGGAAAACACTTGTTTTTCCTCAGAAATTCTCGCGCATGATGCAACTCGTCGCAGTGCGATGAGGCTTGCATTGTGGCGCGATGATAACCTATCATGGCGTGATACTGCTTTTTTCAACTGACCCACTTTTTCCTCTTTAAATTAGCTTTTGGTCACTTTTCACGGGGTTCTGAATCATAGATAGAAAGTGATGACTAGGGTCATTCAAGGAGTGATTTTAGAGCACATTGGAGAGCAATTCTTCTATATATTTAGATGAGGAATACTTCTCCACTCATGGTATTTGTTAATTTATCAACGAGTAGCTAAGTTTCTCTAAATTAGCGCTTTTTAAGATGAACCTCGTTTTTACTCTGTTGGATCATATTCCTGTTTGAGATTTGTTGATTACTTTCAATGTTATTTTCTTATTTAAATTGATCTTGTGTTTAAATCTTTTTGTCACTTACTGGCGTATGAATTGATTTAGATAATTAGGGATTTCTGACCACTAGTCTAATTATTTGAACTAGGCAATTTATTCAACTTTGTAATGAACTAGAAATAGGAATTTAGAATGCCTAATTTACTTGATGATGAATTAACGCATCAACAATTCCTAATTTGTCTTTCAATTGGCCTAAGGAATTAGGGTATTACTATATAAATTAGTGAGTTACACACCAACGAATTATGTGTAGTGGTTATGTTAATTTTCAGTGAGATGATAATATGATTGAAACTCAATAGACACACAGTTCATCAACAGGTAAAAATAAGGGGATTCGATAAATAGTCTTAATTTTTATTTTTGTTTTTGTTTTTTGTTTTATTTTTTTCATTTTTGTTTTCCATTTAATCTGTGCAATTTTTAATCTTAGTTTTTTTTCTCTTTTGATATTAATTTTAATTTTAATCTTATCTTTACTTTTGTGTTATTTGGTGCGATCTACAAAGATATTTCTTATTTGTCTATGTGAGGTACTGATAGAGAGTTGATATCGATCGATCTCGAAATTGAAAGAACATCACACACACTTCGCAAAGTTAAAAAAGAATCACTTAAAGCTACCAATGAAATATAAGAAGAGAAAGTATAGATGGTGATTCTAGAGCGTCAATCGTTGGGAGATTATTACAGGAGAGTCGACTTCGGGAAGATTTGTTTGGGATTCTAACCAGCGAATTTGGTCACTTTTGACATTAAAAATTACGTGGTTACATGTTTGAAAGAGAACCTGTTCGACGAGCAAGCAATCAAAGATCATTGGGAGCATCTCGCTAAATTTGACGAGACTTTCTCAAAATACAAACCAAGTGGTGAAATCACCGAAGATTAAGTAAAATTACGTTTGTTTGGTTTTCCCTGATAGACCGTGCAAAGGATTGGTTAGAGTGCATCCCAAATGGCACTATCCAGACATATAAAGAGATCAAAGAAAGGTTTCTCGAGAGGTACTATTCCAATGCTCAGTTTGTGGAAAGAAAAGCCGCAATCACTAATTTTGCTCCCGAAGAGGCGGAACCCCTATCGGATGCACGATAAAGGTTCAAGTTGTTACTCTAAAAGAGTTTGAATCACAATATGAGTTCTATGGAGAAGATGGCACACTTTGTTAATGGGTTAAGGACTCAAACTAGAATGCTTCTTGATGCCTCAGTTGGAGATACATTGAGATTTAAAGCTGATGAAGAGTTAAAAACATTTATTGAGAATATCTGTCATAATGAGTACCGTCCAAGCGAACGCGCAATGAAATCCAAAGGTATTCATGTCGTCGAATCGACCACTGCTTTTGCTGCTCAATTAGAAGCACTTACCAAACATTTAGCCGCTTCCCAACTAGCTCAAGCTAATTTGATTCTGATTCAAGCACTTCATTGTGGTTTTTGTGAAGGAGAACATGATAATGGTAATTGCACAATTAAGGTGAAGAGTGAGAAAGTTCAGTATGCAAATTTTCTAAAGAATAATCCTTATTTAACACCTACAATTTGGGTTAGAAAGATCATCTGAACTTCAAGTGGTGAAATAATCAGACTTTGGACGTTAATCATGGTGTTCAAGAAGATCCTCAAGCACCTTAACACAAGCCCTCGCATCTTGAATAAGCATTTAAAAATTTCTTGAAGTGAAATGTAGAGAGCTTTGCGAAAGTAAATAAGGCTCAAGAAGACATGACTAAGTTTAAGCAAGATATGGAACATAATCAAATCCTAATGAGCAAGAACACTGACACATCCATAAAAAACTTAGAGATACAGGTCGGTCAATTGTCTCATCAAATGGCATATCAAGCTAGTTTAAGCGAAGCATTTATAGGTAATATCGTAGATAACCCGAAGAATAAAACATGTAAGGCGATCGAGTTGAGAAATAGAGTGGTGCCTTCCAAACATCTCAATGGTAAAGAGAGGAGCGAAAAGACATGGTAGTTGAGGAAGGTGTTGAGAAAATTTTTGGGGGAGAAAAAAAAGCGAGCACAAAAGTGAAGATGAGGAAAAAGGATACACCCTTGACCAATTCATTGATAAAAATTAACCTTTCAGAATAACGAAGAAACAGATCTTCACTGAGCCAAACCCCAAGCTACCCGACTACATTTCAAACTACCTTAACCAATTTTGAAAAATACACCCAAAAAGGAAAAGGAAGCAATCCAGTTTAAAAAGTTTATGGAAATGTTGAAAAAAATAAAAACCAACATTCCATTTTGTGAAGCCCACGAGCAGATGCCTATTTATGCAAAGTTTATGAAAGAGATTTTATCGGGAAAGAGGAAGTTGAAACATGATGAATACATCGCTTTGGCAGAAGAGTGTGATGAAATCATCAAGAGGAAGCTTCCACAAAAATTCACTGATCCAGGTAGGTTTACTATTCCTTGTTCAATTGGTTCATTTGTAATTAATCATGCATTATGTGACTTAGGATCTAGCATTAATCTAATGCTTTCTCCATGATGAGGAAGTTATATTGTGGAGAACCAAAACCAATAGTGATTACCTTGACCCTAGCAGATCGTTTGATCACTTATCCATATAGATTGTTGGAAGATGTCCTTGTTAGATTTGATGGGCTATTGTTTCTAGCTGATTTTGTATTTCTTGACACGCGTGAGGATTCAAAAACACTACTACTATTAGGAATACCATTCTTGGAAACATGTAAAGCTCTCATCAATGTGGAAGTGGTAAAAGTGATACTTATATTTAACGAAGAAAAGGTTGTCTTCAACGTGTTTGAAGCAATGAAGCACCAAAAGGAAAATCCTCAATGTTATCAAGTAATAATGGTGAAAGAAAAACTAAAAAATCTTCAAGAAAAGAAAATGGTAAGAACAAAATTTCATGTAGGCTAGGAAGTGGTGGTGTATTAATACTTCTTGAAAGGATTTCTAGGTAACTGGAAGGCTGGTACTTATGGTCCTTTTATTATGAGTGGAGTTTTTCTTAGAACAAGATTTGGATTCTACAACTAATCTTTGGATTTTGATGATAACAATAAATATATTTTATATGTAAACAATCTTTTTTCTAATAGTTTCTTGAGTGTGCAAATTAGAAGTTCTAATTGATTCAAGAATGTTGTCTGAAGAATTATCAGAAATATACCAAGGACACACCAGGAAGACTATTACATCTGCATCTAAAATAACATCAATAGTTATGAAGAATATTGAATGTTCACTAGAAAGGGATCTCAACATGTACTTCTCAATAAGTTACTGCTTCATAAGTCATAAGTATTCTAGAAGAAAGAATGTCTGTTAGAGCTGCTGCTCCATTGTCAAAAAACAATATTGCACCAAAAACAAGCTTTTACGTCAAATGTCAGAAGTTAATATTTGTTCGTCAGAAGAGTTGTTGCTTCTAACTCTGAAGACAAAGTTAAGGTTCTGAACACATCAAAGGAAAACTTCTACTTTTGAATCATAAGTCAAGATTTGTTCATCAGAAAAGATGCTTCTTCTAATTCTGAAGACAAAGTCAAGATTCTGAAGACTCAGAGACTTCATGGAATATGTGCACATCACCTTACATCAGAAGTATCCCATCAGAAGATAAATCAAGGAAAGTTATATCTTCTGGACTCATTATATTCTACATCATATAGTCCATCATAAGACAAGATCAAAGATGATATCTTCTCAAGCCAATCTACTTCATCAGAAGTAATATTCATCAGAGGACAATATCATCAGAAACATGTGCAAGAATGGTTAGTAAAAAAGTACAATTACACATTCCACTCAAATGGATGTATTGTGTACTATTTTTTCTCCCACAACCGTTTCTTACCGTTGGAAACTGGCAAGATGAAAGTGACATGTGTACCACCACAATGGTCTACTTCCTCAATTCCTATAAAAAAGGTTCAAGAAATTCATTTGCAAATTGACGACAAGACGAAAAATAACAGGACTAGAGAATAAAACAGTAGCGTTTCCAAAATCATAGCAAGAAAAACAAAAGATTAAAATACAAGAGTTATTGCTCATTATTGTGTTGATATTACTATTTTCTAGAACACAATTGTTGTTGATCATTATTGTGTTACTATTGTAATTTGTTTGAACACAAGAGTTGTTGCTCATATTTGTGTTAAACAATATGTACTTAAACATTGGTTTAATCCACTTGTAAGAAGCAATCATGTAAGCATATTATTCAATTGTAAGTTGATTAAGTCCTTTTCTAAGGCATAGAGAAATCTCCTTCAAGAGACCAGGTAGGTCATAAGCCTTAAGGAGTCACTGATCGTTATATCTCTTAGGGGACCAAGTAGGTTAGAATTCTTAAGGGACCACTAACATGTTATCATTGTTTTTGTTAGTCACTGGTGGGTAGCCCGTGCATCTGTAATCTTTCAATATTAGTAGATTAAGTCCTTTTCTAAGGAGAAATCATCTTGGCGGGTGGACAAGATCAGCCTTTTCTATGGTGAACCTGTATAAACTAAAAGTGTCATTATTTCTCTCTATAACATTGATTCTAATTTTGATTGTTTGTGTAAAGCACTTCTAAATGAAACTTTTTTTGAAAACCCAATTAAAACTCCCCCTTTATTGTGTTTTTCTCAACCTTTAATTGGTATCAGAGCTCTGACTCTGTTATTGATTTTCTAATCAAACACTTAATCGTGTGGAGAGATCTAGTGTGAGAAAAACATTCTAAATGGATGCTGCTAGCACAAATGATAGAGATAGACACAATGCTAAACCTCCTATTTTTGATGGAGAGAAATTTGACTATTAGAAAGATAGAATAGCCAGAACTATCCTTCTCACCACAGTCTCGTACAATGAATATGAAAAGATTAAAAACAGAGAAACAACAAAGGATATTCTTGATTCACTCATAATGACACACGAAGGCAACGCACAAGTCAAAGAAACTAAGACTATGGCCTTAATCCAAAAATATGAAACCTTCAGAATGGAAGATGAAGGAATATTTAAAACTATGATCTCAAGGTTTCAAACTATAGTAGCCAGACTTAAGGTTCTGGACAAAGGATACTCCATTGCTGATCAGGTCAAGAAAATCATCATAAGTATTCTTATAAGATGGAGACCTATGGTTACTACTTTAAAGCTTTCTAAGTATCTGAACAATATAACTCTTGAAGAGCTAGTTAGTTCGCTTAGAATTCATGAGATAGAGCTTGAAGAAGATGAGCTTTAGAAAAGAAACAAATCCATTGCTCTAAAATCTAGAACAAAAAGAACCAGATCAGAAAAGAGCAAGGCTTTCCAAGCTGAACAAATCGAAGAATCTGATGGTGAATATTCTGATGATGAAGACGAATTGTCACTTCTATCCAAAAGAGTTAAGCAACTCTGGAAGATAAGACAAAATAATGGTTGAAGATTCTGAAATTGAGGAGATCATCCAGAAGACTCTAATAAAAGAAGAGTTAGAAATGAAGTAACTTGTTTTGAGTGCAATAAGCCTGGACACTACAAAAATGAATGTCCAAATCTCAATAAGGAGGGCACCAAAAAAGAAAGCTTTAAGAAAATCACTTTTAATGGAAAGAAGAATGTTCTAATAGAAACATGGGATGATTCTGACTCTGAAGGATCAAAATCAGAAGAAGAATGTGCAAACGTAGCACTCATGGGTATCAGTTCAGAAGAAGACACGTCAGAAATATTGTCTAACTCTTAAGAGGTATTTCCTGAACTCTCTCGTGCTGAATTAGAATTATGTTTATCAGAAACTCTGAACAACTGAAGCATTAAAGAAAATTCAAGAATCTTTTGAAGGTTCATGAATATGAAATTGAAGAATACGATAAGCTATAGAAAGAAGGCATTGAACAAAAAGATGATCATTTGTTTTCAAAAATTGAAAAAGTATTTCTATATAAAAAATGTTCAAAACCTAAAAAAGTTATTTCTAAAGCTTCCCTATATTTTGAAACCATTGTGTACCCACATGATAAAGCTTTTCAGAAGTTCCTAAAGAATAACATAGACAAAAGCAGAATGGCTTCCATGATCTATGGTGTTAGTCGTAATGGAGTTGTAGAAAGAAAGAATATAACACTACTAGAAATGGCCAGAACTATGATCAACGAAACTAATGTGGCTGAGCATTTCTGGGAAGAAGCTATAAATGCAACATGTTACATTCAAAATAGAATATATATATATATATATATATATATATATATATATATATATATATATATATATATATATATATATATATATATATATATATATATATATATATATATATATATATATATATATATATATATATATATATATATATATATATATATATGACATATTCTGGAAAAGACTCCCTATGAGTTGTGTAAGGGAAGCGAACCAAGCATCTCTTATTTTCATCGGTTTGGATGTTCTTGTTTTCTTCTGTATTATAAAGGTAATCTGAACAAGTTTGATTGTAAAGCACAAAAGTGCATTATGAGATACTCATAAAGCTTTAAAGTCTACAAAGTATACAATATAGAAACATGTATTGTGGAAGAATCAATCAATGTTAGATTTGATGATAAGCTTGACTCAGAAAAGTCAAAGCTGTTTGAAAATTTTGAAGATATAGAGATAACACTTGCAGGTTCTTAAGAAATTTTTTTTGATGGTATTTGGTCAGAAATAATGATACACCAGAAGCACCTGACTGTTCAAAAAGGGCAAAGGCAAAGACAAACTATTTCTGAAGATTTGTTTCTGGGAGATAAAGCTAAACCTGTCAGAATAAGATCCACTGTTAAAAAACCTGAAGAAACACTTCTGGGATTGATATCTCTAATAGAACTAACTTCATATGCTGAAACACTTTAGGACAATAGATGGATTCTGAAAATACAAGAAGAGCAAAACCAGTTCTCCAGAAATGATGTTTGGGGTCAAGAGACTAAGTCGAAGAAAACTCATGTTATTCCAACCAAGTGGGTCATCAGAAACAAGATAGATGAGAAAGGTGAAATCGTCATAGACAAGATACATCAGGTTATAATTTACATGTTTTTTGATTAAGTATTTCTCGATACTTCTACCAGTTAGAAGATATCTTGATTATAAACTTCTTAAATCAAAAAGAGTATATATTCTAAAACCATGAGAGTATCAACCTCAAAGCAATGTAATTCCCTTGAGAATAGGATAAAATCTCAATGCTTATATCCTGTCTTTTGCTCATTTAAGGAAAAGTCAAGATATTCTTTTATTAATAATTGGAATCTTTAAGCACGACCCTCTATTCCAAGCCTAATCTGTCGTCTTGTATTCCTTTCTTTGACAAGCATCTTAGAAAGGATTGTATTCTCTGTTCTTTTTGGATTCTTGTTCAAACATTAACTCTTTTTGGTATCTCGAGTTTGATTGCTTGCGTAAGAAAATCAATTCTCCTATCAGTCTTGTTTTACTTTCCCATAATTATTATCTCTCGTGTCTAACCCTTGTTCATCTCACTGTTTCCTTCTCTACAAATATCTCTCATAAACAAATCTTTATCATGCCTCTGATAACTTTTCGTGAAAATTAAAATCTTCTTGAAGTCATTTCTGAAGAACAAATCCATCTTCTTCATCTTAGAAACAAAGAGACTGCTCCAAGTATCACCTTTACCATGCATTATCAAGAGTGGTCCAACTACTTCTCCATAATGGATGGACCCATCTACACAAACCTTATGAAAGAATTCTGAAAATGTGCTTATGTTAGGTGAGAAGCGTGTTCCATTGGATCTTATGTTTTTGGTGTCCCCATTTCTATCACTCCTTTCTCCACCGCTATTGCTATTGGATGTGAAAACATTGGATTCACTATCAAAGAGGCAAAACTTCGGTATTCCTTTGCTGAAGAAATTGTTTCTCTCCAAGACAATTCGTCCAGATATAAGCCTATCAATCTTGGAAATCGTCTTCCCATTCCCAGATTTTGGCATAAGCTTATGTTAACAAACTTTCTTCCTCGATGGATCTTTAAAAATATCCTCACTCTCGATGATCGAATATTCCTCGCACTCCTGATCAATCAAATGAATATTAATCTACCTCAAACTATCTTCAACTTTATGCAAAAATCCATTACCTCCTTCAGAGGTGAGAACAAGTCTTTCATACCTTTTGGAAGAGTTCTTTCTAAAATCTTCTTTAAAGAAGGGATTGTTGAATTTGTCAGGCGAAATGAACCGGGAAACGCCTTTGTGAAGAATTTATGTAACATCTTTGAAGGGTAATAAGAAGTTTTAAGGTCTCCTAAAATGTATCTGTGTCTCATCTATGTGTATCATGTATGTACTTCTGTTATCCTAAATGAATTTTTCCTTCTGCAATTTCATTTTTCTTAAGTGTGCCAATTAAGTTCCTATCTCAATCTAGTTCTGTGTCTTGTTCGTATAATTCCTCTTGTACGTCCTTGATATATCTTTAATGAGAATTTTCATTGTGTTAGTCCTTTTGTTTCCTCTAGTGTGCTTAATTATCTCTAAATAAATGGAATATATCTTTTTGATTATGACAAAAAGGGGGAGAAAGCATAATGACGATTTTGAAGCTTACCTAATTCTCTAAATCTCATTGCTTACATTTCTAGCATATATATATATATATATATATATATATATATATATATATATATATATATATATATATATATATATATATATATATATATATATATATATATATATATATATATATATATATATATGGAAAGTGTTAGAATGTATTTCGGGTACATTCAAAAGAAAGATATATGAACAAAGAACTTCTAAAGTCTAGAAGGTTCAAACAAATCAAGATGTGATAAATAACTTTTAATGATTGGAAGGGTCTTTTGATCAAACCCTGATAAAGAAATTCTACGGTATAGAATGTTCTAAGAGATCGAGTGTTGATAACGAACTTCAATCACTTAGAAGGTTATGTTAGATCAAGCTATGATAATGAACCTACCTGACGACTAGAAGGTTCTAACGGAGAAAGAAATTATGATAAAGCAAACTCTGATAAATCGCTTCCACTCGCTTCAATCAGAAATCTGGAAAATGTTAATCAAATTCATAAAACCATAATTTCTAATAAGATCTTAAGTTTTAGATTCAGGGGGAGATTGTTTAACTCAGGGGGAGTTTTATAAACAATGCTCATCTATTTCTTCTAAAATTTGTAAGTCTAAGCACGCATCAGAAAGACTATTGCATCTGCACCTGAAGTAACAACAGTAGTTCTGAAGAATGCTGAATGTTTTCCAGAAAAGGATCTCAACATGTACTTCTCAATAAGTTGTTGCTTCAGAAGTCATAAGTAGTCTAGAAGAATGAATTTACGTTAGAGTTGCTGCTCAAAGATCATAAAACAATATTGCACCAGAAACAAGCTTTTACATCAAATGTTAGAAGTCAAGATTTGTTCGTCTAAGGAGCTATTGCTTCTAACTCTAAAAACAAAGTCAAGGTTCTAAACACATCAAAGGAAAGCTTCTACTTCTAAATCAGAAGTCAATATTTGTTCATCCGAAAAGATGATGCTTCTAATTTTGGAGACAAATTTAAGATTTTGAAGACTCGGAGACTTTGTGGAATATGCACACATCACCTTACATAAGAAGTATTCCATCAGAAGACAGATCAAGGAAAGTTAGATCTTCTAGACTCATTACTATTCTACATCATATAGCCTATTAGAAGACAAGATCAAAGAGTATATCTTCTCAAGCCAATCTACTTCATCAGAAGTAATATTCATCACAAGATAGTATCATCATAAACATGTGCAATAATGGTTAGTACAAAAGTACAATTACACAGTCCACTAAAATGGATGTACTGTGTACCATTTGTATCCCACGACCGTTTCTTACCGTTGGCAGCTGGCAAGATGAAAGTGTCGTGTATACTACTACAATGGTCTACTTCCTCAATGCCTATATAAAGGTTTCAAGCAATTCATTTGAAAATTGATGACAAGACGAAAAATAGAAAGACTAGAGAATAATAAAAATAACACTGACAAAATCATAGCAAGAAAAAAAAGATTAAAACACAACAGTTGTTGCTCATTAGTGTGTTAATATTGCTATTTTCTAGAACACAATTGTTCTTGCTCATTATTGTGTTAGTATTGTAATTTGTTTGAACACAAGAGTTGTTGCTCATATTTGTGTTAAACAATCTATACTTAAACATTTGTGTAATCTGAATGTAAGAAGAAATCATGTAAACATATTATTCAACTGTAAGTTGATTAAGTCCTTTTCTAAGGCACAGATAATTCTCGTTCAATGGACCTGGTAGGTCAGAAGCCTTAAGGAGTTAGTGATCTTTATATCTCTTAGGGGATCAGGTAGGTCAGAATACTTAAGGGATCACTAACAGGTTATCATTTTTGTTGTTAGTCATCGGCGGGTAGCCCGTGCATATGTAATCTTTCAAGATTTGTGGATTAAGTCATTTTCTAAGGCGAAATCACCTTGGCGGGTGTACAGTATTTGCCTTTTCTAAGGTGAATCTATATAAACCAAAAGTGTCATTATTTATGTCTATAACATTGATTCAAATTCCGATTGTTTGTGTAAAGAACTTTTAAACGAAAAAGTTTTTGAAAACCTAATTCAAACCACCCTTTCTTGTGTTTTTCTCAACCTCTAGTTTTACAGGTGAAACAGATGAATTAATTAATCCAGGAAGTGAACACCCTTTTACTATGAGAGAAAGAAGTTTGGGTCCTATGAAAAAAGTGAAAAAGCATCAGACAAGTCTTCTTCAATGCTTGTAGAGTCTTAGACAATAGAGTCAAGCTAGTGACCTTAAACAAGTGCTTAATGAGAGGCAACCCATCGTTTTAGTTTGCTCACAATTTAGAATTTTTAGTCTGTTAATTTTCATTTATCAGTTAAATTATGTTACATGTGTAGCTTGTTATTGAAGAAAGAGAAAAATAATGCTAAAGAAAAATAGAAAGAAGAAGTGGAAAAAGAGAAAAGAAGAAATAAGTGAAGGAAGAAATGGCCTAGAATGAGCTTGGCAAGAAAATATTTCACCGTTCCATGATATTCCTTGTCGCGAGCGCGATAATTATGTTAGGGAGACATTTGAATAGAGACGTTGGGGCCTACCGTTGGCCACCACAGTGCGATAAAATGCATCGCACGTGTGATGCAACGTGACCATCAAACTATAAATTGTCACTTTTGGAGATTTAGTATGTATAATTTTTTAATCTCTTCTCTTATATTCATATCTACCAACTTTATTTCAATCTTTTTGTGTTATTTTTGTTCTGAGCTTGTCCATATGGCACCCAAGAGAATCCATAAAACTCAATATGCCTCATCATCCAACCTACCTCCTTCTAACGCCTAACCTTTTCATCTTACCTATTCGCCTCTGAAAAGCCCCAAAGAAAAATGGAATTCAATCTGACACTAGAATGTAGTAAAGGAGATACATTTTGAGGTTGATTACTTGGAAGTCTATGAGGAGTTGGTTAATGTGTTAGGGGAAAGAGGTTGGACTCGTTTAAATAGTTTAATCAAAGAGGCCAATCAATCCATTGAGTTAGAGTTCTAAGCAAATGTCGATCACCGTCAATTCAAATATTACACATCCTATGTGAGAGGTAAACACATAAAATTTAATCATGCAAAAATTAACTCTCTCCTTCATTTTCAAACTCCTCCTAATATACTCTTAAATCCATTCATTTATTTTTATGGTTTTTATTTCTTTTTATTTTGATTTTTATTAATTTAAAAGCAAAATAAAGCAAATAAAATATAAAATAAATGATACAAGGTGTGGGAATCTATTTTGAATCAAATCATGAGTCCAATATCATATAACCATGCTAAAAAATCGTAAGGGATCAGGAAGATTGGATTTGGCATAAGTTTGAGCTCAAAAGGATATGTTTCCATGCAAAAAAATCAAATCAAATATTTTGTCATGATATACAAAGATTTGATTCATGTTTGTTGACCTAATTTATGGCCTATAAATAGAGAACACATTCATGCAATCAAGGAGCACCTAATTTCCTCCAAAGAATATCTCAAGAAGAACCCTAAAAAATCTCAAAATCTCAACTCTTGTCAAAACTAGGACAAACTTGAAATCAAAGATCAAGCCATCTTCAAGGCCAAGCGACCATTCAAATCGATTCCTGAAGTACCATAGAGTAAGTTGGGATCATTCTTGATGATCAAAAGTTCCTGAAACCTACATTCCATGCATCGCCAATTTCAAGTTTTTTTGTGAAATTCATATTTTAATATTCATGATGCTTTGATTGAAACTAACAATTCTATTGTGTTCCTGAGATGAATTAATGCAGGTTTCACATATATTATGCAACGCCTATTCTCAAACACCAACGAGCACCTGGCTTAGTGGCAAGCGGTGCAGTAAAAAGCTAGGAGGGCGTGGGTTCAACACCCATCCCATGCAGTTTTTTTTCCTATTTTTGTCTTAACCTAATTTCTTTCCTTTTTCTCTTTTCTAACCTTATTTTTTTTAATTAATCAATTATTAAACTAACCCAAATTTTTTACAAAAAAATTAGGATTAGGTTTTTTAAATAATATTTAATTATCATGATATATTAAATTAATTAACATTTTTCTTAATATTAAAACTAATTAGAATTAGGATTATTTTAATCAATAATCAATTTTTGCCATATTTTTTATTTACTATTTAATTAGGATAATTAATATTTTGTAAAATATTAAAATTAATTATAATTTAGGTTTTAATTACTATTATCTTTTAATTATTTTCTATAAAAATACAAAAATACAAACTTAGGTTTTATAACATTCAAATATTTTTCTAAACATTTTCTTATTTTATTTTTCCTATTTATTTTCTTAGAAAAGTGTATAGGTTTCACTCTTTAATTGTAATAGATTAGACTTATTTTCTCGCACTTTTTATCTATTATGTATCTGCTCCCAGGATGTAATAGTTTTAGGGTTTACTTTCCCGCATTTTCCTACTTATGTAACTGCCCCAAAGCCCTGTAATAGCTAGGTCTTTACATTCCACATTTTACTTTTCCTGCTATATTTTATACTTCTAGTAACTAGGGTTTGTATGGAAAGATTAAAAAAAATCGTAGCAAAACCCTAATTTTCAAGACTAAAAAACTGAAACTAACACACTTACACCCTTAGGTTAACGTCTCTTATTGCCTTACGAGTATTGGTCACGTCCCTCGAAAGTAGGGATACTTTAGCAAAAGACCCTCGATCAAATCATCATCATACAAAATATCATAGTCCCTTAATATCCCTCGAGTTGCCTACGGAAAAATGTTCTAGTCCCTCGATTTGCCTACGAATAATATGATGGCAGTTCCTTACGAAATTGCTAAAATATCCTTACATGTTGCCTTCGATAATCATACGATGACCCTACACCCGTCCCTTCACATCTAATAGATAGGGCTACCTACCAACTAATGGTACGGATAATACTGTCTTCAAAGGAGAGGGAAAATAATAAGAACGACCTTTAGTGGGTAAGAACTCTTAAATGCTTGCTCACAAAACAAAACATTTTCTCACATCACACTTTCAAAACAAATATTTTTAAACAAACACTTTGTAAAAATTCTTGAGGACTAATACAAGAATTATTACAAAGTCTGCCTTATATTGGAATTTTAAAATATTTTCAAACAAAACACACACATAAAAAAGAAAATATTCAAAAGTGAGCTAAGCGATTAAGAGCCCGTAAATAACTACAGATGAAAAGGGTCTTAACACCTTCCCTTTTCATAAATTACCCCCGAACTCAAAATTTATCAAGGTCTTTCCTGTTCTTTTCACTATTTCCTTATTAGATAAAAGAAAAGTTGGTGGCGACTCTTGCTATCCACAACATTTACGACAAAATGAAAAACAAGTCAGTTCTCCCATGGTATTACAGAACTGGTGATTCTGCTGGGGAACTACTTAAAAAAGAGGGGTTACCTTAGGGTTAGATCACTTTATTTGCTTTAATTGTTTTGATTGTTTTCTTTAAATTCAAGGGCTCATTTGGGTTTATTTCTTGCAAGATCTTACACCCGAATCTAGGGATACCTTAGGTAAGTAACAATAAATCATGGAAATTATATGGGGTAGATCGATGTGGTTGAAGTGATGGCTACGTTAGTGTGATTCTTTGGTTTGTACAGATGTTCCTTGAGTCAGTCGAGGATAACATTAGGCTTCCGCATGGTATCATGGAACACTAACTGACTTTTAGAACCTTAATTGACCAATCTTGGCCATTAGAAGGTAGTGAGATAACCTACTTTGGTGCAGTCCAAGGTTGGTTGATACTCGAAGCTTCGCTCATTGAGATTCGAATCTCTGGATATTTTGGCGACAAGTCAGTTATCGTGCTAAAATAAAACATGTGAGTAAGATCGGTGATATTGGTACTCCTAGAACCTGGTTACTATTTTTAGGACAGGTTGAGCCAACTTAACTTTAATAGAAAAGGGTACTTACCTATGGACCTCATGCAAGCCTTTTTTAAACCTAAGGCTATGGTGTGATTTGTTTGTGTTTTCTACTTGTTTAAACATGGCATCATAACATCATATCATCATGACATGGAATTTTTACTAACCATTTCAAGGATCTTAGGGACCTTTGGTGCAAGATTATCAAAAGCCAATTTTTTAGCAAGGGGCAGGAGGATTTAGTTTCCTCTAGCCAGATGCCGTCAACATCAAAGTACACTCTCTTAAGTCAAGAACTAGGAACCACTTGATATGGTGAGCTTGATTCTTATAGAAGGACGTACAAAGATGAAAACTCAAAGTTCTTCAGACAAAGCTGCAATCAAATTCAAATTCAATGTTTCAAACTAGATTCCCTAAAGATCCTTGAAAACATTGCATATGCATCAACATACCATACATATCATTACATAACAAGTTTCCAAGATAGGTTTTCTCATCTTCTTGCTGTTTATTTCAGCATAAAATGGCTCTCAAACAGACAGTCAAAGATCTCCAGGCTCAGAATGCTCAGTTCCAGCAGATGTTTCTGAACTTAGCCAATGGGCAAGAAGAATTGAAGGCGCTCATCGCCAAAGCGAAGAATAAGAAGACAAAGAAACCAACTAACATCCTTAACATGGGGATAAGGTTCAGGGGTCCATTCAAGCGAGTTCGAGATCTTAATTTCCCATCAGACGAAGATGACAACCAGGATGAAGATGGTAAGAGTGTTAAAGCTGAGGAAAATGGCAACCATGGTTTTGAAAAATGTTCTGATGAAGAGGAAGAAGATTACTTTCATGAACAATATCCTCCTACTGATGAGAAGTATAAGTTGTTAGAAGAGCGTCTGAATGCTATGGAGATCCAGAAGGTGCCTGGCTTGAACTTTCAAGAATTGGTTTTAGTCTCAGGAGTATTCATTCCTCCTAAGTTCAAAACTCCTACCTTTTCTAAGTATGATGGCGTTTCTTTCCCGAAGCTGCCTTTGAGATCATATGTTCGGAAAATCCAACTACATACTGCTGACAAGAATTTTTGGTTGCATTTCTTTCCATAGAGTCTGTCTGGGACATAATTATAATGGTATTATCAACTTGAAGGTACCAATATCCATACCTGGGAAGATTTTGCTGCAAATTTCTATAAATAGTATCAATACAATTCTGATTTGGCACTAACCCACATGCAACTACAGAGTATGTCGATGGTTTCCAAGGAAGGCTTTAAAGAGTACATACAAAAATGGAGAGATCTTGCAGGAAAAGTTTAACCTCCTTTGGCTGATAGGGAATTGGTTTACATGTTCATGAGAACGCTAACAGGTCCTTTCTATAATCACCTACTTGGAAGTTCTTCAGCCGGTTTCATTGAACTGATATTAACAGGAGAACATGTTGAGAATGGAATCAGAAGTGGTAAAATTCAGGTGGCTACATCTTCGAATACTGTGAAGAAGTCTTATAATGGTAAGAAAGAGTCCAATGTTGTGTATAGCCAGAAAGGTCGTCGTAAGAGTGACTGCAACCAATCTGTGGGGGCCGTTCTGATCTCTAATCCTACGGCAGTGCAATATCAACAAGGTAATCACCGTAAGCAGGATACACCCAAAAGACAATTTACCAAAATCAACATGTCATTGGCTCAAGCGTTGAAACACATTTTGAAGGCAAAGTTGATTACATTAAAGGATCCTCCTCGAAATCCCAACACTTCCGCTCCTAGCTATCATCCCATTGCAAGGTGTGTATACCATTCTAATAGTCCTGGACATGATACAAATGGTTGTTGGGCGTTGAAGAACAAGATTCAAGATATGATTTATGATAAGGAAATTGATTTTGACAATCCTGAGACTCCTAATGTGATCACTACTCCCATACCAAATCATGACTAAGATTGAGAGTGTCTAGTTCATTTGAATTTTCAGTTGTAATTTTCTTTTGTTTCTTTGAACACTTATCTTTATGTCAAACTTTGGTTTTTTTCCCATTAATGCATTGCATATGTTTGTCTTGAATTGATCCATTCATTTCACTATATTTAAATTGTGCTTCTTACTTCCTTTTTGTGATATTCAACACTCGTTAAAGCTATAAGTCTTTAGAGGGAGGATGACGAAAACGATACCATAATCTCATACAATATGATTTTGAACAGACCTTGCTGACGATGTACAAGCATTGCTTCAATTCTTAAAAAAATAGAGATATAAGGAAGTTAATCCCTAGTCAACCCCTTTGAGCCTAAGAAGTAGGAGTTTTTATTTTTCACGCAAATTGAAACCCTTAATCATAACCTGGGGCAGGGTAGTTTCTCAGTTAATTCAATTGTGCATTCAATCGCAAGATCAACCTTTGTACATAACGAGTAGTGTCAAAGATATTCTTCTAAATCAAAAATCGGTGATGATTCCCTATAATCATTAAGTAAGGAAATTATTATCTATCAAAAAAGAAGGCCCGCTAAGTCAAAACCTATGGAGGGGACTTAGGGAAAAAACTGGGGCATCCCGCTGTCTGTAATCTTAAATGTAACAGTTCATGCAAAAGTAGGGATAATAGAGTTAAAAAGAGGTCGCTACAAATCCTCAATAAAATAAAGATGTTACAAGAAAAAATGACTTCCTTCTTAAATAAACTTTTAGCTTCTGAACCATCACCAAGTATCAGTGTTATAATTCCAAACTCAATTGGAACCTAAATGCATAATTAACTGAGTATAGGACTGAAGGACATCATGGAGAACGTGTTGGGTAAAAATAAACTTTGAGCCTTTATCCTTTGTTTCGTAAACCGTGAACCATGCCACACTACAACCCTTAAAATTCCTAACTGAAGCATGAGTTAGTTTGAAAGCATATTGTTACAAAAAGGTATTCTGAATCCTGTAAGGCTTACTATAAATCTTGAGTTGATATCACATTCTTACAAATTTTACTAAAAACTCATTTTTTAAACTTCAAGACAGACATAAGCTTTGCATTTCAATACCACTGTTTGCATATGACAAAGTGTTTGACAATAGAGAAATTTGCATGACGAATATTCAATGAAAGAAAATCCTCCCAAAGGAAAAAATTACTTCAGGTGATTCTTGAAAGAGAAAGACACTTTCCATAACAGGCCTTTCATGGACCCAATTGGTTATAAATCAAGGGGCATGACATGTTATTGTCTAACTAATATGTGGTTGTCAAGTCAAGATTCAAAAAATCCTCAAAAGTGATGAATAGCTAGGGGAAGATATCCATCTGAATCACTTGGGGAATTTTACATTGATCATGAGTTTTAGAAAAAGCCACTATGAAATTTGAATCTTTGGTATCACCAAATTGCTCGTCTACGTCAACAGTATCACATGGTGTCATTCTGTCGTGACTGTTATACTAAGGAAGGTCAAGACTATCAAAAAGTTGGTAATCAATGGTTGATCAATAACTTCAAACATCGAGTGCAACAGAGTAATCTCAGGGGAAAATAGACCCCCGCATATGAAAGGCCACGTATGATCAAGAAAATATTTTCTGGCAATGCTATAACACCTACTACCATGGACAGTGAAAATTCTTCGCGCCCTGTAAACACGGACATAGTAAAAAATACTACGCATGAAAAAGAGACCCGGTAGGTTGATTTACCTAGGCAAAAATAAGGGTATCCCGACGAACCAAAAGGGTTCAGGCAAAAATTAGGGATATATAAATAAAATTGTACACCCGGCAAGTCAAAAACCTGAAAAGGTGGCTTGGGAAAAAAAGAGTATCCCGGTGGACTGAAAATTTGAAAAGACAGTCCAGGCAAAAGTTATGGATTAAAGCATACGACTATGTCCCGTTATCTCATCACTTGTTTATCAGTAGAAGATTTATCACTCTAGGAGTTGGGATAATGTTCAAAGTTATCCACAAATCTCTATAGAGCTATCTTGATAAGCTCATCCCCAACAAAGATATATTCCCCAGAAAATCCAATATGCCATCAGATAGAAATTGGGGAATCTTCCAGTTGTTCACCTCTATATCCCTGATGGATAGCTCGACATGATCATCTTCCCTAATAGGTCCCCTAGCAGATAAGGGAGTTTGATCATTTCCCCAACATACGGTGGAAACTTCCTCAGTGCAGCCTACGAAATCTCAATCCTCATTAGAGATTATTTCCTCAACACAATCTATAGGGTTTATTTCCCCAATGGAGTTTATTTCTCCGATATTGCAATTCCCTTACAGGATTCTCTTCCTTGTCCGGATGCCATTAAACTTTGTCCTCCTCAGAAGAGTTGACATCCATATCCAAAACTTGGTCAGACAACACATCAGAGGATTATCCATCTCTTTTATCCCCAATCAGGGTACATAAGAATCAAATCCTTCAAAAGAACGATGTACGGCCAATTTTCCTGGAATTCTTCTATCCCCAAGCAGAAGGCAAACGTCCCCAGTGGAGTGTCCTCAAATAGAAAGCGGGAATCCCCAGCAAAGACATTCTAAACAAAATTGAGAGACTACTTTCTTCATCCTCAACAATAATTAGGGATTTATTTTCCATAGCTAGACGTTGTTACAAGAAGCTACCATACGCTTCAATAACATATTGCATCCATACATCATTTAAAAAATATCATAACACATGCATATGAAACGCAATAAGCATTCTCATTTATTTTAAGAGCATCATTACGCAATGCATTACATACATCAGGCTATTGCATAAAAATAACTTTGTCTTTTTAGGCTAGTTCCCAAACAGATAGAGATTGTAAACAGTTTATCATCTTTCAGATACAACAAGACAGTGATTCATTCTGATAAACACATTTTTCAAATATAATCAGGCGAAGATTCACTCTAGATACGGTTCACATACAATCCATATATGGATGTCCTTCTGATACTCATTCCAATACATATTCTAGATACGAGTCAGATATGATTAAGACATGGATCCGTTCTGATAATCATTCCAGTACATCTTCCAGATACAACTCAGAAACGATCGAGACATAGATTCATTCTGATACTCATTCTAGTACATCTTCTAGATACATTTCAGATACGGTCGAGATATAGATTCATTCTGATATTCATTCTGCTACATATCTCAGATACGGTCAGAAGAAGACTTATTCTGATCCTCTTCTAGATACAGTCAAGCGTAGACTCATTCTAATATAGATCTAAGATACAATCAGGAGAAGACTCATTCTGATCCTCTTATAGATACAATCAAGACATAGACTTATTCTAGAATATCATTTAGATACAATCAAGACATAAGATTCATTCTAACACTACCCAGCAGACCTACTAGATACAGTCGGACACAGACTCATTCTAATATACTTTTTAGATACCGCCGAACATAGATTCATTCTGATAATCCTATCAACAATTACTTTAGATGGCATCTATAAGACCATCTCCGATGACACTATATCACCTCTCCAAATGGCATCTTTAATCCTATTCAAAAAATACAATCGACCTACAGTGTTACTTCGTTCACATGTGAGTGCAAATTTCTAAGCACTTAAGTGTTCAATCCTCTTCCACCTTTAGATCATGAATGACGAGCATGCCAATCTAAATCTTCAGGTTTAAGAAGATTGAACAGGGGAAGATGTTGTACCCAGAAATTTTCCCTCCCATTATTCAATACAAATTATTCCAATAGGTCTCCTCATGCTCCTAGGATTCTCATGCACTGAAGACTACTCAAGGAATTGTTCAGACAAGTCCTCCTCCTCCTAAGCAATTGACCTACAACTAGGGTTTTGCTTTCTTCAAAGAAAATTTAGCTTCTAATGCCTCAAGTTGGCTTCATGGGTCCTCATATGTCTCAAAGTACACTCATGTCAAATTTCAAGCCTTACATCACAAATTTGCTCAGTCAATTGCTCAAATGATTGAAAATCGAATATATTGGATTAAAAGTCAACATTGATCAACCTACAGTCAAACTTCAATATTTTTGGTCAAAATAAATATTTTAAAGTGAAATTCATCATTTGATCAAGGCTTGATCATGATTCATCAAGAAAACTCAAGATTCATCAAAAGTCAAAAGTTACCCAATTAGGGTTTTCTTAAGGAGAAGTCAACTGAACTTTGACCAAGCATAACTTTCACATAATTCATCATAAAATTATCAAACAAAGATCATTTTTAAGTAAATTTAATTCTCTACATCTTTATCTCTCTAAGGTCAAGGCTAAAAATGCTTCACTTGAGAGATATGGGCCAAAACATTTCAAGTCATTTTAAAAGTCAACAAAAAGACACTTTTTGTCAAAGAAATTTACATCAAGATAAAGTCTTTAAATTAAAAAACTACCAACATGAAGATTGTAGGGGACATCTTGAGGTTTCCAAAAAGTCAAGGGTCATCTTCATATGATAAAAATCGAGTGAGATATGACTGGTGAAAGTTGGGCAATTTTGAGAAAATGCATGAAGTCCAAATTGAGCAAATTTGAATTTTTGGGCTAATGGGCTTATCTTTTAAGGTCAAAACATGTTCTTGACCTCCTAATAGACTCCTAAATCTATTCATTTATTTTTATGTTTTTATTTCTTTTTATTTTGATTTTTATTCATTTAAAAGAAAAATAAATAAAATAAAATATCAAATAGATGATATATGGTGTGGGGATCTATTTTGAATCAAATGATGAGTCCAATATCACATAATCATGCTAAAAAATTGTGAGGGATCTTGAAGATTGGATTTGGCACAAGATTGAGCTTAAAAGGATATGTTTCCATGCAAAATAAAAATCAAATCAAATATTTTGTCATGAAATACAAAGATTTGATTCATGTTTGTTGACCTAATTTATGGCCTATAAATAGAGAACACATTCAGGCCATCAAGGAGCACGGAATTTCCTCCAAAGAAAGTCTCAAGAAGAATCCTAAAAAATCTCAAAATCTCAACTTTTGTCAAAACTAGGACAAACTTGAAATCAAAGATTCAACCATCTTCAAGGCCAAGCGACCATTCAAATCAATTCCTGAGGTACCATAGAGTAAGTTGGGATAATCCTTGATGATGAAAAGTGCTTCAAACCTACATTCTGTGCATCGCCAGTTTCATGTTTTTTTGTGAAATTCATACTTTAATATTCATGATGCTTTGATTGAAACTAATAATTCTAATGTGTTCCTGAGATGAATTAATGCAGGTTTCACATATATTATGAAGTGCCTATTCTTAAACACCAACAAGCGTCTGGATTAGTTGCAAGCGATGCAGTAAAAAGCCAGGAGGGCGTGGTTTCAACACCCACCCCATATAATTTTTTTCCTATTTTTGTCTTAACCTAATATCTTTCATTTTTCTCTTTTCTAACCCTATTTTTTTTAATTAACCAATTATTAAATTAACCTAAAGTTTTTACTAATAAATTAGGATTAGGTTTTTTTTAACTAATATTTGATTTTCATGATATATTAAATCAATTAACACTTTTCTTAATATTAAAACTAATTTGAATTAGGGTTCTTTTAATCAATAATCAATTTTTGACATATTTTTTTATTAATTAATTAGTCTAATTAATATTTTGTTAAATATTAAAATCAATTAGAATTTAGGTTTTAATTACTATTATGATTTAAATTATTTTCTACAAAAATACAAAAATACAAACTTAGGTTTTATAACATTCAAATATTTTTCTAAACATTTTCTTATTTTCTTTTTGCTATTTATTTTCTACAAAAATACAAAAATACAAACTTAGGTTTTATAACATTCAAATATTTTTCTAAACATTTTCTTATTTTCTTTTTGCTATTTATTTTCTTAGAAAAGTGTATAGGTTGCACTCTTTAATTGTAATAGCTTAGATTTATTTTCTTGTATTTTTCTCTATTATGTATCTGCTTCTAAGATATAATAGTTTTAGGGTTTACTTTCTCGCATTTTCCTACTTATGTAATTGCCCCAAAGCCCTATAATAGCTTTCTTTACATTCCGCACTTTACTTTTTCTTCTATATTTTATACTGCTAGTAACTAGGGTTTGTATGGCAAGATTAAAAACAATCGTAGCAAAACCCTAATTTTCAAGACTAAATAACTGAAACTAATACACTTTGCACACTTACACCTTTAGGGTAACCTTTCTTGTTGCCTTATGAATATTGGTCACGTCCCTCGAAAGTAGGGATACTTTAGCAAAAGACCCTTGATCAAATCATCATCATATAAAAGATCATAGCCCATCAATGTCCCTCGAGTTGCCTACGGAAAAATGATCTAGTCCCTCGAGTTTCCTATGAATAATATGATGACAATCGCTTATGAAATTTCTAAAATATCCTTACATGTTTCCCTCGATGATCATACAAAGACCCTACGTTTGTCCCTTCACATCCAATAGATAGGGATACCTACCAACTAATGATACATATTGTACTGTCTTCAAAGGATATGGAAAAGAATAAGAATGAACGTTAGTGGGTAAGAACTCTTAAATTCTTGCTCACAAAATAAAACATTTTCTCACATCACACTTTCAAAACAAATATTTTCAAACAAATACTTTGTAAACATTCTTGAGGACTGATACAAGAATTATTACAAAGTCTGCCTTAAATTGGCATTTCAAAATATTTTCAAACAAAACACACTCACAAAAAAGCAAATTTTTAAAAGTGAGCTAAGCGATTAAGATCCCTTAGATAACTACAGATGAAAAGGATGCTAACACCTTCCCTTTTCATAACTTACCCCCCAAACTCAAAATCTATCAAGGTATTTCCTATTCTTTTCACTCTTTCCTTATTGGATAAAAGAAAAGTCGGTGGCGTCTCTTGTTATCCGCAACATTTGCGACAAATCGCAAAACAAGTCAGTTCTCCCACTGCATTACATCTGCCTTTCAAAGATTAACCCGTGTGAATTCTAATTCATTGGTTTCTACATAATTTTTACTATTAATCCAATTGCACTTAAATAAAATCATTTTAAAAGTAACATAATCAATCTCTAAAATCTCCTCAATGAACCTAAAGTACACTCCATATGCTAGTACATGATTGTTATCTTTGGAACTAGAGATTTACATGGATTCAGGTTCAAGCATAACCCCATTATTTTACATGGTACTACAATCATCCTTTGATTTTAATAGAATAAAAAATTAGTAATGCTATATGCACTCCAAGTTATTACATTAAACATAGGCATATATGACATCCATTTAACTTTCTTTGATGCACCACTCTCTTTAGAAACCTATACATTAAACCAAGTCATGAAAGTTTTGTTATGCTCTGTCAACATCAATTTATCACTCATTTGGGGGAATCTTTGCTTGATAAGACTTTTGTGAGTGGACAAATAAGGTTGAATTTAATTAACTTTATTTACTATATATATATATATATATATATATATATATATATATATATATATATATATATATATATATATATATATATATATATATATATATATATATATATATATATATATATATATATATATATATATATATATATATATATATATATATATATATATATATATATATATACATATATATATATATATATATATATACATGTGTGTGTGTGTGTGTGTGAGTGTGTGTGTGTGTGTGTGTGTGTGTGTGGGGGGGGGGGGGGGGGGGGGGGGGGGCGCACGCGCATGCATGCACGCTTGAAGAACTACATTTTGGTCCATTATTTTAACATTTAACTTTTAGTACCTCAACCTCCATATCTTCCATCATGACGAGACTCGATAATTTCTATAAAGTTTGCTTATGACAAATAGCTTTAACAAAACTCAGTAGCTCCTTCTGTGATGTACCGTTCAATGATAGAAGCATCTGAACAATGATGATTCTTTGTATACCCTTTAAAGATATTCTTGAACCGCTCTACTTGATACATCCACCTTAAATAAAATGGACCACAATATCTAATTGAGTGAACCATAATGCCTATAAAATTATGGAGGGAAATACGTATCTAATTGACATCAGATAATTGCAACCTCATGTTCCAAACTCATCTAAATTTCTAGGATTATGACTTTACTACATATAGCATTGAAGAATGAGCCCAATCTAGTTATAGTTACACTTGAATTTTTAGGTAAAATTTTATAGATAGCCACTGGTAGAAGTTGTTGAATCAAGACATGGCAATCATGAGATTTTAAGACTACTAATTTGAGATCTTTCATTGGCATAAGTTTCTTCACAATTGTTGAGTACCCTTTAGGAACTTTGATACCCTACAAACAATCGCAAAAAAATTTCTATTCTTTTTTAGGAAAATTGGGACATGTCAAAGGAAAATGTATGTGCTAAAATTTCTTACTATCTTTTTGAAACAACTGGCGGAAAAATCATCGAGAGAAAATCAATGAAGTCACCATCGAGTATTTATTTATCCCACAAGAAGCGAAAGGAAAATCATCGAAGAAAAAGCTGAGAAGGGAGAAATCAAGGTCTTGCGAATGAGAGATCGGGTAAGGGAGTCGATTACGCAAGGGGAATATATTAGCACCCCTCACGTCCTTGGTACTCCACGGGCTCCACTCTTGTTGTTCTAATCAAAGGGTGTGTTCATGTCTAAAGCCTACGAGCTAAAGGGAAAAATTCATGTATGCAAAGTGTATATACAAAGAAAAAGATTTTATTAGTCGTGCCTGCCTCGGTTGTGAACCTTTTTTTCCTACGTACCACCTCTCGTGCAATAGGGATCAAGGAACTCATAGTTCACCTCAGAAGTTTTAGTCAGGTGCATGTTTTTTATGGATAATGCCTCATTCGCATCCTTACGGTTAGGATTACAATTTATGCTTGGCTTTTCAGCTTGTAAAGAGACTCATGCTCGGCCCCTCTCATACTTATCATTTCTAAGTTGTTCAAATTTGAAACAACACATCCTTATTGAAAAGGTTTTAAAGGAAAAAGTCCTAAGACAAAAAGGTTTGCATTGGTTGGTATTTTTTTTATGTGCGAAAGAGTTTTCAATTTGAACCGTAATAAAGTCCAAAAGTGAAAATAGAGCAACATTGAGTCTAAACCGATTCGCTCTACCCCACAAGACTCAAATGCATACAATCACATCTTCCTTTATTAAGTGTTTTGAGTTTTATTAAAGAAAGAAGTTTTTGTTTTAATAATGCAAAAAAAGGGGAATGAAAAAGTCTAAGGGAGACTATTTATCTCTATCCCTAATGTTATCATACAATGGTGGTCCTAAGGTTTGGATAGAAAAGGGAAACATCTACCTAAGTTAGTAGCATGGATTATAATCCTAATATCTAACCCGAATCAGAAACAAAACGATTTCATCCTAAGGGAACATGCAAAAGCCTAAAGCGAAAATTGCAAACACAAGTGTAACCTAACAAAGTCAAACTAAAACCAAAACAAAAATCAAGTGCGAGCTAGCAACAAATAATGAATCCAATGGATTTCAAAGTGGGTGTAAGGAAATCTTTCCACTTGATTTGCTCAAGCACCGGTATCGAGTAATAACTCGAAGCGTCAACATTTAAAGAAACGTGAGCTAACATTGTCGAAATGAATGACAAAGTTTAGGGGTTGGTTACGAACCCTTTTTCACTTTATTTGACTCAATGGACAAGAACACAGTTCAAAGTGTAACCGTACAATGTGAGATAAGAACAACACGGACTAGAAAGTGTGGGGGGCGATTGCAAGCCCTTTTCTCCACTTATTGACTCGATAGCAAGCACAAAGTAAAATGGAAATGGGAGGGGAGTGGAATTTTCCTTCGTCGAGGTATTTTACACACAAACAAACACAAACATTGCCTTTGTCAAGGACTTTTAACGAGCACAAACATTTCCTCCTTTGAGTACTTTAAACAGATATGCCCACCTAAAGTAGGGACTCCAAGTAATGCGTCTCTATTCCTACTTCTCATGGCAAGGAAAAGAAAATACAATACGGAATCAAAACCAGAATCAGAAACAATACCAAACGAATAATAATGTCCATAGCAAAGCACAATCAAAGTAAAGAAACCCGACGGTCTTCGTGCAAGCTTCACTAAGAAAAAGAGAAATAATCAGAAAAGATATCCAATATAAGAATAAAGACATCACCGTGTGATAACAGATCGCACGCGAAAAACTCATCACATCAAGATATTCGCCCTGCACAAAACAATTCTACACAAGCACAACATAATCCACAAATCACACATCACACAAATACTCCCTCGGAAGCTTGCACACACTCAACAAACAAGTTAGCAATAACAAGGAAGCATAAACATAGCTCAAGCATCAAGTCACAACTAAAATATGATATTGAATTGCAAAGAAATTAATCCCAAATAAGCATCGAAATATGGAAGTTAAAAACCGAGAAGCAACATCGTTATCTCATGAACCAAGCAAAAATTCGATCTAAAATCGTTAAAACTTAATGCCAATTCCAAAAAAATACCAAGAAATCTTACCTATGCATTAACCAACAATTAAATCACACATTCATGCATACTTACCATATCCGGGCATCACTACACCACATCATGAAATTACTCGGAAAATCGTGTCGAAAACGATAAATCTCAACATAGATGTTCAACAAATGCTCAATTATGATCAAGTATGCATGAAACAACAATTAAAGATAAATTTATAATACATTTACACTTTCCGGGCGGAAACATATACATGAACCAATATCGATAAAAATCTAATTCAAATCTCAAGATCAGATGCATAAAAACACTTACCAATTCAAGCAATGTTGCTAGGAAATTACAAATAAATTGCAAGCAATTAATTCATATCAATGTGTCGATTCCAAGCAATTAACTCAAAAATAATAATCAACTCAAGAAATTCAATAATTATTTTTGTACCCCAAAATTTTCCCTCCCATATTTCTCAACAAATGTTAGGTGAGGTCCCCAAATTGCTCAAGGAAGTCCAAGAGTTGACCAGACAAACTCTCTCCTAAGACACCCTATCTCAAATTAGGGTTTCAATTTTCATCAAGATGTGTGAAACACAAAGAACTCAAATGCTCACCATTGTACTAATATGTTCTCAAGATCATCCATGTCAAGTTTCAAGCCTTGCAGAAGAAGTTTGCTCAGTCAATTGCTCAAAGGCCTGAAAATCGATTGTGCTAGGTCAAAAGTCAACTGTGGCCCATATACAGTCAAACTTCAAGATTTTTGGTCAAAATCCTCATTTTGAATTTTTATTCATCATTTTATCAAGGGTTAATCATGATTCCTCAAATATTGCTCACAATTCATAAAAACCCAAAAGTTGCTAAATTAGGGTTTTGTAGGAAAATTAAACTCAACTTTGACCAAGCATAACTTTCTCATACTTCATCATAAATGACCCATTAAAAGCTCATTTTGAAGAGGATGTAATTCCATACAATTTATCTTCATCTCCCAAGTTCAGAATATGCACTCACAAAAAGATATGAATTTTGACATTATAGGTCATTTTGAAAAGTCAACAAAAACACCTTTTGGGTTAAAGCTTCATACATGAACATGGAAGACCCAATTTAGATGATACAAAAATGGTTGCTTATAGGACATCCAAAGCTTTCTAAAAAGTCAAAGAAAACCTCTCTAGGGTCAAATTTGAGAGAGTTATGCATTGGCCAAGTTGACCTTTTTTGCAAAATTGCAAAAAGTGAAATGTGCTCAAATTTGCATTTTTTGCTAAATGGGCCCAACTTTTTATGCTTGCACCTCAATTATAATGTGGTCCACGACTCAAATGCTTATCCACCAATTGTTTTATTCAATTTTCAATTTATTTTGATTTTTTATTAATTAAAAAGTGAATTAAATCAAATAAATGATGAAAATTATCAAAGATTTGATTTGATTGGTTTTTTTGACAGGTTAGTAACCAAGATTTGATGAGCTTGCAAGATCAATTCGAATCAATGGTAATTGAAACAAAAAGAGCATGATTAGGCAAAATTTGGAAGGATATCATATGCCATGAAAGATCAAATCAAATCTTCATAATGGGCAAGATTTAGTTCGTTTTTGTTGACCTAATGTGTTGCATTACAAATACAGAAGGTATCCAAGGCAAGAAAAAGAGGTTGGCAGGCGTAAAAAGGCAGAACAAAATTCCAATTTTTCAAAGAAAAGTGTATATCCAATCTTGCTCTATAGGCCATCTCAAGCCATCCCAGCTATCCCAATCAATTGCTGGAAGTTTCAGGAAGCTGTCCCAAGCGTTTACAGGTCATTAGACACATAGAAGCGCCTTGTAAGGGTGTCACAGTTTGCCATGTTTTTGAAATTTGATTATCATGATTCGTGCATTATGAGCATGTTTTAATATCATATATATGTTTGTCATCGTGTTTGTAACGTGTTGGTTATGTTCAATTGAGTTTTTGATGCGTATACTGACAATTGCCATGGCTAGGGTTTGAGGAGCCATTTTAGGGCTTTTCTGTACGAATAAAATTAGGGCAAAAAAGGGGGACTATGGTGTTCAGGGGATCAATGCGAAACGATCCATGTTCTCACCTTAAATTTATCATGCATTTTCTTGATTTTTGAAGTTTACAGAGTTTTAGCCATGGAACCATGTCCGTAGGTAAAGGTTTGCAGTCTAATACGACGGCTAAGGAAGAAGAAGGCAACGTGTCTGGGCACCATTGGCTGTTTTGAAATTCCGCGCGTTTTTCCAATGAACCATCGTGTTTTATATATTATGCATTATTATTATTATATGTACAAATAAACCAAGCAGCGCGGATGGCAAGAAGGTACTGGGAATTAGCATGAGGACCTGTGTTCGATCCCCAGGTCCCAACCTTTGTTCATATTATTTTTCAATAGGTGATCAGGCACGCTGCTTACCAGGGGGTCCACCGTATGCCATCAACATCTGGCCATCAAACACCTCTCTAGCCCAGATCCAACATGGCATCCTTGGAGGCCTACCATGCTCCTCAAGTCAACCTACACACCAGATCCAACAAAGTCAAGCAGGCCTTAGCTATCTGGGCCCAGAAAATTCAGATTCCAACCCCCATGATTGCTAATACACAGGCCCATCTCATCTCTTCTTTATTTTTTTTAATTCTTTTTATACTTCCTTTAATTATTTATAATTAACAAATTAAATATTTTTCATAAAATCATAATATCAAGAAATAAAAAAATAATTAGAATTAGATTTTTTTATCAAAATTAATTTTGCTAATTTAATTTAGTTTAACTTAGGGCAATTTTAACTTTTTTTTATATAAATAAAATTAAATAGAGATTAGGGTGAATTTCTGATTTAATTCCTTTTTTTTCTCAAATAAATAGAAATACAAAATAGGTTCTTAGAGTGAATTAATTTATATTTATTGATTTAAAATTAATTAGAACTTAGGGTTTTCTTTTAATTTTTCATTATTTTCTTAAAACATGACAAAAAATAATCTTCTTTTTAATCAATCGTCAATAGATTTAGTCAAGGGTCAAAACCCTAGTTGTCTCATATTTGATTCATCGCGCGCGTGTTAATTATTTTTGCCAATATTTCTATAACTGTTCATGGCTTGTAATAGTTAATTTAGGGCTTTTACTTATCGCTTTTTCCCGGGTTTTTGGCTATGTAATTAATCCCCCTCCCCGAAGCCTTGTAATAGCGTAGATTTACTTTCTCGCATTTTAATCCCCACAAATATTTGACTGTTTAGATGTATGCTAATAGGATTGTATGACAAGAATGCATGACAAATTAATACGGTTAGAAAACCCTAATGTGCAAAGATAAATAACTGAAACAAATCACCCGCACATATCACTCTTAGGGTATATTCTCACTTCGGTTGCCTTCGGTAAACGATCATTAAGCATAGGGTGTCTTAGTGGTTGCCCTCTTGTCTAAAAAAGATCAAAAGTCCCTTTCGAATGTTGCCTCGAAAATGTTGCCTCGAATATGATCTTAAGACTCTAGGGCTGTTACTATGGTGTCCTAATATTGCTTTAGTGATCGTACGTCCCTTTCGAATTGACCCTTACAACTCCAACGACGGTGCTACCTATTTCTCAATAGTAGGATAACGTTGTCTAAAGGAAACGAGAATATAAACGATCTTTTTTCGAGTAAATAGATGCTAGTAGGCACTTGCTCAAAATCAAAGCTTTTCACACTTACACATTTCAAAACAATTTTCAAAACAACTTCGTCACACCTTTATGGACTGATACAAGGGTTATCACGAAGTAAAACATTTTCAAAACAAAGCACACACAAGCAATTTAAAAATATGAGCAAGTACCTAAGAGCCCATGGAAAACCATGGATATAAAGGGTGCTAACGCCTTCCCTTTCTATAATCTACCCCCCGTACTCAGAATATCTCGAAAAAGGATTTTTTCTGTACTTTTTTCCTTTCCAATTGGATGAAATAAAAGTTGGCGGCGACTATTGCTTAGCACGACATTTTGCAAACAAAAAACACAAAACGCTAACCAGCGTTAAATAGTCAGTTCTTCCACCGTATCACAGAACTGGCGACTCTGCTGGGGACTTAATAAGTGGGGTATACCTTAGGATCTAGGTCATCATAATTTCTTCTCTTAATTGATCTATTTGCTTTATTTTTGAGGATTTTTGTTTGGGGTTACTATAGATCCTACACCCGGATCTGGGGAATAACTTTTAGGTAAGTAGCAATAGATTGTGAGGGATCTGTATAACGTAGACCGATATGGTTGAAGCAGCAACTACATTGGTGTGGTACATTGGTTGGTACTGGTATCCCTTATGGAGAAACGAGGAGGATACGGGGCCTCTGCGTGGTGTCGTTAAGCATCAACTGACCTTAGAACCTTTAATCTCCCAACTTAGCCATTAGAAAGTAGTGAGATAGTCGGCCTCGGTGTAGAGCTGAGAACTGGTTGATACTCGATGCTACACTCATTGAGACCATACTCTCGGAATAGTTCCGGCCGCAAGAAAAGATTGTGTGAGCTGAAACCATGACTGATGGAGGATGGTCAGTGATATTGAGATCCTCTAGAACCCGGTTACTTTTTCTAGGACAGGTTGAAACCAACTTAACTTCAAGAGGGTACTACCTTTGACCTCATGCAAGCCTTAAACTTAAGGGTTTTGTGTGATCTGAATGTGTTTACAATATTTGTGTTTGCTATACCTGTGGTTTATCATGACATCATGCATCATAACATGGCATTCATGCTTCATTACACTAACCATTTCAAAGACCAAGGGAATTTATCTTTGTTCTATTTTGCAGATCATGGCTTCCATGCGCAGAAATACCATCCGAGTCAACTTTGTGTAAATACCTGCCCAACTTAAAGAGTTAGCATCAAGAGTTTCTGAAACTTCTAATTTCATTAAGAGACACAGTCAACTTCTCAGCCTGGTTACTTCAAACCTTGATGAACAGATGATGAGCGTACTTTTTCAGGTCTCCGATCCCAAGCATCACTACTTCACCTTTCCAGATTACCAGCTGGTACCCACATCAGAAGAGTTCTCTCATCTATTGGGCATATCCATTATTGAACAGGTACCCTTCACAAGTATGGAAGAGATCCCTAAGCCAGAAGACATTGCCTCAACTTTGCATTTAAAACGGGCCAATGTGGTATCCAATTGGGAAACTCGAAGCGGGGTCGAAGGTTTTCTAGCCAAATTTCTGATGGACCAGGCTCAACTATTCTGGGATGATTTGGATTTTCAGGCTTTTGAAGATGTCCTGGCTCTTCTTATCTATGGTTTGGTTCTCTTCCCTAATCCAGATTCCTTTGTAGATGTGAATGCTGTCAATATTTTCCTTTCTCACAACCCTGTGCCTACCTTGCTGGGAGATATCTTGCATGCTCTCTATACTCGTACTATGAGGAGAAGAGGGACTCCTATGTGTTACAGGCTATTGCTGTCAAGGTGGTTTACTTCTCACCTCCCTAAGTTTGTGCTGAAGAACGAAGAAGGTTTGGGTTGGTCATACAGAATAATGTCACTTGCTCATACATATATTCTTTGGTGTTCCCGGGCTATGGAAGACACTGCTGTTATTAACCGCTGTGGGGGATACCCTAATATCCGATTGCTTGGAATCAGAGGAGGTATAACTTACAATCCTTGTCTAGCTTTGCAAAAATTTGGCTGTGCTCGAAGAGATGGTCCCCATGAGTTACTTCTTGAGGATATTGTATTTGACTATAAGGAGGATGTTAAGGAGCATCTCCGGAGGTTCATACGAGCTTGGGGCGGGGTAAATAGATCTGACCCTGAAGACTTCCCTTCCTATGCAGCCTTACCTCCAACGGGTCCGAGCTCGTGCCCAGAAGCTGATGATGCCTTATGAGGCCGTGTTACCATTGATTGTGGAGCCCACTAATGAAGAAGGCATTCCTTACACGGTTCTCTACCCTTACATGCCCACTGATCCTGGGGAGTTGCAGAGGTCTTGGATTCAGCTGAAGAATGAGCAGGACACTTACCGGGAGCAGTTCCATGAGCAAGAGGGGAAGGTTTTGAATCTCACCAGGCAGCTCGAGGAAGAAAGAGTGATCAATGACTATATCAGCACAAAGAGGAAGCGTCCATGGGACTTTTGATTTTGCTTTTTCTGGTTTTAGATTTTTGTTTTATTTACTTATTTTGTAACGCCTTAAAGGCATTATTGAACCTTTTAAAGTTAAGCTAATAAAGTTTTGTTTATTTTTGGTTTGCAAATTTAAATCTCCCAAAGTCTTTGAAATCATTACATGCGCATCCCATTATCATGCACACCATTACATGTACCACTACAGGTTTCTAATCTTCTTCGCTGTTTATTTCAGCAGAAATATCTTCCGATCAAGCCATCAAAGATCTTCAAACACATAACGCCTAATTCCAACAGATGTTCATAAGTCTGGCTAAGGGGCAAGAGGATCTGAAGACCCTTATTCTGAAAGAGAAGAAGAAGAAGAAGAAGAAGAAGGTCGGAATTCTGAATATGGGCAGAAGATTCGGAGAAAGGTTGAAGCATAAAACTGATCTGACCTCTTCATCCAAGGACGGGGAGAACCAAGAAAGGGAAAAGGACCCTAGTCCTACAGTTTCTGACAACGATACTGATTACGATGATGAGCAATATGCTCCTGTTGAGGATAGGTACAAGCAGCTAGAAGACCGTCTGAGCGCTATGGAGATTCAGAAAATACCTGGTTTGGATTTCGGAGAATTGGGACTAGTATCGGGAGTGGTCATCCCTCATAAGTTCAAAGCTACAGATTTTTCCAAATATAATGGGGTATCCTACCCAAAAATCCATCTCCGCTCATATGTCCGAAAGATCCAATCCCACACTACTGATAGAAATTTGTGGGTGCACTTCTATCAAGATAGTCTGTAGGGGACTCAGCTTGAATTGTTCTACCAGTTGGAAGGAGTCAGTGTACGAAACTGGGAAGACCTTGCTGCTTCTTTTTACAAGCAATATCAGTATAATGCCGACCTTGCTCCCACTCGTACTCAGATCCAGGGTATGTCCATGGGCGCAGGTGAAGGATTTAAGGATTGTGCTCAAAAGTGGAGAGACTTGGTTGGAAGAGTCCAACCCCCATTGTCTGATAGGGAGTTGGTTGACATGTTTCTAGGTACGCTATCTGGTCCATTTTTCAATCACTTAATCGGAAGCTCGTCGTCTGGTTTCACCGAGCTGATTTTAACTGGAGAGAGAGTAGAAGCTGGCATTCGAAGTGGTAAAATACAGAAGGATGCCTCTTCGAGTTCGGTAAAGAAGCCTTTCAATGGTAAGAAGGAAGCCAGTGCAGTCTACATCCCGAGGGGCCATAACATATCTGAACACCGTCAAACGGTAAATGCTGTAGTGATACCAAGACTCGTAGTTGCTCTATAACGCAACAATCAACAAAGGGTGGAAAGACCACAACGACAGTTTACCCGCATCAACATGACTTTGGCTGAAGTTCTGCCTCATCTGTTAAAATCTAACTTGGCAACCTTGAGACAGGCTCCCAAGAATCCGAATACTACCTCTCCCAGATACAATCCCAACGCGCGGTGCGCCTACCATTCTGAGAGTCCAGGCCATGATACAAATGATTGTTGGGCCCTGAGAAACAAAGTACAAGATTTGCTCGAAGCCAAGGAGATAGAGTTTGATGCTCCAGAAAAACCGAATGTTATAACTGCTCCTATGCCCAAACATGGCCGTGGAGTCAATGCTGTTGACACTGATTTGTCTATGACCTCTATTGAAGAAATTTCTACTCCTCTTATGACTGTTAAGAAGAATTTGCTGTTGGCCAGTTTATTTTCGGGCTGTGGTGAAGGTTGCAACATGTGTTCAATTATGCCTACTGGTTGCCGTTTGTTGATGTCAGGTGTTCAACCCCTGATGGACAATAAAGAGATTTTGTCTGAGAAGACTATGATTCCCATTGTTCCCGCTGAAGACGTCGCCATTATAACCATCTCCGCCAATCCTTCCAAGGTTTCCTCTGGAAAACCTGTTAGGATTACACCTGTTCCAAGAATTGCTCCGCTAATAATCAAAGTTCCTAGTCCCATCCCGTACACTTCAGACAAGGTTGTCCCATGGAATTATGGTGATGATGTGTATTATCATGGCATTAAGAAAGAATTGAAGAATGAAGAAGTTGATACTGATGTCAGTAACATTGTCGGGACTAGTAAAGTTACCCGAAGTGGAAGGGTCTTCTCTCCTAAGATTTCCCCGAAGACTATCATCAAGCCTACCGTTATTCCAACTGCTGCTCCAACCAGCACTCCTGACATTTCCCCTGTTCCTACTCCAGTTATTACCCCTGCTACTATTCCTATTCTTACTCCAATTATCACCCCTGCTGCTGAGCCATCTGGGACTCGGGGCAAAGAAATTATAGGTGAGCCTGCCCGGACGGAGGCACCTAAGAAAATCGTTGTGGAAGCCTCTAAACAAGAAATAGAGGAAATACTGAAAATTATCAAGAAGAGCGATTACAATGTGGTTGAGTAGCTGGGGCAGACCCCGTCAAAGATCTCCATGTTGTCTCTGATGTTGTGTTCTGAAGCCCATGTGAAGGCTTTGATTGCATTTCTCAAGACTGTGCATGTGCCGTAGGAAACTTCAGGAAATCAGTTCAAAGATTGTGTGGCCAGCCTGACTCCTGACAATGGGCTGGGTTTTTCAGATGCAGATCTAACACCTAAGTGGAGGAATCATAATGATGCTCTGCATATCTCGATTGAGTGCATGGGCACCACTATGGCTCACGTGCTGGTAGATATCGGATCTTCGTTGAATGTTCTTCCGAAGAAAGCATTGGACCGTTTGGATTGTGAGGGTTTGACCTTAAAACCGAGTAATATTGTGGTAAGGGCTTTTGAAGGATCAAAGAGAATGGTGCACGGGGAGGTGGACATCCCTGCCAAGGTGGGTTCTCAAAATTTTGGGTCCACCTTCTACGTAATGGACATCAAGCCATCGTATTCTTGCTTGCTGGGTTGTCCTTGGATCCATAGGGCTGGGGAAGTTACTTCCACACTCCATCAAATGCTGAAGTATCCGGTGAAGGGGAAGATTGTCACAGTGCAAGGTGAAGAAGAGTATATGGTGAGTCATCTCAATTCCTTCCGCTACGTAGAGATGGACGGGGAATTCATAGAAACTCCTTCTCAGAAATTCAAAGAGGTCCCTCAGACTTTGGCGTCAAATGAAGTTACTACCAACAAACCTCCGCTGAATATGGCTTCTCTCAAGGATGCCAGCGCTGTAGTTGAAGAAGGTGGGTGTACCAATTGGGGTCAGCTCCCTGATTTCACTCACAAAACTGAAATATTTGGTTTGGGCTTTACTACAGGGGCTCAAAGGGCTGTTAGACGCGCACGGATTGGAAGGCCTCCTCTGCACATCTGCAATCGGGGAATTAATGCAATTGAAGACAATGAAGAGGACTCAAATATCGACAGCTGGATCTACCCAACGACCAACAGTGGACTGAATAATTGGACGACGAAGGACTTCATACCCGTTTCTTTTATTCCGCAGTAATTGACTTTTGTTTTAAGATTTGTAATAAACAGTTTGAAACTTTACGGCCCGATGCCTTGCCCGAGGCACCTTGGCTTCGCTTGTGAGGGCTTATTATTTGTCATTTCATATATCATTAATAAACCATTGGACGTTTTCTTGCATACAAATTTTGCGCTCCTTGTTTTTCTTTTCTGTCTCTCACTTTATCAAAACAGCTATTCTCTTACACACACTCACGTATCATAGTGCATATCCATATCCACTCTGGATCCCATTGATAACAGCTCTGCTACTGCCAGTTATGACTTCAAAAATCCGATCAACCAAGCCAAGGACGAAGGTGAGGATGATTGTGAGGTGCCTGGAGAACTTGCTAGACTATAACAGCAGGAAGAAAGGGCCATACATCCGCATGAAGAGCCAGTTGAGTCAGTGAATTTGGGTACAGAGGAAGACAGGAAAGAGGTTAAGATAGGTGCGAATCTGGATCCTAGTGTCAATCAAGAGTTAGTACAGATGCTACACGACTATGTTGAGATCTTCGCCTGGTCCTATGAAGACATGCCTGGTTTGGACACTGATATTGTTGTACATCGCCTGCCGACTAAAGAAGACTGACCTCCGGTAAAGCAGAAGGCCTTCCGTATGGGCCCTGAAATGTCATAGAAAATCAAGGCAGATGTTATGAAACAGTTCGACGCAGGGTTCTTAGCTGTCACTTCTTATCTGAAGTGGGTTGCTAACGTCGTTCTAGTACCTAAGAATGATGGTAAAGTATGGATGTGTGTGGACTAGAGAGATCTGAATAGGGAAAGCCCCAAGGATGACTTCCCACTTCCTCACATTGATGTTCTAGTCGACAACATCGCGCAACACAAGATCTTCTCTTTCATGGATGGTTTTTCTGGCTACAATCAGATCAAGATGGCTCTTGAGGACATGGAGAAGACAACCTTCGTTACACAGTGGGGCACCTTCTGTTACAAGGTAATGCCTTTTGGGTTAAAGAATGCTGGGGAAACTTATCAGTGCACCATGGTCGCTTTGTTCCATGATATGATTCACCACGAGATAGAGGTTTATGTTGATTACATGATAGCCAGGTCTCAGACTGAGGAAGAGCACCTTGATCATCTCCAGAAACTGTTTGACAGGTTGAAGACGTAAAAGATGAGGTTGAATCTGAACAAGTGTACCTTTGGGGTAAGGTCTGGTAAGCTTATGGGTTTTATTGTCAGTGACAAAGGTATTCAGGTGGATCCTGCAAAGTTAAAAGCAATACAAGAGATGTCAGCTCCCCGCACATAGAAGGAAGTTAGAGGTTTCTTAGGACATATGAATTACATCGCCAGGTTCATTTCACATCTGACTGCTACTTGTGAGCCAATCTTCAATCTGCTGAAGAAAGATCAAGTGGTAAAGTGGAATGATGAACGCTAGACCGCTTTCAAAAGAATCAAGGAATACCTTCAAGAACCACCAATTTTGATGCCTCCAGTTGAAGGAAGACCTTTGATATTATACTTGACAGTGCTAGACAATTCAATGGGGTGTGTGATGGGGCAGCATGACGAGTCTGGCCAAAAAGAGCACGCCATTTACTACCTTAGCAAAAAGTTTACCGACTGTGAGACCCAATACTCATTGCTCAAGAAAACTTGCTGCACTTTGGCATGGGCTGCTCTTCGACTGAGACAGTATATGCTGACTCACACTACCTTATTAATATCAAAGATGGATCTGATCAAGTATATTTTCGAGAAGGCCGCTCTCTCCGGAAGGATAGCAAGATGGCAGATGATCCTAACTGAGTACGACATCCAATATACAACCCAAAAAGTAATCAAGGGGAGTGTGTTGGCAGATCATTTGGCGCATCAGGCCGTGGATGACTACCCGTCTATGAATTTCGAGTTCTTGGATGAGAATATCATGTTGGTGACTGCCTGTGAAGAACTTGGACCGGATGAAGGACCCGAGGAGGGATCCCGATGGTCTGTGTATTTTGATGGAGCCTCGAACGCATTGGGTAACAACATTGGTGTTGTAATCATATCTCCTGAGGGCTGTCATACTCCGTTCACCGCCCGATTATGTTTTAACTGCACCAATAATATGGCGGAGTATGAAGCGTGTATCATGGGTCTTCGAGCTACTATTGACTTGAGGATTAAGTTATTCAAATCATTACATGCGCATCCCATTATAATGCACACCATTACAGGTACCACTACAAGTTTGTAATCTTCTTCGCTGTTTATTTTCACAGAAATGTCTTCCGATCAAGCCATCAAAGATCTCCAGGCACAGAATGCCCAATTCCAACAGATGTTCATAAGTCTGGCTAAGGGGCAAGAGGATCTGAAGACCCTTATTCTGAAAGAGAAGAAGAATAAGAAGAAGGTCGGAATTCTGAATATGGGCAGAAGATTCGGAGAAAGGTTGAAGCATCAAACTGAACTGACCTCTTCATCCAAGGATGGGGAGAACCAAGAAAGGGAAAAGGACCCTAGTCCTACAGTTTCTGACAACGATACTGATTACGATGATGAGCAATATCCTCCTGCTGAGGATAGGTACAAGCAGCTAGAAGACCGTCTGAGCGCTATGGAGATTCAGAAAATACCTGGTGTGGATTTCACAGAATTGGGACTAGTATCAGGAGTGGTCATCCCTCATAAGTTCAAAGCTTCGGTTTTTGCCAAATATGATGGGGTATCCTGCCTAAAACTCCATCTCCGCTCATATTTCCGAAAGATCCAACCCTATACTGCTGATAGAAATTTGTGGATGCACTTCTTTCAAGATAGTCTGTCGGGGACTCAGCTTGAATGGTTCTACCGGTTGGAAGGAGCCAGTGTCCGAAAATGGGAAGACCTTGCTGCTGCTTTTTACAAGCAATATCAGTACAATGCCGACTTTGCTCCAACTCGTACTCAACTCCAGGGTATGTCCATGGGCGTAGGTGAAGGTTTTAAGGATTATGCTCAAAAGCGGAGAGACTTGGCTGGAAGAGTCTAACCCCCGTTGTCTGATAGGGAGTTGGTTGACATGTTTCTAGGGACGCTATCTGGTCAATTTTTCAATCACTTAATCGGCAGCTCGTCCTCTGGTTTCACCGAGCTGATTTTAACTGGAGAGAGAGTAGAAGCTGGCATTCGAAGTGGTAAAATACAGAAGGATGACTCTTTGAGTTCGGTAAAGAATCCTTTCACTGGTAAGAAGGAAGCCAGTGCAGTCTACAGCCCGAGGGGCCAGAGCAGATCTGAACACCGTCAAACGGTAAATGCTGTAGTGATACTAAGACCCTCAGTTTCTCCACAACGCAACAATCAACAAAGGGTGGAAAGACCACAACGGTAGTTTACCCGCGTCAACATGACTTTGGCGGAAGTTTTGCCTCATCTGTTAAAATCTAACTTGGCAACCTTGAGAGAGGCTCCCAAGAATCCGAATACTACCTCTCCCAGATACAATCCCAACGCGTGGTGCGCCTACCATTCTGAGAGTCCAGGCCATGATACAAATGATTGTTGGGCCCTGAGAAATAAAGTACAAGATTTGCTCGAAGCCAAGGAGATAGAGTTTGATGCTCCAGAAAAACCGAATGTTATAACTGCTCCTATACCCAAACATGGTCGTGGAGTCAATGCTATTGACACTGATTTGTTTGTGACCTCTGTTGAAGAAATTTCTACTCCTCTTATGACTGTTAAGAAGAATTTGTTGTTGGCCGGTTTATTTCCGGGCGGTGGTGAAGGTTTCCACATGTGTTCAATTATTCCTACTGGTTGCCGTTTGTTGAAGTCAGGTGTTCAGCCCCTGATGGACAACAAAGAGATTTTGTCCGAGAAGACTATGATTCCCGTTGTTCCCACTGAAGAAGTCGCCATTATAACCATCTCCGCTAATCCTTCCAAGGTTTCCTCGAGAAAACCTGTTAGGATTACACCTGTTACAAGAATTGCTCCGCTAATAATCACTGTTCCTGGTCCCATCCCGTACACTTCAGACAAGTCTTTCCCATGACATTATGGTGATGATGTGTATTATCATGGCATTAAGCCAGAATTGAAGAATGAAGAAGCTGATACTGATGTCAGTAACATTGTCGGGACTAGTAAAGTTACCCGAAGTGGAAGGGTCTTCTCTCCTGAGATTTCCCCGAAGACTATCATCAAGCCTACTGTTATTCCAAATGCTGCTCCAACCAGCACTCCTGACATTTCCCTTGTTCCTACTCCAGTTATTACCCCTGCTACTATTCTTATTCTTACTCCAGTTATCACCCCTGCTGCTGAGCCATTTTGGACTCGGGGCAAAGAAATTATAGGTGAGCCCGCCCGGACGGAGGCACCTAAGAAAATCGTTGTGGAAGCCTCTAAACAAGAAATAGAGGAAATACTGAAAATTATCAAGAAGAGCGTTTAAAATGTGGTCGAGCAGCTGGGGTAGACCCCGTACAAGATCTCCATGTTGTCTCTGCTGTTGTGTTCTAAAGCCCATGTGAATGCTTCGATTGCATTTCTCAAGACTGTGCATGTGCCGCAGGAAACTTCAGGAGATCAGTTCAAAGATTGTGTGGCCAGCCTGACTGCTGACAATGGGCTGGGTTTTTCAGATGCAGAGCTAACACCTAAGGGGAGGAATCATAATGATGCTCTGCATATCTTGATTGAGTGCAGGGGCACCACTATGGCTCACATGCTGGTAGATATCGGATCTTCGTTGAATGTTCTTCCGAAGAAAGCATTGGACCGTTTGGATTGTGAGGGTTTGACCTTAAAACTGAGTAATATTGTGGTAAGGGCTTTTGACAGTTCAAAGAGAATGGTGCACGGGGAGGTGGACATCCATGTCAAGGTGGGTTATCAGAATTTTGGATCCACCTTCTACGTAATGGACATCAAGCCATCATATTCTTGCTTGCTGGGTCGTCCTCGAATCCATAGGGCTGGGGCAGTTACTTCCACACTCCATCAAATGCTGAAGTATTCGGTGAAGGGGAAGATTGTCACATAACAAGGTGAAGAAGAGTATATGGTGAGTCATCTCAATTCCTTCCGCTACATAGAGATGGACGGGGAATTCATAGAAACTCCTTGTCAGAATTTCGAAAAGGTCCCTCAGACTTTAGCGTCAACTGAAGTTACTACCAACAAACCTCCACTGAAGATGGCTTCTCTCAAGGATGCCAGGGTTGTAGTTGAAGAAGGTGGGTGTACCAATTGGGGTCAGCTCCCTGATTTCACTCACAAAACTGACAAATTTGGTTTGGGCTTTACTACAGGGGCTCAAAGGGTTGTTAGACGCGCACGGATTGGAAGGCCTCCTCTGCACATCAGCAATCGGGGAATTAATGCAATTGAAGACAGCGACGAGGACTCAAATATTGACAGTTAGATCTACCCAACGACCAACGGTGGACTGAATAACTGGACGGCGAAGGACTTCATACATGTTTCTTTTATTCTGCAACACAAGATCTTCTCTTTCATGGATGGTTTTTCTGGCTACAACCAGATCAAGATGGCTCTTGAGGACATGGAGAAGACAACCTTCGTTACACAGTGGGGCACCTTCTGTTACAAGGTAATGCCTTTTGGGTTGAAGAATGCTGGGGAAACTTATCAGTGCGCCATGGTCGCTTTGTTCCATGATATGATTCACCACGAGATAGAGGTTTATGTTGATTAAATGATAGCTAGGTCTCAGACTGAGGAAGAGCGCCTTGATCATCTCCAGAAACTGTTTGACAGGTTGAAGACGTAAAAGATGAGGTTGAATCCGAACAAGTGTACCTTTGGGGTAAGGTCTGGTAAGCTTATGGGTTTTGTTGTCAGTGACAAAGGTATTCAGGTGGATCCTGCAAAGGTAAAAGCCATACAAGAGATGCCAGCTCCCCGCACAGAGAAGAAAGTTAGAGGTTTCTTGGGACGTCTGAATTACATCGCCAGGTTCATTTCACATCTGACTCCTACTTGTGAGCCAATCTTCAAGCTGCTGAAGAAAGATCAAGTGGTAAAGTGGAATTATGAATGCTAGACCGCTTTCAAAAGAATCAAGGAATACCTTCAAGAACCACCAATTTTGATGCCTCCAGTTGAAGGAAGAGCTCTGATATTATACTTGACAGTGCTAGACAATTTAATGGGGTGTGTGATGGGGAAGCATGACGAGTCTGGCCGAAAAGAGCACGCCATTTACTACCTTAGAAAAAATTGACCGACTGTGAGACTCGATACTCATTGCTCAAGAAAACTTGCTGCACTTTGGCATGGGCTGCTCTCCGACTGAGACAGTATATGCTGACTCACACTACCTTATTGATATCAAAGATGGATTCGATCAAGTATATTTTCGAGAAGCCTGCTCTCTCCGGAAGGATAGCAAGATGGCAGATGATCTTAACTGAGTACGACATCCAATACACAACCCAAAATGCAATCAAGGGGAGTGTGTTGGCGGATCATTTGGCGCATCAGGCCGTGGATGACTACCAGTCTATGAATTTTGAGTTCCTGGATGAGAATATCATATTGGTGACTGACTGTGAAGAACCTGGACCGGATGAAGGACCCGAGGAGGGATCCCGATGGTCTGTGTATTTTGATGGAGCCTTGAACGCATTGGGTAACGACATTGGTGTTGTAATCATATCTCCTGAGGGCTGTCATACTCCATTCATCGCCCGATTATGTTTTAACTGCACCAACAATATGGCAGAGTATAAAGCGTGTATCATGGGTCTTCGAGCTACGATTGACTTGAGGATTAAGTTCTTAAATGTATTAGGAGATTCCGCTCTAGTGATAAGTCAGATCAAGGGCGAGTGGGATACAAAGCATCCGAATCTTATTCCTTACAAAGAGTATGTACTGACATTGCTCCCAAACTTTGAGGAGATAAACTTTGAACATTTCCCACGAGAAGAGAACCAGTTGGTGGACGCGCTAGCTACCTCGTCTTCTATGTTCAAATCCAGGTGGGAGAATGAGGCTCCCCAGATTACCATTGAGAGGTTGGACGAACCCGCGTACTGCTGTGACATTGAGACTGAAGAGGTAGCAGATAAACCCTGGTTCCACGAGGTAAAGAGGTATCTTGAGGCTCAAGAATACCCCGAGGGGGCATCTGTTAATGATAAGAAGTTTCTGAGAAGGTTCGCTTCGAAGTTCTTCATCATTAATGGAATCCTCTATAAGCATAACCATGATTCAACCTTACTGCGATGTGTGGACAAGAGCGAGGCAGAAAGAATCAAGGCAGAGTTGCATGAAGGTACCTTCGGAACCCATTCTAGTGGACACACCATAGCGAAGAAAATCATACGGGCAGGATATTACTGGTCCACTATGGAGGCCGATTATTATCAGCACTCTCGAACTTGCCATAAGCGCCAAGTCTATGCTGATAAATTGCATGTGCCTCCAGTCCCTCTGAATGTTTTGACAGCTCCTTGGCCATTTGCAATGTGGGGCATATACATGATTGGCGAGATCAGACCTACTGCATCTAACAGGCATTGTTTCATTCTGGTAGCCATTGATTACTTTACAAAGTGGGTTGAGGCAACTTCCTTTGCTACAATAACTAAGAACGTCGTGGCGCGGTTCATCCGACACAATCTGATTTGTCGATATGGCATACCAGAGATGATTATTACTGACAATGGTACAAATCTCAATAACATGATGATCACCGAGCTCTGCAGACAGTTCAAGATTCAGCATCACAACTCTTGTCCCTACCGGCCGAAGATGAATGGGGCTGTTGAAGCAGCTAATAAGAACATCAAGAAGATTGTGCAGAAGATGACGGTGACATAAAAAGACTGGAACGAGATGTTACCATTCGCCCTTCATGGGTACCGTACCTCAGCACAGACATCGACAGGGGAAACACCTTACTCTTTGGTATATGGCATGGAGGCAGTCCTACCCATCGAAGTCCAGATACCCTCTCTCAAGATTATGAAGGATGCGGGTTTGAACGAGGACGACTGGATCCAAACCCGACTTGATCAGCTGAATCTAATTGATGAAAAGAGACTTACTGCTATCTGTCATAGTCAGATGTATCAAAAGCGGATGATCAAGGCTTTTAACAAGAAAGTTAGACGCTAAGAATATCAAGTCGGAGATCTAGTGATCAAACGCATCCTACTACCACAAGGTGATCCCAGGGGAAAATGGACCCCTACATACGAAGGGCCATTTGTGGTTAAGAACATTTTCTCCGAAGGAGCTATGATTCTAACCACCATGGATGGTGACGACCTTCCTCACCCCGTCAATGCAGACATAGTGAAAAGATACTACTGTTAGACGGTGTGGCAAGTGATCGAGAGGGGGGGGGGTGAATAGATCACCTCTTCTTTTTCAAGGATTTAAAATAGTTTTATCAAAGAGAGTTGAAAGCAGCGAAAATCAATGTCCTGAATGAATTTCGTCTACTTTGAATCGACTACTAGAAAGCTTGACATGTGAAAACTTTGCTGGATTTTTATTAAATGGAATGGATGAATATACAACTCAGAAATCTTGACGTTTCAATTCACTTATCCTAAAACAATATTTCCAATGAATTTAGAAATTTGATAGGAATTTTGTCAAACACTTGGCGTATGCTTGTATAATGATTTAATAGTGGTGGTTTGGTGAAAATGTTTGAGCCATTATGTTTATCATTAGACTGTAAAACTTAGCACGCCAATTGAATTGAAAAATTATAGAATATGTAAAATTGTAAAGAGAAAGAAAGAGAGAACGATACGCAGGCAGTTTGGTAAGGAAGTTCCCCACTGTCGTCCTCGCGTGTGGGTACGTCTCCCTCTCAATTTCACAATCGAAACTGAGAACTTTTATATTAATATGCTGAATGTTTGATAGCAATGTTACACTACACAGAAAGCAAAAATCCCTATGATCTTCTTCTTCTTGTAAGAACCACCACTTGATATGAGTTGTATCAAGATTCCCTGCAAAGTCACCGAATGATCCTCCGCTTCCACGGCCTGTTTGTTCAAAATCCTTACGATTTACAAACCCCTCGCTACGGCTGAATCCGACTCGCGTGACCGTGACTGACAAAACCCTCAAGAACACACCCGTTCTTGAAGGACAAACCCTCTGGTTTATTTCTTGAAGCTTCCTCTTCAACCTTCAACTCAGCTAGATGTCTTCAATACTCAGCTGAATGTTATCTCAAACCGCTTGATTCAATGCAACAAGGATGTTTGATTTTATTTGTTGTTGTTGAATGCAAGATGGTTGAGAAGATGATGAAGATGAAGGAATGAAACGCTTCTAGTTGCTCACAATTGTTTTTGCACACAATCTTCTATGTTGCTATCTTGTATTCTGAAGAAATGCTTGCTTATATTTATAAAAGAAAACGGTTAGTAAAAAAAGAAAGTGCTATGAGTTGATGCATGTTGGTCATGTGTCGACTCATGTTAGTTACATGTAACAAGATGAGTCGATACATTATGTTTTGAGTCGATACAAAAACCTGTTATAGCGTTTTACAGAACCAACACTTTTATACCCGTCGACACATAATGCGTATGTGTCGATACATACTGATTGTAAATTTAACTTTTGAATTTAAAACATAGTATGTGTCGACACATGATATTATGTATTGATACATATAAGTTTCAAAATGTTTTCCAAGATCATCAGAATGTATTGTGTCGATACATAATGCGTATTTGTCTATACATACTGATTATAAATTTAACTTTTCAATTTAAAACATAGTATGAGTCGACACATGATATTATGTATCGATAAATATAAGTTTCAAAACGTTTTCCAGGATCATCAGAATGTTTTATGTCGATACATAAGGTTTTGTGTCGATTCATACAAGTATTACAGGGGCATCAAAATATTATGTGTTGATGCATGAAACTTATGTATCGATGCATGCAGTTTTTAGATTTACATTCCAGTATCATCAAAGAGTTATGTATCGACTCATAAGCTTTTGTATCGATACATAATAGTTTTGAGATACAAGTCCAGGGACTTCAGAAAGCTATGTATCAATACAAAACTTGATGTGTCGACTCATAATGATGCATTATGAGAGAAATGTAATTTTGGCTTATTCAAACATGTTATATTATATTTGCAATCATTCAAAATCAATCTATGAAGGGGTTTCTCACAAACTCCCCATTTTTGATGATGGCAAATGTCTGATGATGTGTCGTGAATGAAAAAAGCTTGCTCCCCCTGAGTTTGTGTATCTTCTTCCTAATAAAAGCACAATCTTCACTGAAACATTCTTCTTCTCCCCCTTTGACCATATCAAAAAGATAATAAGCAACATTTTAAAGAAACTCAGCACATAGGAAAATTTATATACAATTTCAGCGGTTAATGGACTTGGCATTCACACAGAATGTCAGGCATAAAGTTATCAATAAGTAAGTAAATAGCGGAGTAAATATAAAGTAATCACGTTAAAAGTAATGCATTGGCAGATAAAAAGTTAGATTACATAAACACGATAAAATGTTTGAAAGAGACATTTATACAAGCACTTGAAAGAAACAAAATGATATGATGTAAATTGCATATGTCAAATTCAAACAATTTATGTAAAAGAGATATACGAAGACATTTCAGTGAACATTTAGATCAACTTATAGGTGATTGGGGGTGAAGATAGGAAAGATATTACCTCGTTTGATTAGATAAGTGAACACACGTACTAAAGCTGAAAAAGCACATCTTAACAGTATGGTGTGACATAGATATATTTCAATTACATATATGTTTAGGACAACACGTATGAGAGATCTAAAATCCCTAGCTCACGGCGGATGTTGAAGAAGAGGTCTGTTGCAAGTGGTTTTGTGAATATGTCAGCAAGTTGATTTTTAGTATCAACATGCTCAAACGTAACATCCTCCTTTTCAACATGATCGCGTAGAAAGTGATGTCTAATTTCTATGTGTTTAGTGCGTGAGTGTAAAACTGGATTATTAGTGAGGTTTATAGCACTTGTATTGTCACATTTGATTGGAATATGTTTTAATTGAATATCGTAGTCTTGTAATTGTTGCTTCAGCCATAAGATCTGAGCATAACAGCTATCGGCTGCAACGTATTCAGCTTCAGCAGTTGACAAAGCAACAAAAACTTGCTTTTTGCTATGCCAACTTATTAAAGAGTTTGAAAACAAGTGACATGTTCCACTAGTGCTTTTCCTATCTGATTTGCAGCCAGCAAAATCAAAATCAGAGTAACCTACTAAACTGCAATCGCTTCCCTTTGAATACGATAGCCCATACTTAGGTGTATTATTGAGATACCTAAGTATACGCTTGACAGCTTTCAAGTGGGATTCCTTAGGATCCGATTGATATCGTGCACACATGTAAACACTAAACATGATGTCAGGCCTAGATGCTGTAAGATACAAGAGTGATCCGATCATACCTCTATATTTCTTGACATCGACACTCTTACCGTGTTCATCCTTGTCTAAATTTCCTTTGGTAGGCACGGGAGTATCAATTGGTTTAGAGTTGTTCATCCCAAATCGTTTAAGCAACTCTTGGCAATATTTTGTTTGACATATAATTGTGCCTTCATTGTGCTGCTTTATTTGGATACCGAGAAAGTAGTTTAGCTCCCCCGTGAGGCTCATCTCAAATTCACCCTGCATGATTTTGGAAAATTCCTCGACCAAGTGTAGATTAGTTGAACCAAAAATAATGTCAAAGGATGTGCTTTCCTTTACGTTTAATGAAAAGAGTAGTGTCCACTTGACCTCTTGAATAGCCATGATCAAGTAGAAATTTACTAAGTCTTTCATACCAGACCCGAGGATCCTGTTTAAGACCATATAAAGCTCGTTTTAATTTAAATACATGATCTGGATATTCGTTATTTTCAAAACCTGGAGGTTATGAGACATACACTTCTTCATTTATGACTCTGTTAAGAAAGGCACTCTTTACATCCATTTGATAAAGCTTAAAATCTTTTGCACACGCATAAGCGAGCAAAAGACGTATAGCCTCAAGACGAGCAACTGGAGCATAAGTCTCCTCATAATGAATGCCCTCCTCTTGGTTATACCCTTGTGCTACCAAGCGTGCTTTATTGCGGGTTATCATTCCGTTTTCATCAAGTTTATTTCTAAAAACCTATTTAGTGCCTATGATATGAGGGTCTCGCGGACGAGGGACAAGTTCCCAAACGTCTTTTCTTTTAAACTGATTTAGCTCATCTTGCATGGCCATTAGCCAATATTCATCAATCAAGGCCTCTTTAGCATTCTTAGGTTCTACTTGTGAAACAAAAGAAAAATGATAACAAAAATTACTTATCTTGGAGCGAGTCATTACTCCTTTTGAGATGTCTCCCAATATGTTGTCAATGGGATGGTCTTTAGAGGACTTCCAAGCTAGTGGAAGATCATTTGCTTCCATTTTATCTTCTTCCTCATCTTTTGAAGGGCTTGTATATTTTTCTTCCTTATCATCAATTGTTTTGGATTGAACATTTTCTTCAACAGTTTCTTTGAGTATATTTTCAGTAGATACACCTGCACCATCAAGAGAAATACCTTTTTCGACATGTTTCGGATAAGATTCATCAAAAGAGACATGAACTGACTCCTTAACTGTAAGTAGACGTTTATTGTATACACTATATGTTTTGCTTGATTGTGAGTATTCGAGAAAGATACCTTCATCTGCTTTTGCATCAAATTTTCCAAGATTTTCTTTTCCATTATTTAAGACAAAACATTTGCAACCGAATACATGAAGATGTGACAAGTTTGGCTTTCTTCCTTTCAAGATTTCATTAGGTGTTTTGTCCAAAATTGGACGAATTAGTATTCTGTTTAACACATAGCAGGCTGTGCTAATTGCATCAGCCCAAAAATATTTTGGCAATCCACCTTCATTGAGCATTGTTCTTGCTAGCTCCTCTAAGACGCGATTTTTGCGCTCCACAACTCCATTCTGCTGTGGAGTTCGAGGTGCTGAAAAATTATGCTCAATACCATGCTTGTCACAGTACTTATCAAAGATATGGTTTTGAAATTCACCTCCATGATCGCTTCGAATTGTAATTATTTTCAATTCCATTCTATTTTGAGATAGTTTTGCAAAACTCTTAAAAGCAGAAAAAATTTCATTTTTGCTATGAAGGAATATAGTTCAAGTAAATCTAGAGTAGTCGTCAACAATAAAAAAACCATAATAATTTCCTCCTAAACTTTTTGTTCTAGAGGGTCCAAAAAGGTCCATGTGGAGAAGCTCAAGGGGCCGTGAAGTGGAAATCATGTTTTTGGATTTGAAAGAGACCCTTGTTTGCTTTCCCATTTAGCACGCATCACATAGGTGATCCTTTGTAAATTTTATCTTTGGAAGACCTACTACTAGATCCTTAGATACAACCTAATTAAGCAAATCAAAGTTAACATGCACTAAGCGTCTATGCCAAAGCCATGAATCATCATTCAAGGTGACTAGACACTTAATGCTTGTTAAGGATACATCAAAAAGGTCAAGCATATAGACATTGTTTACTCTAATGCCCTTAAACACAATATCTTTTTCAGTATTTTCAATTATGCAGCAAGTATTTGTGAAGGTAACTTTATAACCTTTGTCACATAATTGACTAATACTGAGCAAATTGTGTTTAAGCCCCTCTACTAAATGGACATTTGAAATAGTAGTGATAAAGGGATTACCTAAACTACCTTTACCGGGTATAGCTCCTTTGTTATTGTCTCCATAGGTAACAAATCCTTTCTTCTTTGCCTTGAAGTCAATGAAGAGCGATATGTCTCCAGTCATATGCCTTGAACACCCGCTGTCTAAAAACCATCTTCTATCCATGGGTGTGAGGCATTTTTCCCGCAATATCAAAAGAGAGAGGTAGGTACCCAATTTTTATTGGGTCCATGTGGGTAAGTGGTAACATGGTTGCCTTTAGGCCTCCATTGGTAAATGCCTTTAGGAACAAGGAACCTCCTAAACTTGCATTTTTCAATGGTATGTCCAAAGTGACAACAATAATGGCATAAACTATGATGATGATGTATTGTTTTACTTCTGCTCATTGTATCCTTTGGTAATTTTTTAACAGAAGAGTATTTTGAATACGGTGGATTTAATGTTTTCTTAAAAATTTTAGGATCGATTACAAAAGTAACTTTGGGCTGTAAAGATTTTTCTAATTTGGCATTAAGAGTCCTAACCTCTTGCTTCCAAATATGACAAACTTCACATTCCCTTATGGGAATACATCCTGTAACATCCTTATCTTTTGAACTTTCTGCAATACTAGCTTTTATACTTTTTAAGTCTTTTTCAGCTTTATAGACTTTACTCTCGAGAAATGAAAATATTTGTTTATCGGAGGATAATATCTTAAAGGCGTCTTCAGATTTGTATTGTAGTTTTTCAAAAGCTAACTTTAGTTCTGAAAAGGTCATAGAAAAGTTGTTAGGATATGCTTGTCTTACTTGTTTGATGTGGTTGTCTTTCTTGTTGTAGAATTGATTTTTTGTATGTGCCATCAGACATAAATTTGCACTTTCATCACTACAACTTGAACTGTCATCGTCTGATGAATCGCTATCGCTTTCCCACGCAATATAAGCTCTTCTTTGTTTGTTGAACTTCTTTGGTGGAGCTTTTTCCTTATCCTTTTTCATCTTTGGACAGTCTGGTTTGTAGTGTCCAACTTTACCACAATTGTAACAAGGTCCTTTACCTCCTTTCTTTTTATTTTCTTCTTGCCTTGGTTCTTTGGATTGTTTTCGAAAGCTTATGAGATTCTTATCGGAGTGCTTGATTCCATTCTTTCGGATAAATCTATTGTATCTCCGAACAAAAAGTCCCATTTGTTCATCATTAGAATTTTCATCACTAGTTGAGCCATTATCATCTTGCTCTTTGGTTCAGGACTTAGAGCTAGAAGTCATTAGAGCTATTGACTTCTTCTCACCCTCCCTGTCTTTGTTCCTTTCTTTCTTACTCTTATTTAAGTATTTTTCAAGACTTTGCAATTCTTGTTGATGTTCTTCCAGCTTTCCAAACAGAGTTGTAATGGTAAGCGTAGTGAGGTCATTTGCTTCCTTGATAGCTGTTATTTAGGTTGCCATTCCCTGCTAAGACATCTCAGAATTTTATTAGTAGTAATTTCATTGGAAACAGGTTTTCCAAGTGCATTTAAATGACTCACAAGATGTACGAATTTCTTCTACATGTCAGAGACAAATTCTCCTTGCTTCATGCGAAAGAGCTCGAACTCTTGATTGAGTGTATTAATGCGGGATTGTTTAACTTCAGTTGTGCCTTCATGGGAAATTTCTAAAGCGTCCCATATTTCTTTAGCGGATGTGCAGTGAGACACCCTATAATACCCATCAACACCAAGTGCTGAGATCATCATATTTCTGGCTCTCCAATCGCACGACCATTTCTTTTCATCCATTTCATTCCATTGATCCTCAGGTTTAGGTACTATTGCACCTGCATCATTCCTCATGGTAATTTGAAAAGGACCATTTTGAATGGCAGTCCATACATTCCTGTCAATGTAATTTATGTGTACTCGCATGCAGTCTTTCCAGTAGCCATAGTTTTAACCAATGAAAACAGGAGCTCTATTATACGCCCCATTTGGTTCAAAGGCCATAGCGTTTCGAGTAGATACAAAGCACTAGCTAATCGGTTCTCTGATACCACTTGTTAGACGGTGTGGCAAGTGATTGAGAGGGGGGAGGGTGTGAATAGATCACCTCTTCTTTTTCAAGGATTTAAAATAGTTTTATCAAAGAGAGTTGAAAGCAGCAAAAATCAATGTCCTGAATCAATTCCATCTACTTTGAATCGACTACTAGAAAGCTTGACATGTGAAAACTTTGCTGGATTTTTATTAAATGGAATGGATGAATATACAACTCAGAAATCTTGACGTTTCAATGCACTTATCATAAAACAATATTTCCAATGAATTTAGAAATTTGATAGGAATTTTGTCAAACACTCGGCGTATGCTTGTATAATGATTTAATAGTGGTGGTTTGGTGAAAATGTTTGAGCCACTATGTTTATCATTAGACTGTAAAACTTAGCACGCCAATTGAATTGCAAAATTATAGAATATGTAAAATTGTAAAGAGAAAGAAAGAGAGAACGATACGCATGCAGTTTGGTAAGGAAGTTCCCCACTGTCGTCCTCGCGTGTGGGTACGTCTCCCTCTCAACTTCACAATCGAAATTGAGAACTTTTATATCAATATGCTGAATGTTTGATAGCAAGGTTACACTACACAGAAAGCAAGAAATCCCTATGATCTTTTTCTTCTTGTAAGAACCACCACTTGATATGAGCTGTATCAAGATTCCTTACAAAGTCACCGAATGATCCTCCGCTTCCACGACCTGTTTGTTCAAAATCCTTACGATTTCCAAACCCCTCGCTACGACTGAATCCGACTCGCGTGACCGTGACTGACAAAACCCTCAAGAACACACCCGTTCTTGAAGGACAAACCCTCTGGTTTATTTCTTGAAGCTTCCTCTTCAACCTTCAACTCAGCTAGACTTCTTCAATACTCAACTGAACGTTATCTCAAACTGCTTGATTCAATGCAACAAGGATGTTTGATTTTCTTTGTTGTTGAATGTAAGATGGTTGAGAAGATGATGAAGATGAAGGAATGAAACGCTTCTGGTTGCTCACAATTGTTTTTGCACACAACCTTCTATGTTGCTATCTTGTATTCTGAAGAAATGCTTGCTTATATTTATAACAGAAAATGGTTAGTCAAAAAAGAAAGTGCTATGAGTCGATGCATGTTGGTCATGTGTCGACTCATGTTAGTTACATGTAACAGGATGAGTCGATACATTATGTTTTGAGTCGATACAAAAACCTGTTATAGCGTTTTACAGAACTAACACTTTTATACCCGTCGACACATAATGCGTATGTGTGGATACATACTGATTGTAAATTTAACTTTTGTATTTAAAACATAGTATGAGTCGATACATGATATTATGTATCGATACATATAAGTTTCAAAATGTTTTCCAGGATCATCATAATGTTTTGTTTCGATACATAATGTGTATGTGTCAATACATACTGATTGTAAATTTAACTTTTGAATTTAAAACATAGTATGAGTCGACACATGATATTATGTATCGATACATATAAGTTTCAAAATGTTTTCCAGGATCATCAGAATGTTTTTTTTCGATACATAATGCGTATGTGTCAATACATACTGATTGTAAATTTAACTTTTGAATTTAAAACATAGTATGAGTCGACACATGATATTATGTATCGATACATATAAGTTTCAAAATGTTTTCCAGGATCATCATAATGTTTTGTTTCGATACATAATGCGTATGTGTCAATACATACTGATTGTAAATTTAACTTTTGAATTTAAAACATAGTATGAGTCGACACATGATATTATGTATCGATACATATAAGTTTCAAAACGTTTTCCAGGATCATCAGAATGTTTTATGTCGATATATAAGGTTTTGTGTCGATTCATACAAGTATTACAGGGGCATCAAAATATTATGTGGAGATGCATGAAATTTATGTATCAATGCATGCAGTTTTTAGATTTACATTCCAGGATCATCAAAGAGTTATGTATCGACTCATAAGATTTTGTATCGATACATAATAATTTTGAGATACAAGTCTAGGGACTTCAGAAAGCTATGTATCGATACAAAACTTGATGTGTCGACTCATAATGATGCATTATGAGAGAAGTGTAATTTTGGCTTATTCAAACATGTTATATTATATTTGCAATCATTCAAAATCAATCTATGAAGGGGTTGCTCACAACTACGAATAATCAAAGACCCGCTAGATTGACTGGCCTAGGCAAAATTAAGGGCTTCCCGGCGAACCAAAAGGGTTTCGGCAAAAGTAAGGGATGAAAATGAAAAAAACTGTACACCCGACAAGTCGAAAACCTGAAAAGGCGACTTGGGCAAAAAAAGGGTATCCCGGTGGACTGAAAACCCGAAAGGGAGGTCCAGGAAAAAATTAGGGATCAAAGCATAACACTATATCTTATTGGATCATCTTGCGACCAGACTTCAGTATCAACTATCAAGATCGAACAATGCCAATCAATCTGATCAACCTTCGGCCAAGTAGCAAGGTGATGAGACGCTTGAAGATATAAAGGAAATAATAGAGTTGGAACCCAATGGGATTTGTTTCACATAGCTGTTTTTCTTTCTTTTACTCAAATTGTAATTTCTATCTTTTGGCGGCGTTCTCTTACTAGGACGTCATCCTCTTGTACAAAACGCCTATTACAGGCCAACTTCAAAAATCAATACAATTCATTTTTACAAGAAATTTCAAGTTGTTTTTCTTTTTTTTCTGTTTTGTTTTGCAAGAACGTCCAATGATTCATTTTTGATATATGTATTTGAAAATAATTGCTTCTCATAAATATTTACATGAGAAACGAAAGACGATTACTTGTAATTCCAGGAACAGGGAAAACAAGAAGTGCCAAAACCTTACAGTTACTCTGCCCATCAGATACAGGGATAGAGCCAGCTTGAGAACATGAGTTGTGGTACATACACTCCTCACAGAGTAAAAAGTATCCAAAGACAGTGGTGTTAGCTTTCCCAAACAGGACACAACTCTCCCCAGCTGAGGTTCACCATCACGAGTGAGTCAGTAAATTTTTCCCCAAGCAGAGTTTATTTCACAAGCAGAAATTCAATCTCCAACAAAATTCATTATCACCAGCAACGGAAATTCATCCCCGATGGAGTTTATTTCACCAAATCAGCATGATCTATCAACAAGAGTATCTCCTCTCCAACAGAATTATCCCCGCAGAGTTATCCTCAGACAAGGTCGCTTCCGGAAGAATACTCACCAGCTGAATGGATGGCAAATCCCCAGCATAGTCATCTTTGGTCATTATCCCCAACAGAAATAGAGGAACTATGGTTTTTACAGCAGTGAAGAATACCATTTCTCATACTCTCAACAGCAGTCAGGGATTTACTTTCCCGGACTCAGATTATTATGTCAGCATTTCATGTGCATACATCATGACATGTGTATAAATCACATATAACATAGTCTTATTTATTTTGAGAACATAATCATATAATGCATCTCATGCATCGCACATAACTAACCCTGTATTTATTTCAGGAAAGACAGTTATTATCAACAATTTCCAACAGGTCCATGATCAACACTCGAAGCTAAACAGAGTAATCATCAGTGCGACAAAAGCAACCTCACTCAGGTTCCCTCTGCAGTTTTACCCAAACTCATATCGAAGTAACCCTACTATCCAGGTTCCTTCTCAGCAGCCCTACTATCCAAGCTTTTATCTCAAAGTAACCCTACTATCCAGGTTCCTTCTCACAGCCCTACTATCCAAGCTTTCATCTCGAAGTAACCCTACTATCCAGGTTCCTTCTCACAGCCCTACTATCCATGCTTTCATGTCGAAGTAACCCTACTATCCAGGTTCCTTCTGACAGGCCTACTATCTAAGCTTTCATATCAAAGTTACCCTACTATCCAGGTTCCTTCTCACAGCCCTACTATCCAGGCTTTCATCTCGAAGTAACCCAACTATCCAGGTTCCTTCTTATAGCCCTACTATTCAGGCTTTCATGTTGAAGTAACCCTACTATCCAGGTTCCTTCTCATAACCCTACTATCCAGGCTTTCATATTGAAGTTACCCTACTATCCAGGTTCCTTCTCACAACCCTACTATCCGGGCTTTCATGTCGAAGTTACCCTACTATCTAGGTTACTTATCACAGCCCTACTATCCAGGCTTTCATATCGAAGGTACCCTACTATCCAGGTTCCTTCTCACAGCTCTACTATCCAGGCTTTCATGTCGAAGTAACCCTACTATCCAGGTTCCTTCTCACAGCCCTACTATTCAGGCTTTCATATCGAAGCAACCCTACTATCCAAGTTCCTTCTCGCAGCCCTACTACCCAGGTTTTCATATCAAAGTAACCCTACTATCCAGGTTCCTTCTCGCAGCCCTACTACCCAGGCTTTCATATCGAAGTAACCCTACCATCTAGGTTCCTTCTCACAGCCATAATATCCCTACTTTCATTTCGAAGTAACCCTATTATCCAGGTTCCTTCTCACAACCCTACTATCCAAGCTTTCATATCAAGGCAACCCTACTATCCAGGTTCCTTCTCATAACCTTACTATCCGGGTTCTTCCTCTCTTATCCCCAAACAATAGTCCACAACACTGTAAGACCGGGACCCGATCAAACACGATTGGTTTCGCATTTCCCCAATAAGTCGTGGTGCAGTATATACCCCGACCAAACACACAGTTCACTTCCGCTTCCCATACCAGAATTATTCCCCAGTAGAGTAACGGACAACTAAAGCTCCTAAAACTCTATTTCTCTCAAGACATAGACCAGCATTCCCCAACGAAGTCCTCCTCAACAACAGGTATACATGATCTCGCAAAGGAATCTCTTATACGATCGACACCTCCTCGGATGGCATCTTTAAGCCCATCTTCCATCAGCAACTACCAAATGGCATCTATAAGACCATTCCCAATATCACAAATCAAATATATCTTCATGCGAGTGCAAATTTCTTGGCACTCTAGTGTTTAATCATCTTCCACTTTCAGATCACGAAAGGCAGATGAGCCAATCTACATCCTCACGTTTAAGAAGGTTGAACAGGGGCAGCTGTTTTTACCCTAAAATTTTCCCTCCCATATTTCTCAACAAATGTAAGGTGAGGTCCCTAAATTGCTCAAGGAAGTCCAAGAGTTGACCAGACAAACTCTCTCCTAAGACACTCTATCTCAAATTAGGGTTTAAATTTTCATCAAGATGTGTGAACCACAAAGGACTCAAATTCTCACCATTGTCCTAATATGTTCTCAAGAACATCCATGTCAAGTTTCAAGCCTTGCAGAAGAAGTGTGCTCAGTCAATTGCTCAAAGGCCTGAAAATCGATTGTGTTAGGTCAAAAGTCAATTGTGGCCCATATACAGTCAAACTTCAAGATTTTTTTGTCAAAATCCTCATTTTGAATTTTTATTCATCATTTGATCAAGGGTTGATCACGATTCCTCAAGGATTGCTCACAATTCATCAAAACCCAAAAGTTGCTAAATTAGGGTTTTGTAGGAAAAGTCAACTAAACTTTGACCAAGCATAACTTTTTCATACTTCATCAGAAATGACCCATTCAAAGCTCATTTTGAAGAGGATGCAATTCCCTGCAATTAATCATCATCACCCAAGTTCAGAATGTGCACTCACAAAAAGATATGAATTTTGACATTATAGGTCATTTTGAAAAGTCAACAAAAACACCTTTTGGGTCAAAGCTTCATACATGAACATGGAAGACCAAATTTAGATGATACCAAAAGGGTTGTTTAGAGGACATCCTAAGCTTTCTAAAAAGTCCAAGAACACCTCTATAGAGTCAAATTTGAGAGAGTTATGCATTGGCCAAGTTGGCCTTTTTTGCAAAATTGCCAAAAGTCAAATGTGCTCAAATTTGCATTTTTTTGCTAAATGGGCCCAACTTTTTATGCTTGCACCTCAATTATAATGTGGACCACGACTCAAATGCTTACCCACCAATTGTTTGCTTCATTTTTCAATTTATTTTTATTTTTTATTAATTAAAAAGTGAATTAAATCAAATAAATGATGAAAATTATCAAAGATTTGATTTGATTCGTTTTTTTTAACAGGTTAAGAACCAAGATTTGATGAGCTTGCAAGATCAATTCGAATCAATGGTAATTGGAACAAAAAGAGCATGATTAGGCCAAATTTGGAAAGATATCATATGCCATGAAAGACCAAATCAAATCTTCATAATGGGCAAGATTCAGTTCGTTTTTGTTGACCTAATGTGTTGCATTACATATACATAAGGTATCCCAGGCAAGAAAAAGAGGTTGGCAGGCATAAAAAGGCAGAACAAAATTCCAATTTTTCAAAGAAAAGTGTAGATCCAATCTTGCTCTACAGGCCATATCAAGCCATCCCAACTATCCCAATCAATTGCTGGAAATTTCAGGAAGCTGTTCCAAGCGTTTACAGGTCATAACACGCACAAAAATTCCTTGTAAGGGTGTCACGGTTTGCCATGTTTTTGAAATTTGATTATCATGATTCGTGCATTATGAGCATGTTTTAATAGCATATATAAATATATATATATATATATATATATATATATATATATATATATATATATATATATATATATATATATATATATATATATATATATATATATATATATATATGTTTGTCATCGTGTTTGTAATGTGTTGGTTATGTTCAATTGAGTTTTTGATGCGTATACTGACAATTGCCATGGGTAGGGTTTGAGGATCCGTTTTAGGGCTTCTTTGTACGAATAAAATTAGGGCAAAAAAGGCGGACTATGGTGTTCAGGGGATCAAGGCGAAACGATCCATGTGCTCACCTTAAATTTATCATGCGTTTTCTTGATTTTGGAAGTTTGTAGGGTTTTAGCCATGGAACTATGTCCGTAGGTAAAGGTTTGCAGTCTAATACGACGGCCAAGGAAGAAGAAGGCGACGTGTCTGGGCACCATTGGCTGGTTTGAAATTTCGCGCGTTTTTCCAATGAACCATCGTGTTTTATATATTATGCATTATTATTATATGTACAAATAAACCAAGCAGCGCAAATGGCAAACAGGTACTGGGAATTAGCATGAGGACCTGGGTTCGATCCCCAGGTCCCAACCTTTGTTCATATTATTTTTCAATAGGTGATCAGGCACGCTGCTTATCAAGGGGTCCACCGTATGCCATCAACATCTGGCCATCAAACACCTCTCTAGCCCAGATCCAACGTGCCATCCTTTGAGGCCTACCATGCTCCTCAAGTTAACCTACACACCAGATCCAGCAAAGTCAAGCAGGCCTTAGCTATCTGGGCCCAGAAAATTCAGATTCCAATCCCCATGATTGCTAATACACAGGCCCATCTCATCTCTTCTTTATTTTTTTAAAATTCTTTTTATACTTCCTTTAATTATTTATAATTAACAAATTAATTATTTTTCATAAAATCATAAAATCAAGAAATAAAAAAAAAATTAGAATTAGATTTTTTTTATCAAAATTAATTTTGTTAATATAATTTAGTTTAACTTAGGGCAATTTTAACTTTTTTTTTATATAAATAAAATTAAATAGAGATTAGGGTAATTTTCTAATTTAATTCCTTTATTTTTTCTCAAATAAATAGATATACAAAATAGGTTCTTAGAGTGAATTAATTTATTTTTATTGATTTAAAATTAATTGGAAAATAGGGTTTTCTTTTAATTTTTCATTATTTTCTTAAAACATGACAAAAAACAATCTTCTTTTTAATCAATCGTCAATAGATTTAGTCAAGGGTCAAAACCCTAGTTGTCTCGTATTTGATTCATCGCGCGCGTGTTAATTATTTTTGCCAATATTTCTATAACTGGTCATGGCTCATAATAGTTAATTTAGGGCTTTTATTTATCGCTTTTTCCCGGGTTTTTGGCTATGTAATTAATCCCCCTCCCCGAAGCCTTGTAATAGCGTAGATTTACTTTCTCACATTTTAATCCCCGCAAATATTTGACTGTTTAGATGTATGATAATAGGATTATATGGCAAGAATGCATGACAAATTAATACGGTTAGAAAACCCTAATGTGCAAAGATAAATAACTGAAACAAATCACCCGCACATATCACTCTTAGGGTATATTCTCACTTAGGTTTCCTTCGGTAAACAATCATTAAGCATAGGGTGTCTTAGTGGTTGCCCTCCTGTCTAAAAAAGATCAAAAGTCCCTTTCGAATGTTGCCTCGGAAATGTTGCCTCGAATATGATCTTAAGACTCTAGGGCTGTTACTAAGGTGTCCTAATATTGCTTTAGTGATCGTACGTCCCTTTCGAATTGACCCTTATAACTCCAACGACGATGCTACCTATTTCTCAATAGTAGGATAGTGTTGTCTAAAGGAAATGAGAATAGAAACGATCTTTTTTCGAGTAAATAGATGCTAGTAGGTACTTGCTCAAAATCAAAGCTTTTCACACTTACACATTTCAAAACAATTTTCAAAACAACTTCGTCACACCTTTGAGAACTGATACAAGGGTTATCACGAAGTAAAAGATTTTCAAAACAAAGCACACACAAGCAATTTAAAAAGATGAGCAAGTACCCAAGAGCCCATGGAAAAGCATGGATAGAAAGGGTGCTAACACCTTCCCTTTCTATAATCTACCCCCTGTACTCAGAATATCTCGAAAAAGGATTTTTTTTCTATACTTTTTTCCTTTCCGATTGGATGAAATAAAAGTCGGTGGCGACTCTTGCTTACCACGAAATTTTGCAAACAAAAAACACAAAACGCAAACCAGCGTCAAACAGTCGGTTCTGCCACCGTATCACAATTATGAACAATTATCGAATCGGAATCAAGCTTCGACGCATAAAATCAGTAATGATAAACAATCGATGTGTCAACGCATGAAATTCAAACAATTAAGCAATTAGTCATCTGATTGAACATTTTTCCATAATCGAAATTCGAGAATCAATTAATTCTCACAAACTCAATTAAATTCAACTTATTCAAAGTCAAATAAGCACTTAATTCACAAAATCAATTATTCAATTAAGCACTTATTTCAAGCATGTCAAGAAGCAATTATCTAATCAAAATCGAAGAGAGAATACGCTCGGATACAGAGGGACTAGTGGTGGAGGGGATCGTCCGGTTGAGAAGACTGGCAGGAAGGGCGGACCGGGGCGTCCGAGCAAGGGGAGAGGGCGACTGGGAGGAGGCTTGGCCTACGACGGTGGGCTCGGAGGGAGGGGGTTCTGACCAATTGAGAGAGGAGGAGAGTAAACTTGACTTTTTACTTACTTGAGGGAATTGAGAGAGAACATGATAGAATTTGAGTGATTTTTGTGTGAATGGAAAAAAGTGATTCTAATTTTAATTTTAAAAAATATAGGAAAGCCCTTATGTCTTGTTTGGAGAATGATATAAATGACCAAATTCCCTTGTTTTTTGAGTAGTGCTGAATTTTCAGCTTATTTTGGTGTACGGTGCGAGAACAGACCACAAGCTCATCACTTTTGGTGCATAATTTCGATGTGAACCCTGAAACAAAAACATCGATGACGAAATTTGTGACACACTTCCGAAATAATTACCCTGATACGATAAAAATTGATAAATTTATGAATTTCACAATGGCGAGAAAAGTGACACAGAAAACTCACTTTTTGGGTTATGTAGGTTTTTCAGCTTATTTCAGTGTTCAACTTTGGAAACAAGCCATAAACCGAAGTCTTCTAAGCACAATCCAAACTCGGGCTCTGAATCAAACTTGAAGCTAACACAATTCGTGACACCGCGCTACGAGAAGCATCTCTATACGATGAAAATTGAGAAAGTTATGATTTTTGAAATATCGATGACAATCAACAAATAACCATTTTGAGGTGCAATTTTCTTAGGTAATCTGCACTTCCGGAGATCTTCTTCAAAGAATTAACTTCTGACTCAAACATACAAATTGAGAACAACATCAAGACAAATTTTAAGCCCAAAGAAACATTCAAAAACATCGAACCGGGAAAAAGTTATGAATTTTTAAACATCCAATAAACAGTGGATCAACAAACTGTTTCAGGGTACTAGTCTCAAAGTATTCGCAAATCCGGAGATCTTCCTCACCAAATCAGCTTCCATCCCGAACATAAGAATTGAATAAAAAAAAGACGGTTCAAATTCTCCAAGAGCCACTCAAAGATGATTTTCCGGTCAGAAGTTACAAATTTTTGAACATCCGAAAAACAATTGACTAGTAAATCCACTATATAACATGATTTCAGGTATTTGTGCTTTTGAAGATCTTCCTTACAAAATTATCCTTCGACCTAAACAGATAAGTTGGAGAAGACAACAAGATGGTTCTAATACCTGTAGAACCATTCCTAAACCTTTTCCAGTTAGAAGTTACAAACTTTAACCTCGCCCCTATAAATGATGATTTTTGGCTTGAATTGTCTAAAATTAACTTGAACACTTGACATTCTATGCAATTCAAAGCGTGATGGAATACATGAGAGCTTGTCAGGATGATGACTTGATTAATTTTTGATTGAGTATCTTGGAAAAATATGCGGAGTACCCAGAGTTTCTGCTTTATTGTAATGCCTGTCGGAAGAATTGGTTTTTTTTTTGTAGCCAGATGCGGATAAATACCTTGAACCTCTAACCATGGAATTGATGATATGTGTAGTTGTTTAGTTATTGGCTTGAATTTTTGGTAAAACCCAAGTGTATGTGTGAATGTCATGACTGATGTCATAACATTCTAGTTTAGTTTGTACTGATTCATTAGGTACCTTTGCAGAAAAATATTGTCATTCAGGTACTGATGTTTATAAGTGTGTATCTGAGCATTTTGCAAAATGATCACATTTTCCTAAATCAGTAGACAGGTTTTTTTCAGATGTCATAACAGATGTTAAGACATCCTGTTCTGAACTAACAGGTTTGCAGTTTGGTTAATTCTGAGTTTTTTCAGGAAAATGACTCAGTCTTTCCAGAACAGAATCCTGCGTTTTCTTTGGGTTAACCTAGCTCAACCCTAACCTGGTTGATAAAGTCCCGTGACCTAGTCTTAAGGTCAAATGGAATTAACCCTAGCTTTTTGTGGAAACCCTAACTGAAGATGCAGCTGCTATATATTCAACAGAGCTGCTGTTTTGCAAGGAACCCCTTTTTGGTCAGAAGATCATTTGTAAACTGTATAGGTTTAATTATTGTACTTCAAGCAATTATCATTGTGATAAGTGACTTGGAATAGGTTTTTAATTGTAAGGGTTGTGTAGCACTCAAAGCTTTGAAGCAAGAGTGTTTGAATGTTTCTTGACTAAACCTGTGAAGCAGAGTCAAGTTAGGTGTGTGTATCACTCAAAGCTGTGAAGCAAGAGTGGTTGTGTTGCTTGATTAAAAAGCTGTGAAGCTTAATCAAGTGTATGTTTTTGAAGAGTGTCTTCATCAATTCATTAGTCAAATTGTTTTATGTATCACTGCTGTGATTGAGGGGGAGTGAGTAGGAACTCAGGTTTAAGTTGTACTTAGATTGAAATTGCATTGGGTAGGTCTTAAGTGAAGGAGATAAACTGGTTGGTTTATTCCTGAATTAACATCTCTTATAGTGGATTTCCTCCCTGGCTTGGTAGCCCCCAGAGTAGGTGTTGTTGCACACTGAACTGGGTAAACAATTGACTGTGTTCTTTACTGTTTTTGTATTTACTGTCTTATAGAAAGTCAGATACGGTGTCATAACATTAAACGTGACATTGAGTATCTGCAGCCGGAATTTCAATTGGCATCAGAGCAGGCACCCTGCCTGTATTACTGGGTGAGATCTAGGGATATCACTTTCTGGCACTATGGACAAAGAAGGAGTTTTTGGAAATAGACCACCCATTTTGGATTGAACTAATTATGACTACTAGAAACCTCGTATGATTGCCTTCTTAAAATCTCTGGACAAAAAGGCTTGGAGAGCTGCTGACAAAGGATGGATCCATCCCACCATAACTGAGAAAGATGGGACAATCAGTCTGAAACCTGAGGAAGATTGGAGTAAAGAAGAAGATGAGTTAGCCCTGGGAAATTCCAAAGCTTTAAATGCCTTGTTCAATGGAATTGATAGAAACATTTTCAGACTAGTTCATCAATATGAACTGGCCAAGGAAGTTTGGGACACTCTCAAAACTACTCATGAGGGCACTTCCAAAGTAAAAATGTCAAGGCTTCAGATGTTGACTACCAAGTTTGAGAATCTAAAAATGATGGAAGATGAAACCATTCATGAGTTTCACATGAACATCTTGGAGATTGCCAACACCTCAGGAGCACTGGGAGAAAAGATGTCAGAAGAAAAACTGGTAAGGAAGATTCTCAGATCCTTGCCTAAAAGATTTGCAATGAAGGTAACTGCCATAGAGGAAGCCCAGGACATCAGCAAGTTGAAAGTGGATGAACTTATTGGGTCTCTTCAGACTTTTGAGATGAGGATCATTGATAATGGTGACAAGAAGAACAAGAGCATAACACTTGTGTCCAACACTGATGTTGAAGAAAATATTTCAGAAGCTATAGGCATGCTTGGAAGACAGTTCAACAAACTCATCAAAAGAATAGATCCAAAGTCAAGGTCTAATGTTCATAACATTCCCTCTGACATTGACAGTTCCAGCAGAAGACCAAGGTCAGAAGAGAAGGGAAATCAAGGCAGAGGAATTCAATGCCATGGTTGTGAAGGATATGGGCATATTCGAGCTGAATGTCCTACCTTTCTTAAGAAACAAAAGAAAGGAATGACTGTTACTTGGTCTGACTGTGATTCAGAAAGTAATTCTGAAGAAGAATCTGCCAAACTAGTTACTGCTTTAACTGGTGTTTGTACCTCTGAAAGTGACATCAGTGATGAAGAGGTGACTTTTGAAGAACTGGCTGATACTTACAAGAAATTGTGTATCAGAAGTACTGAAGTCTGTGTGCAGAATGAGAAACAATCAAAACTCATCATAAAGCTGGAGGCTGAAAAAAGGGCAAACCTTGAAACTATAAGTCATCTAGAAGGAGAAGTTCAATTGTTGAACTCACAACTGAATCAAATGACCAAATCTGTCAAGATGCTGACAAATGGAACAGACAAATTGGAAGAGATCCTTCAGATTGGACAAAATGTGGGAAATAAATCTGGACTAGGATTTATGGAAGCAAAGAAATCTGGTACTGATAAGCAAATGTCAAAACAAATGTCTCAACACAACTCTCATCATCAGGAACAGAGACATATGAAGAAAAGGTACCAAAGATGGAGATGTCATCATTGTGGGAGATATGGCCACATAAAGCTCTTCTGCTTCAGATTGCATGGATACCCTAATCAGAACTCAGGTGTCAAACCTAAGTCTAAAAAGGTACCACATGCTCCTAAATGGAAGAAAAAGGCTACTGCCCTGATAGCCCACACTTCCCTGAGGGTCTCTGCAAAGGAAGACTGGTACTTTGACAGTGGATGTTCCAGACACATGACTGGAATCAAGAACCTCCTCAATAATGTTAAGCCTCACACCACCAGTTTTGTGACCTTTGGAGATGGTGCTAAAGGTGAAATCAAAGGAGTTGGTGATTTGGACTGCCCTGGAGTTCCAAGTCTGAATGAAGTACTGCTGGTAAAAGGGCTGACTGCTAATCTCATTAGTATCAGTCAATTGTTTGATCTAGGATTCAAGGTCAATTTCTCAAAATCTGAATGTCTTGTAATCAATGACAAACAAGAAATAGTAATGAAAGGAGTCAGATCTAAAGACAACTGTTACTTGTGGGAGCCTGAGAACACTAATTTCTCATCTGTGTGTTCCATTGCAAAAGAAGAAAAAGAGGTGAAATTATGGCACCAAAAACTTGGCCATCTTCATCTAAGAGGTATGAAGAGGATTATCTCCTTGGAGGCAGTCAGAGGGATTCCAAGACTGCAAATTGATGAAGAAAGAGTTTGTGGTGAATGTCAGGTTGGTAAGCAGACTAGGATGTCACATCCAAAGTCAAGACATCTGACCACCTCTAAGGTTCTAGAACTTCTTCATATGGATCTGATGGGACCAATGCAAGTAGAGAGTCTTGGTGGAAAAAGATATGCCTATGTGGTTGTGGATGATTTTTCCAGATTCACCTGGATTAATTTCATTAGGGAAAAATCTGATGTATTTGAAGTTTTTAAAGAATTGTGCAAAAGAATTCAAAGAGAAAAGGAAGGGTGTATTGTCAGAATCAGAAGTGATCATGGCAAGGAATTTGAAAACAACAAGTTTGATGATTTCTGTTCTTCAGAAGGAATTAGTCATGAATTTTCTTCTCCTATAACACCTCAGCAAAATGGAGTTGTGGAAAGAAAAAACAGGACCATACAGGAATCTGCCAGAGCAATGTTACATGCCAAAAGACTTCCTATGTATTTTTGGGCTGAAGCTATGAATACAGCCTGCTATGTTCATAACAGGGTCACCTTGAGAAAGGGAACCTCATCCACCATATATGAACTCTGGAAAGGGAGAAAACCAATTGTGAAGTACTTTCATGTGTTTGGCAGCAAATGCTATATTCTGGCTGATCGTGAACAAAGAAGAAAACTGGACCCTAAAAGTGATGAAGGCATATTTCTAGGATACTCCTCAAACATCAGAGCTTATAGAGTATTCAATTCCAGAACCAAAGCCATGATGGAATCAATAAATGTTATAATTGATGATTATCATGAAGAAATAGACGTTCCTTGTACTGTTGAGACATTCTTTGAGACTTCAATCCAACAGAATGATCTACCCAACTCCACCACAACAGAATCTGAATCAAAGGAAGCTAGCAAGATCCCTTCCATCAGAATTCAGAAGGATCATCCAAAAGAGCTCATCATAGGAGATCCCAACAGTGGAGTCACTACAAGATCTAGAGAAATCATCTCAAACTCCTGTTTTGTGTCCAAAATGGAACCAAGAAATGTCAAGGAAGCTTTAATTGATGAATACTGGATTGGTGCAATGCAAGATGAACTGAACCAATTCAAGCAACATGAAGTTTGGCAACTGGTTCCTAGACCTGAAGGAACTAACATCATTGGGACAAAATGGATTTTCAAGAACAAGTCAGATGCTGAAGGAGTTGTCACCAGAAATAAGGCAAGACTTGTTGCTCAAGGATACACCCAGGTTAAAGGGGTTGATTATGATGAAACCTTTGCACCTGTAGCCAGACTGGAATCAATCAGACTCCTATTGGCAATTGCTTGTCTTCTGAAGTTCAAGTTATTTCAGATGGATGTGAAAAGTGCCTTTCTAAATGGGTACTTAAATGAGGAAGCTTATGTGGAACAACCTAAAGGCTTTGTGGATCCAACCCACCCTGATCATGTCTACAAATTGAGAAAAGCTCTATATGGCCTGAAACAAGCTCCTAGAGCATGGTATGACAGGTTAACAAAGTTTCTCTCAGACAAAGGCTACAGAAAAGGAGGCTTGGACAAAACTCTCTTTGTCAAAACTGAAGGAGGGAAGTTGATGGTTACCCAAATATATGTTGATGACATAGTGTTTGGAGGAATGTCAGAACATATGGTTAAACACTTTGCTGACCAGATGCAGGCTGAATTCGAAATGAGTCTCATGGGAGAACTAACTTATTTTCTTGGACTGCAAGTCTCACAGATGGAGGACTCAATCTTCTTATCTCAAAGCAAGTATGCTAAGAACATTGTAAAGAAGTTTGGTATGGAGAATGCAAGTCACAAAAGGACTCCTGCTCCTACTCATCTAAAGCTTTCCAAAGATTCAAGTGGGGTTAAGGTGGATCAAAGTCTGTACAGAAGCATGATAGGAAGCTTGTTGTACTTAACTGCCAGCAGACCTGATATTGCCTTTGCAGTTGGAGTTTGTGCAAGATACCAAGCTGATCCCAAAATCAGTCATATCAATCAAGTGAAGAGAATTTTGAAGTATGTGAATGGAACTTACAACTATGGGTTGATGTATTCTCATGGCTGTGAACCAGCTCTGACTGGCTACTGTGATGCTGATTGGGCTGGTAGTGCTGATGATAGAAAAAGCACCTCTGGAGGATGTTTCTTCTTGGGAAATAATCTGGTTTCCTGGTTCAGCAAGAAACAGAATTGTGTGTCTCTTTCTACTGCTAAAGCTGAATACATTGCAGCTGGTAGTAGCTGCTCTCAAATGATCTGGATGAAACAGATGCTTACTGAGTATAATGTCACACAAGATGTTATGACATTGTACTGTGACAATCTGAGCACAATCAACATTTCCAAGAATCCCATTCAGCATAGTAGGACCAAACATATTGACATACGACATCACTTTATCAGAGACCTTGTAGAAGAGAAGACAATCAAATTGGAACATGTTGCCACTGAGCTACAGCTGGCTGACATTTTTACCAAGGCTCTTGATGCAAATCAATTTGAAAACTTGAGGGGTAAGTTGGCTATTTGCCAACATGAGGAATTGTAGCAATTAATTTTGCTTAAAACAAGGATTAAAGGAGTTATGCTTGTTCTGATTGGGTTAAAATTATATTTTCCCACTTCCTTCAATTCTTTTAAGAAGTTGAATAGACACTCCTTTTCTTCCTTCCCCTCTCGTCTCCTCATCAAAACCCAGTCTCTCAATCAGAATTTTCTCTTCAGTTGCTGTTGGTCCTCTAAGACTGTCAAAATGTCTCAAACACCATCATCATCCAATACGACTATTTCAACCTCTTCCTCTGATCAAGATTCTAGGACAATCTCTTCTTGTCTGGACTCTGAAGTCCTGGAGATCTCTTCTCGTAGAAAAGTGGGAACTAACCCCACCAAGGTCAAAGAGTTGAGAACAAGACATGCAGGAAAGTCCCAAGCTTCTGCCTTTGGTAATCCATCTCATCCTTCTTCTTCAGTTCCCCCTGAAATTGCAAATAGGGAAGGGTCATCCTATGTTAGTCAAGCAATAGCTAAAATTGTTTCAAGAATTCTGAACGAGAACAACTCAGTCCCTGGCATTTATGTTCCTTTGAATCAAGAAAGTTCAAATGCTAAAACAAATCCAGATGTCTCTAAGGATGTTGAGACATCAGACAAAGAGAAGAATGCTGACATTGCTCACAAGAAAAGGAAGAAACTAGCTCCTCTGAGTCTGATGACAGTGCTTAAAGGTTGGTTGCTGTTTGGTGGTGTTGCTGGTTGGTGCTGGTACCTGGTGGAGTTTGGAAGTGTGTTTAGTTTTTTTTCTGCTGCTGCTCTTATTACTATTTCTGGATAACTGTATAATTTTTATGAACATGTATCTTTGGCCCATTTGTGGCTAAAGAGGGGGAGAATATTTTGGTACTTGCTTAATTAGAAATTCTATTTTTCTGCAGTCATTTCTTTCTGCTGCTATCTATCTCTGATTACTTAGGGTCTTTAGCCAAAAATCTGCCAAAGGGGGAGTTTGTAGTTGTTTAGTTATTGGCTTGCATTTTTGGTAAAACCCAAGTGTATGTGTGAATGTCATGACTGATGTCATAACATTCTAGTTTAGTTTGTACTGATTCATTAGGTACCTTTGCAGAAAAATATTGTCATTCAGGTACTGATGTTTATAAGTGTGTATCTGAGCATTTTGCAAAATGATCACATTTTCCTAAATCAGTAGACAGGTTTTTTTCAGATGTCATAACAGATGTTAAGACATCCTGTTCTGAACTAACAGGTTTGCAGTTTGGTTAATTTTGAGTTTTTTCAGGAAAATGACTCAGTCTTTTCAGAACAGAATCCTGCGTTTTCTTTGGGTTAACCTAGCTCAACCCTAACCTGGTTGATAAAGTCCTATGACCTAGTCTTAAGGTCAAATGGAATTAACCCTAGCTTTTTGTGGAAACCCTAACTGAAGATGCAGCTGCTATATATTCAACAGAGCTGCTGTTTTGCAAGGAACCCCTTTTTGGTCAGAAGATCATTTGTAAACTGTATAGGTTTAATTATTGTACTTCAAGCAATTATCATTGTGATAAGTGACTTGGAATAGGTTTTTAATTGTAAGGGTTGTGTAGCACTCAAAGCTTTGAAGCAAGAGTGTTTGAATGTTTCTTGACTAAAGCTGTGAAGCAGAGTCAAGTTAGGTGTGTGTATCACTCAAAGCTGTGAAGCAAGAGTGGTTGTGTTCCTTGATTAAAAAGTTGTGAAGCTTAATCAAGTGTATGTTTTTGAAGAGTGTCTTCATCAATTCATTAGTCAAATTGTTTTATGTATCACTGCTGTGATTGAGGGGGAGTGAGTAGGAACTCAGGTTTAAGTTGTACTTAGATTGAAATTGCATTGGGTAGGTCTTAAGTGAAGGAGATAAACTGGTTGGTTTATTCCTGAATTAACATCTCTTATAGTGGATTTCCTCCCTGGCTTGGTAGCCCCCAGAGTAGGTGTTGTTGCACACTGAACTGGGTAAACAATTGAATGTGTTCTTTACTGTTTTTGTATTTACTGTCTTATAGAAAGTCAGATACGGTGTCATAACATTAAACGTGACATTGAGTATCTGCAGCCAGAATTTCAATATGTATGCATGATTATGTTAGAGAAAATAATCCAATTAGGGTTAAAATGAAGAGGGATAATTTTGGGGTGCAACACTTTTATTGAGTCTTTAATGTTGAAAAGTGTTCCAATTAAATTATCACATACATTTTCTCCACATACATCACATCAAGACAATTTATTACATCAAGACTAGACTAATATGGAATATCAAAGAATACCAACCCTTTTTTCCAAATATTTTCTCCACAAGATCTTTTTGATTCTTTCCATAGACCATATTAATGTGTTGTTGTCTTTTATAAAATTCTTTCCCGCTGAAACGTTTATCCGTCCATCCACCTTTTGACTTAAGATTAAATAGTCTTAATACAACTAACAATCTTATAAAATATTTTCATCTCGGATATAAAGAATCTTCCACATCTCTTTGCAAAGTATCTTTCATATGAGTTTTATTAAAAACATCTACTCCTATATTGTTAATCATATATTCTAGAGTATTATTCATAAATTCATCAACTTCAACTCTATGTGACACATGTCTTTTTTTGTCACTTCACCATGCCATAACCATTTCCTGTAATTTTGAATAATTCCATCACAACTTAAATGATTGAATAAATTATCCTTTGGATGTTTTTGCGTATTTCAGAATTTTGTACAAGGATAAAAAAATCCCATTATTGTAAGAAATATTTTTTCCACGAATTCAATAAATTGAATGAATCCATTCTCATACTCTTTATTTAATCTATTTCCTTTCATCCAACATCAATCCATAATCACATATATCTTCTGAAAATAAAATAAAAATCATACAGAACCTACAACAATATGCATTCCATCTCAATAAAACAATAGTAACAATAAACAACCACAACTAAAGATACCATGAAAAACTGTTGGAGAGTCCGGGAGAGTCGGGAGCACAATGAGACCAATGCTCCAGGACCACAGGAGAGGGAGACACCACATATTAACCCAAAACCTTAAGGTGTTAGGTAAATGGGTACTCTCTCTTATAAATCCAACATTCCACCCATTCATAGGTGATGTGGGACTTTAACCACTCACACTTGCTCCCAACATTCTCCCCCACAAGTGTCCCCATATCCTATAACATGATCCAACATCGAATTCAGCTTCCGCTCCCCCACCAAGCCGAACAACGACTTTGATATCACTGCTAGGTCATCACAGGGAGCATCCACATTTCGTCAAAAAAAATACACAAGTGAAAGGGACACCACATTTTCACCCAAAACCTTAAGGTGATAGGTGTATGGGTCTTTTCACTTATAAAATGCTCAACCTCCATTAGTTCAAGCAATGCGGGACTAACAACTCACACTTTTACAAAACAATTCTCCCCTCAAGTCTGAGTCCATCCTCTATGCCCCCCTCGAGCAAAATCTCTTTCATCCATATACACTCGTATCACCATTGCGGGTACTATAACAGGACACGATGCCTGACCACAACCATGCCAGGAAAAGTTGCGATACAAGGATCTGATCCCTTAATTGAACCATTAACTTTGATACCACTATTGGGTCATCATGAAGGAGAATCCATATTGGGTCAAGAGAAACACACAAGTGAAAGAGGCACCACCAAAAACCTTAAGGTGATAGGTGAGTGGATTCTCCCAATTATAAATGCCCAAGTCACCATATTCCTATCCAATGTGGGACTATTTTCAATGCTCCCTAGTGAATTCCTCTGATTGTTGCGCTAACAAATGGTATTAGAGTCTGGTTTCGAGAAAGGGATTGACTTACTTGTATCTAAAATTACCACACATGGTCATGGGTAAACGTCTCATGTATGGGTAAAAAGTGTCCTGTTGAAGAGAGTCAACGACGATACAAGTGTATATGGAAGAAAAATCTTTCACTTGAGGGGGATCATTGTGGACTCATACTTGAGAGGGAGTGTTTAGAATGTAGCAAGTGTGAGTGTGTGAAAATAGTCCCACATTTGATAGGAATATGGTGACTTGGATATTTATAAGTGGGAGAACCCACTCACCTATCAATGCTCCATAGTGAACTTCCCTAACAAAAACAATACAACATTATACCCTAAGTCTCAAAAACCATCACAACAACAAAAACAACATTATTGGTACAATCTTGGAGAAGGTTTTACATACCAGAAACACAATGAGAGAGTAAAAGAAAAGTGTTGGTTTGATGTTTGAGTTTCCTTATTCTAGCTTCCTTTCCTCCTTGGAGAATATGAAGAATAGTGTTTTAGTATGTTAGATGAAGAATATGAAGAATAGTGGTTCAGTTTCTTAGGTGGAGAAGATGAAGAATGTTGTTCTTTCGCTCGATATGGCACAAAAATATTATGAGAAATAATGAAAAATGAATGTGATTTAACATTCTAAGGTCAAAATATAATATTGTTTAGAGTTTATGTCTCAATTTTTAGAAAAAAAAACAAGATATATAATATGAGATAAAAACTGGGTTCAATTTAATTAAATAAAGGTAAAATATCTTTTTTAGTCTCGTGTCTTTAGGGTAGGGTTCATTTTGGTCTCTCAATTTCAAAAATGACCATTTATGTCCCTTATGCCTTCAAACAGCGTCACGTTAATCCTTTTCGTCCAAATTTCATTAACGACGTCAGTTTATTTTTCCTGATGTGTAACCTTTAAATTTTGTAACAGACTTAGAGACAGAAAAAAAGGACCATAAATTTCTTCTGGGTTTTAATTTGATTCTTCATCTTCTTTCCTAAAACTAAAAAAAAATGCAAAATCCACAATTCCTCAAATTCACCAATTACTTCAATTCAACGTCCAGAAATAATTAGTTTACCAAAATTACTTCAATTTCTGAAGAAAAAAAAGTTTCTAAAACTCATTTTTTTGAAAACCCATTTTTCTTAAACCCTTTTTTTGTTCAAAATGTGACACAGAAGTTCAAGAGTGAGAGTGATTACTATTCTGTTGATAGTGGGTGCTAGTGTGTCTTCTTCGAAACTTGTTTTTACTGTAACTTAAACACATCTTATCAGTCTGGTGTTGGTAATTTTATGGATAATGAAAATGGCATCTAGCCAATAGAGTTTGTTAGCATCGTGATATGAAATCCTTTAACATAGAATCTTTGGAGTTCAAATGTATTTCCAGGAATGACAGTTAGAGATATTTATTACGAGTTAAACAACACTTTATCACTAGATGGTCTATTATTAAATTGTCTGCTTTTCTCTTAGCATACTCTTCACTTCTCAAGTAGTTTTTATCCTAGCAATAAAACCCGCAATATTAAATTTCCACGTCATGAGCTCCAAAATAAAACCTGTGGCATTGATTTTCATCACAACCCATCACCCATTGTCTCTTTTATAAAGCATGTTGAAAATAGCTTTGAAGTCGCCCTTGAATTTTTTTTTTAAAAACCATTATTTCTAATATCTGATCAATTTTTTTCTATAATGAATAAGCCTTCATATATTAGCAAAAAGCAGGGGGAAAAAATAACACCATCCTCACAAAAATGATGGAGAGACAAACCAACTCCATCAAAAGGATGTGAACCTAAAATAAGGCAAACCTAATCTATTACATACAAAATCCTTCCTTAAACTTAAAGGAATGTATTTAAACATGGTTAGAGAAGTCAAGTTTAAGGTTAAACTAGCTAAATGGTCTGCACAAGAGTTACCCTCCCTAAAAATATGAGAGACATATAGGTGTTGTTGTAATAATATGTGGTGCAAACATTCCATTTTCTCTGGAGCTGCCAAGGGACAATGGAAGGATTAGAAAAATCATGAACAACAATTTTAGAGTCCGACTCGATCCACAACTTATTCCAATCTTTACTCATCGCAATCTCCATAAAGTATAAGGCAGCCTAATATTCCACAATAGACGAGGAAGGCCAAGTAACATCAGCAGTAAAAGCTTAAAGGAAGTTCCCAGAATTAGCACAAAAAATGCCACCATAATCCGCAGAAGTAGAATTGAGAAGAAAATCACCATCACAATTACCTTTCACCCAATCAAGAGAGGGAGGGTACCAGAAGAATTCAATAATACGAGGAGCATCCGGAGGCCGAAGCTTGATGTTGAACACTTTAAGAATATGAAAGTCTTCCAAAGAAGAAGAAGAGGTAGCTATATTATTTGAACCTGTTAAAAAGATATGGCTGTTGGTTTTCCTAATGGTGGCCCAAGAGCTAGGAGCAAGGTTTTTGAATCTAGCTCAATTCCTAGCTTCCCACAAGAAGTAAATGATATAGATGATGGCAACCTAAAGAACAATCTTGTGCTGCTTGGATCTGGCAGCACAATGATCCCACCACTCTTCTAAGGTGGAAGGTGTTATACCCCAATATTAGCCCCTAAGATCTCTCATAATCTCATATTATCAATACATCAAGATCACACATTAGGATTGGTTCTTCCTTTCTACTTCATCCTATCTTTAAGTTTGCTCTTGAGGGATCACCAAGCACCTTGAATTGTGTATCTTGTACATTTTTTCTTTAACTAACATCAAGATATGTATATATGTATCTTTGAATGTTCATATTGTAGGTGATGACACAATTGCATCCATCTCACCATCTAACCTAGGGTTTTGAATGATGGTCCTCAGTCAAATGTTTCTTCAATAGATTGCAAGAGCTCAAGCTTCAAGGCTATGTCTAGGATGTCAAATATTTATGGTTCAAGGAGCTCTCTCACTTTATTTAGGTCAAGTTCTGCTCAAAGTTGATGGTCACATTCATCAAGAAGATTCATAGGTTTATGTGTTTATTTCCATGCCTTTTTCGACAAGTTTCATTGAGACTTTAGCTCCATATTTTATTTCTTCAAGACAACATCATTTCAAGGCCTATTGTGATTCATCATTCTTTATTTTTACAATAAATTTCAAAAGATTCAAGGTTGATTCAACAAGTTTGACCTAATTGAGCAAGTGATTGATTTAGTGATCATAAGTGTATAACTCTCTCAATTTTCAACATTTTGAGTTGGTTCATTTTTCTATGGATACTTACCATCATCTACAACAACCTATATTCACATGACAAGATCCAATTGTTTAAGAAAATTCATCAAAAGTTGAAAGGGGTTTTAAGTCATTTTGACACTTTCTAAATTAGGGTTTGTTGACTTCTAAAGACCATATCTTGCTCATTTTTTGAGATTTTTGATTGACTCAAAAGCCATTATTCTCTTTAAAGGATCCTTAACAAGCTCTCTTCAGGAATCTAAGGCTAATGTTGAATGGAAAATCACTAATGGTTGAGAAAGATTACAAGTCTCCTTGAAAAGCCTTTGAATTTTAAGTTTTAACTTCAAATGATCATAACTTGGTCATTTTTTATCTCCTTGAGCCCATTCTTTTTCCAAAAATTTTTTTGGGATGCCTACTACAACTTTGTTTCATGTGCAAGACTTGAAAATGCTTTTAAAGTTGTTGAAGAGTTCAAAAGATTATAGGTCTTTTGTGAATTTCCCCAAAATTGATCACCATCTTCCAAAGAACATAACTCTTTCAAATTTTATGATTTTTGAGTGATCTCAATTCCACAACTCAACTCAATAGGTCCACTTCATGTCATCTTCAGATATCAAGACCAGATTTTAAGTGGAAGGTCATGTAATTTTGAAGAAAATTATAGGTCATCTTGAGGTCCCATACTTAAAATATTTCTAAGTACAAAAATTAGTTTGTTTTTCACGATTGTAAGAGGACATAACTTCCAGATCAATTATCCAAATGGAGTCTTTCTTAGAACATTGTAAAGATTGTGACCTTGTATTTCAAATGCTTCAAGAATCATGGGATAAAGCCTCATGAGCTGTGTGCACCATGGATTCAAAGTTGATACTTTGAAATTGAAAAGTCACTTGCAATCAGATTGCAATTTCCATAATGTGGCTTCTAATCACTAAATTACCATGCTTTTTCCACTTAAACATGATTAACAAATATGTTGGGATCGTTTAGAGTGTCAAAACGCATCATTTGGATCAGTTTTGATGCACATGTTCTCACACTTTGTTCATGAAGAAGGTGTGCACGAATTCGGCTCAAATTACATCATTCACCCCTCCTCTTGATTCCATTCACTTCTCCTATAAATAGAGGCCATGCTCCACTCATTTTGGAAAGCTTGAACAACCATAATCACCCTGCCAAACCCTCTCCATAGCTCACATTTCTTGAAATCACAATTTACACCCTTCTAGCTCCAATTTCTTTATTCATTCTTCTTCCTGGAACTTCATTGAAGCTAGCAGAAGAATAATTAAGTCTTGAGGTTCTCTAAATCGCGCAAGCCAAGTCAAGTTTTATAGCAATTTCTTCATACTTCGTTCAGGTAGTTTAAGGCATCAATTCTTCTAACTCAAATTACTGGAATGGTCTATGATGTTCATTGATGCTTACTATTGGTTTAATTTTGATCAATTGATGCATTTGATGCATCTGTTTACAATCTCAAGAATTTTCAAAACTCTATGGTTTTTCTCTAATCGACTGAGCTACACTTTAAATAAATTTTTTGCGAGGGTACCATTGGAATCTTCTTGATGAGACAAATCGATTGGTACCAGTCTGAGCTTCTAATTTTTCCATTTTAAGAATCACAAGTTCTCTTGTTTTTCTGAAGGCTGGAGGTTAAAGATGATGACATGTTTTGTCTTAACCAATCAGAGCGTGCTAATTGTTTTATTTTGATTGGACTAGATTTATTTGATCCAGTGTTTTCTTACTAAGGTCCATATCAAGCACAGTGCACCAAGTCTTTTGGATCTGTTTACTAACATGTTTTGACTATGGTCCAATGGTCTATATTTTTTGGATTAAATATACTTTACCCCCTTGCAATAGTAGTGAGTTTTTATTTACCCCCTATTAAAAAAAAATTCTTTCCGCCCCTTACCAAATATAGATTCCCAAACAGAAAACCCTAAAGCCCAAGATTCCCTTTGAGTTTCATACGTGGCATTAGATTGTTTGCTGACTGTGAAATTAAAAGCCATGCTGTAATGTTTGTGTCTATTAAACATATTTAGTGTTCTGATTCACCCTCTATAAAATCTAGGGTTCAATTAGCAAGCTCACAATGGGGAAGAAATTAGCAGCGAATAAGAAGAAGCACTCGAAGAAGGTGAAGCATTCAAGCCAACCGAAGAAGCACGAGGAAGAAGGCGCATCTATTGATGCTGATAAGGTATGTTCTTTTAGCTTCTTGTTCGTTTAGTCCTACATACAGTGAAATGTTAGTTTTTGAATGTTTTCCCAAATGATTTCAGAATAATCATCTGTTCAATGTTGTGTTCCATCACGGTGGTGAGTTTGTAATGTTGAGCAATGAGGTTATGATTTGCAGAGGGGGTGTAAGTACTTTAGTTTCGGATCTCCACTTGTATCAGTTGACAATGCTTAGCATCCATGGGTTGGTTACTGGTTGGGGTTACAATTAGGGAACTTATAGAACATATACTTTAATTCGTGAAATAGATGATAATTATTTCCAGATTAGGAAGGATGATGACTGTTATGATTTCGCTGCATACGCGTGTGCGGCCCAACTAGACGGAGAAATTTTCGTGGAGCATGATGTTACTCATATTGGAGCCTCAGTAAGTAGTCCAAGGTGTGTCAATGAGAATGTTTGGATGGATGGATGTGATGATGATTTTGTAGAATGGTTGGGTGATAGTGAGGATGAACGGGCCACTACTATTATAGATGGTTTTGAAGGGATTGGTGTAACTAAAACCATCAATGAGAGCCCTTCAGTTGGTGAGTTTATGATTGGTTCCAAACAGAAAATCTGTGAGAATGAAGAATATGTAAGTGATGACTGGATAGCCCTGATCCGGATTTATTTGATAGTGATAAAGGAAAAGTGCCAAAGTTTGAAAAGTTTAGGAAAAAGCATTTAAATAAGGATTTTAAATTTCAGTGGGGTATGCAATTCAACTCCATGGATGATTTAAGATATGCCATCCGTGAGTGGTCAGTATTAAATGGGAGGGAAATTAAGTTTGTGAAAAATGAAAGTGACAGAGTAAGGGTAGTATGTAAAGGCCAATTGTGGGTTTTTAATGTTGTGCTCCAAAGTGGGCCATAAGCTCACTTATGCTATAAAAACCATAGTTGACAAACACACATGTGCTAGAGTTTTAGAAAACAAATATGCAAGTTTAAGGTGGGTGGCTAAGGTTATGCCAATTCCTAGAAAAAGACCTGATAATGAAGTTATGTTTAGTGGTCAATGGCTGGCTACTTGGGCAATGGATGAAAAATTCCAAGTCACTCATTCCTATAACAGTAAAAAATTTATAGTTGACATATCAACGAGATCATGTACTTGTAATTTATGGGATTTAGTTGGTATTCCTTGTAGGCATGTTATTGCTGCTTTAGGATTTAGGCAACAGAATCTAAAGGATTTTGTTTATCACTGTTATTATAGAGACAAGTATGTAATATGGTATATTTTTTATATGAGTCCAATTAATGGTGAGGAAATGTGGCCAGAAGTTCAGTAAGAGGAGATTTTACCCCCAATGTACAAGAAAGGTCCAGGCAGACCAAGAAAGTTAAAGATAACGAAGTATGGTGAAGAAGGTACTTGAAGGAGGAGATTGCCAGGTGTTTCTTACAGATGCACTAAGTGTGACAAATTTGGTCACAATGCTCAAACATGTAAAAGCACAACACAAGATGCTAATGGACTAAAGATAAAGGTATTATAAGTGTGTATGTTGAACTGACATATCATGTATTTTGAACTAACAAGTAATATGTTTAATTTTTGTAGAGGAATGTCAAGGTAGGTACAACTGAAATTGTAGCAACTGAAACTGAAACTGCAGCAACAACTGGTGGAACTCATACTGCAGCACCCCATGCTGTAACAAAAACTGCAACTCAAGCTGGTGGAAATCAGACTGCAATACCCTATGTTGCAACTCAAACTGTAACGCAAGATGGTGGAACTCAAACTGCAGTACCCCATGCTGCAACTCAAATTGCAGCAAATAAACCAGTTAACTATTTTTGGTAACATAACTTATGATTTCATTTCAAGCATTCTTACAATAAACACGACACAATCTTCTATTGTGGTTGGTAAACCAGACAAAAAAAGCAAGAAAAAAGTGAAAGTGAAAGATGCCAGGCCAGTGAGAAAGAGGTCCAGTGAAAGAATAAAACTCCATTTGTTTCAAAAACCAATCAAAGGGCCAGGTTCAAACCCCAAGTAGCATATGTATTTGACAGAAGAAGAAAGAAGTGGTTCTAAACGTGCAATGAAGAAATCTAAGAAGAAGTGGTCTTATGTCTGTACTATTTATTATGTCTATTTGATACTTTGGCATTAAGTTATGGTTTGTGTCCTTATGGTTTGTTAGGTTGTTATGCCCTTTTTTAATGACATTGGCATTTTGTGTCCTTATGGTTTGATAGGCTGTTATGCCCTATTGTAATGACATTTTCATTTTGTTCTACTTATGCCTTCATGTAATGACTCCTTTAATATTAGTTTCAATTGATAAGCTTTTTTAATGATTTCAACTAGTAATGCAATACTATAATAAAAATGAAACACTCTTATTGTATCAAATTTGACATTAAACAACCATTTTATTTCTTATGTTTAACAACAGTGCAAAAATAGTACATACAGACATAACACTTCACTTGTGAAAAAAAATTACAAATAGATAATACACTTGAAATTACATATAATTGTACAACACTGAAAAGATAAACCAAAACATCATAATTGCCATATTCAGTTGGAAAATTTTCCTCTTCAATGCAACTATCTTCAACTTGGATTTTTCCAGTTCCCTTTCTGTCAGTTCAAACTCCAATTTTACCATATCACAGTGTTTGCAATAACTTTGAGAATTTGAGATTTCACTAATGGAGTGAGCAATTTCATCATCCCAAATAAATAGATCACAACTATTGCATGTCTGCAACCAAAAACAAAATTAAACCCATATTATGAATTTCCCCAGTATAAACAGATCATAACTTTTGATATTAACGAACTTACCCCAACACTCCTACATTTCCAGAATTTCCTATTACGATTTTTTACGGTGTTAGCAAACCACATCTTCATTGGACGACAACATCCGCATCTAGGAACCTTTGAATACTCGTACAAATTGAAAATTCCAACGCTCTTGCTAGCATCCTCCATTTGAACATAGGGACGATTTACAGTGGAAATGGTTCAACACGGTATTAAGGGAAGGAATTAGCAAGACGGTAGGGACAAACGGTATAGACTGAAGTTGGTTGTTGAAACATGAAGAAGACGAAGATTGAACCCTAAATTTTCCATGGGATGAATTAGAACACTAAATATGTTTAGTAGACACAAACATTCCAGCATGGCTTTAAGTTACACAGCCATCAAACAATCTAATGCCACGTATGAAACTCAAAGGGAATCTTGGGCTATAGGGTTTTCTGTTTGGGAATCTATATTTTTTAAGGGGCGGAAATAATTTTTTTTAATAGGAGGTAAATCAAAATTCGCTACTATTGCAAGGGGGTAAAGTATATTTAACTCATATTTTTTTGGTTATTTTTATATTTTCAGATTTTATAATTAATCCAGTGTGTTAATCAAGCGAGACCATGACATCCACAATGTGCTAGATCCCGTGTATCTGTTTACTAACGTGTTTTGACAATGATCAGATCGTCCATAATTTTTTAGGTTTATTATTTTACTGTCTGATTTTTGTTTTAATTGTTTTAAACTTCAAAGATTCATGAAAAATTCATTTCAACTTCTAAAATTCTAAAAACATTCTCAAAAATAGTTTTGATGTTTCTCTTTCTGATTTTTATTTTTTCACAATTTTCTTTTGTGATTTGATATTTTTTATGATTTTTCATTTTATTTGACTTTTTTTAATTGTTTAAAAATACTCTTCTTGATTTTTAAATTCTCGAAAAGTTATAGAAGGATCCAATGACCTTTTGACATATATTTGTGACCTCATTTTTTTTATTTTACTATTTTTAACAAATTTTGGCTTATTTTTCTTATTTCTTCATATTTTAAAAATAGTTTCTAACTTTAAAAAATTCTTAAAAATTTTGTCAACATTTGTTAACTCATGTTTGACTTCTGATTTTTTTTAGAATTTTTATATGGTGTGTTGACACATTTTGTGTATTTTACTAATTATTTCCCTTTTTTAATTATTTAAATATTGATTTATTAAATACTATTTTATTATTTTAGTTTGGTCCTGATTGGAGTATTATTTTGGGAGAAGTTCCTCAACCTCATTGGATCTTGTGTGTTGATAAGTTGAAAATCCAAACCCACCAAAATGGATGAATGATGTTGATAATATTTGAAACCCTAATTTCATCTGATACATCCCATCCCTCTTCATCTTATCCCTTTTTTGTTTTTACTTGTGCTACATGTTTTTGGAGAATGATCTACATATCATTTCTCTAACATTGGTACATAAATTGCTATTGAACGACCTCAAAATAGGTGTGACTTCTATATAAGTCCACTTACGATTGCTTAACATAGCGCTAAATTTGTCCTGATTCGAAAAATGATCATTCGTGGCCCAAACCTAGGTTTCAAAGCCCAAGTATATTTAATTTGAAACCTTTAATCCAATAACTTTTAAGTTCATTGTTAGGGGGCTTTGACCTTATCAATCCTCTAATGAACTTCATGAACTTTGATCTAAGTTAATTAGTTGAACATTGTTGATCATATGTGGTTGCCTTGATTACTTAAAATGAATGATATACTTGACAAAAAGCCATTGAAACTTGTTGTTGAGATGTTTTAATTTTATCAATCTTCTAATGAGTTTTCAAAAGAAAGCTTCAAGATGGTCATTCAACTAACCTCTAATCTCTAATTCACTAACAATTAACTTTACTTTATGCATTTACTTTATGTTTTTACCTTATGCCTTTATTTTTGTGCCTTTACTTTTATGCACCATTTATTTTAGCATTTACATTCCATGCCATTTTATCTTCTCGCTCGTTTGAGCATTTATCTTTATGCCATTTTATCTTTTCTCATTTGAGCCTTTATTTTCATTTGAAAACACTTAATAATCAACTTGAACATTAAAATCCTTAAGGTTACTTGGACTATTTGATTACTATCCTTGGCATTATGGAGTTGTGGATCTCTTGGACTTAGGATTAAAATCCTGGATATTTTGGGACTTTGTTGCTCTATTGTTAGTTTGTATGAAGTTCTCGGGGTTTATCCCAAGACATTGGGTTGATTTTCTTTGTGTGCAGGTTATTCTAATTATATGCTTTGCCTATGATTGAGAATTCCTCTATATACAGCCGTTACTCTGCCTAATTTTTGTGAAGACTTAATTCATCTAAAGCTTGGTATTTCTCAAAGGTTTAGTATTTTTGCTTTCTTGGTTTCAATCCAAAAGATAGGAATTCTAATTGACTTCATATATCAAGTGTTGGCTTCTTGTTAGTTAGATCTTTCTTTTCCTTGGTTTTTACCTTATGCTTTATTATAGTCCCTTCATCTCCTCCCATCTTCTTTAATTTTAAAATCTTCTCCCTCCTTTTAGAAACTCTTCTTGTTTTCTAACTTGAACCGTTTTCATAATAAACTTGGACTTAGGTCCATGCATTTTAAAAAATCATTTTCTTAAATAAAACATTAATCAATTTAACCATACTTTGACATTTTTCTCAATACTAAAAGTCAATTAACCTCATTCAAACCATTTTGCCACTTTGGGCTGTTTAAATTAAAAATAATTTCTCAAAATATTAGACTCTTGTTGATTCTTGTAGTGATGCGAGCTACTAAAATTCTATGATATATAGTAAAGTGAGATATTTTCCACTTCGGTGTTGAGTGAGGCTTTGTTTATTTTAAAATCCAAGCTATATCCTCCGCTTTGAGATGATGTAAATTCTCCTTTCTCATAATTATGGGTAGTAAGTATGTCTTCCACTGGAATATGATGATTGTTGCACCCTAAAATTTACCCTATTGATTTAGGCTTATGTTTCATCATAAACATCATATTGCATTGCATTCATACATTATGATAGGATTAAGGTGCTTTGGTTCTCAAGTCTCCCACAAGCTTTGGAAGTTGATATTGTTTATAATTAATACAAGGAGGGTCTCATTCTCTAAATCTTTAATTTCTCAAGTCACAAGTGTCTCTTATCTCGCAAGACATCTTATTCATCTCATAGGATCACCAGAAGATTGAAGATTGCATTGATTTTAAATAAATCACACCCCTATAAATCATCAGTCAAAATTAGGGTTTTATCCAATTGAAGTAATTCAGGCTTATATGAGCCAGATTTCTGAAGCACCATCTTCTCATTAAAATTTAAATCAACTTTTTTCAAGAGATCTTTCAAGATGTCTAGGGGAATCAGTGTTTTGAAGCTGGATCAACTATCTCCGAACACAAGGTGCAAAACTAGGGTTTTGGATTTAATCAGGATTTCACTGACTTTTTCACCCAAACTTGTTTCCATATTTTACTCCATGTTAATTGGCATCTATTATTGATAGATTGATCATCAATTTGGATCGGAATAGGTTCAATTGATCAAAAGGGGAAAAATGGTCATTTTGACCAAAAGTCAACAAAATCAGGAGTTGACCAAGTGGACCTTTGGTCAACCCTCAATTCAAACATTCTCATTTCATGTTTCATGGCTAATTTCATCTTTGAATCAAGGAATTGAAGAAATTTGGGTTTACTTGTTCATAAAGTTACTTGGATGTTGAAAAACTTCTAAGTATCCATAGTACATAACTTTGGCCAATCACAACTTGAATTTGGTTAATGGATGAAGTAAATGATACATATTCAGAAAGCTTGTGAAAAATTATTCAACTTTGTCAATGTGTGTGGAAAGCTTAAATGTGAACAATTTGAGAGAAAAATGGCTTGAAAGTTTTATGCATAAGGCAGGAATTTTGCTAGGCAGACTTGCTTACTATGCGCATACTTTTGACAAACACTTGGTGTTCCATATTCATGGCTTAATTCCTTTTGATTAAAGACCCAACTAGAAAATTGAAAAGGAACATTGTATTTAGTATTATGATGGCTTTATATTGAGCTTGGAATCACTCAAAATATCCAAGAAACAAATGAGTCATAGTACTTCAAAGATGATGGTTCAACTTGACCAAGCATGCACACCATGCAAGCCAGGCACGCGCACAAGGCCCAAGCCTCCAACTCACTTTTTTCTCAAACTTGAAGCCATGATTTCTTTGTCATCCAGAAATCAATTTTCAAAATTTAAAACACTATGACCAAGTTCATTGAGAGAGCTTTCCATAGGCCCTTCAACCACAAAATTCGCACGAACCAATTGAGAGAAGTTTGAGAAGAAAGTAAGATGATCAGGATACTTGGCAAGCAGTCGGTATTTAGTTTAACAACCAATTTCGATACGATGCACTATCATCTTTGTTTCTTTTCCAAAATAAGGCAAACAAATCTACCTCGTGCCATGCATGCATCCCTCATCCTCTCTTTTCCAGAATTGGCAATTTCTTATATTTTCAAATGTGCTATCCCATGTGTAAGTTTTCCACCTCATCATGTCACACGAATAGCACTCGTTTACACTCTTTTTTCTCTGATCAAAACACACGCAACATGGTTATATCATAAGATAAAACACAGACTGCAAGCATAGTACTTCTAATTTGACAGCTTTGCCCTCATTACCCTCTAACAGTCTCCATGTACCATTTATTGTTTTTCCCTCACTCTTACAAGTCTATATAAGAGAACCTCGATCTCATTTGAAAAGGAGGAAGCTCTGTTCACAAAAATCACTCTCTTACAAACTTCATTCTCTCTTCCTCAATTCAGATTTTCTGCTCTACTTTTCTTGTCAAGTTTCTTCGTGCAAGATCGTTTCCTCTTGTGCATTCATCATTCTAAAGGTGAAAGGTTGAAGATCCAATGGGTTTCTCTTCCAAAAATAAGAGGCCAAAGTTGAATTTATTTTTCAACTCATAAGGTAAAATTCTAAGATCTGAATCATCCTCATGCTAGCATGAATCTCATTTGTAGGAATTGCATGATAGCGTAGCTGGAAAACAATAGGTCTTTGATTATACAGATTTTGGATATAGGTCGTGTAGTTAATTTTTGAAACTTGGTGAAAATGAATTTTCAGTAAATTCACGTTATGATTTCTTAGTGATCCGTTGTTGATTTTAATTTCTTTGATTTACACGAGGTAGATGGATGTATGAGCTCTGCTTTTCACTTTGAATCACAAAAAATGGTTAATAATTGAAAGAGAAATCTAGGTTTGAAAATCGTATGATAGATTTGGAAGTTTGAACAAGCTTGAAGGTTTGCAACCAGTGTTCTTCACGTGCGTTTTTCTTATTCATTTGTGAATTATTTTTGGAAATTACTGATATTAGTTGATAGTACTCTGTGAGATCTTTAATTTGATCTGAGTTTTGTCAAAATTCATGAAGAATTGAAGAAGGAATTGCATTCTGAAAGTAGAAGTATCAAACTAGTTGTAAGTGTTAGGGTTTGCTGTTAATAGGGACGACGTGTGTCAATCTCTATTTGAACATGGTTTAAAATATTTTACAGCGCATTCTCTAAATAGCAGGTGCAATTCATTCTTGTTTTATTTGAATTTTTATCCAATTTTAATTGTTTTATGCAGTTTTGTTAAAATAGTTTCAATCTATAAAAAATTCTACAAAAAATATTTTAGATCATATATTTAGTATATTTTCATATTTTGATTTTGATTTTTACATTTTTTCATTTTAGATCAATTAATTAATTTGTAGCATTTTATTAATATTTTTAATCATAATTTTGCATTTTTGATTTATTTCACTATTTTACTTAAACCTAAAAAATCCAAAAAAAATACTTTCTAGTATCCTTATGATTTTATCTTGATTTTAGGACTTTATTTGAGGTTTTCATGATTTGTTACCACTGACTTCAAAATTTAGAAAGGATTAAACATCATTTTAGTGATTTTGATTGCTTACACCACAAGTTTTATTTATTTGGATAATTCTTAAAACATTTAAAGGTCAAATGGCTTTTGATTGGGATCCTTGAATTTGTTAGGCTTATGGAAATCAATTTTTTTTTAATTTATTCATTAAGCTTCAATTTTTCCAAAAATAATTTGCAAAATATGTCTAGTTTGAGCTTTATCTCAACTAGTTATAGAAGATGAATTTTGCTTTCACTTTTCCCTTAACCTTCAAAGATCCAAGTTGATTAATTATGACTTTTATAAGTCTTAGGAACTTTACAAAAATTTCACTTGTTATTTTTAGAGGTCTTTTTTATTTTTAAATGATTTAAGTTTGTGAACTTGTCCTTTGAGTTTTGCCTCATCAAATATGTTTCCATTTGGTTGTTTTTGTTCATATTCTTGAACCAATCTTCTGAGATCTTGACACTGCTAACTTCACTTATTTGTGTGTGATTTTTCATATTTTTATTATGCCTCTAACTATTTCCCAATTTATTTTGGGTTGGTTCTCTAATTTGAGCCCTTTTCTCATACTTTTGTGTTTGATGATTTTATTTTCAACTAATTTTGATTAGACTTGAACTTTGGAATTTTGTTCCTGACTTGTATGCATGGATTAGATTTTGAAATAATTTTGGTATGATTTTAGAAATCCTTTTTCTATTTTTGAATCAAATTTGTTTGTTTACAATGCTTTGTGATTTGATTGGACCTCATGGTCTATATTTGTTCTTTGTGTGAACTTTTTGAAATTGATCTTTACGTTTATGGTAGCCCTTGGACTCCATTTTTATCTCATGAGCTTGGAACAATCTCATTTGGCCCATTATAGCCTTTGAGGATCATTGTGTATGAGCTCCTAAATTGAGCAAGTTTAAGACCCTAATTTGGGAAGTTTGGTAAATCTGTGATCAATTCTTCATTATGACTATGAATCACAGTGATTTTGAGATATGATAACTCAAGAATAACCTTACTCAAGGTTTGAGGGACATTTGATCTCTTTTGATTTATTTTTCTAGCCTCATCATAATTGATCTTTTGTTTATGCTATTTGTTTGAAAAGAGTTATTTTGAAATCAATTCATGCAACATCTAAGGAAACAAGCCTTATGATTTGTACCATATTTTCACTACTTGATTGATGTTTTAATTTAATTTTCGTTGGCCATTTGGGTTCCCCAATTTGTGATTACTTATGTGTTTTGAGTTCACTAGATATGTTCAAAATTGGGAGTAGTTTTGATGTACACTTTTAGCAAAGGTCTTTGATACAGCATGAGTAGTGCATTGTGAATTCACTTATGACTTTGAGGATCTTCATACCTTCTTCACTTTTCTCCTATATTCCTTGGTTGATATCTCATTATCAATTCATCTTGATGACACAATAGGAGCTATATATTAGTTGTTGACCTAGTTTTGTTTTGTTTGCTTGGAAGGACTTTGAGTCCCATAATTCTAAATGTTTAAACTTTAATTTTACTTCTCTTATCATCTCCACTCTATATGCTTCTATTATCCACTTGGTTAGCATTCATTTTTTAATTCATCATGGTGACACAATGAGAGCTATATTTACCTCTTGCATATGGTTTTGAATTCTTAGTTGTTGATGTTTGCTTCTTATGGTTGTGAAACTTGTCCCAACCTTGTAACTTGATTTTAGTTGTTTCCCATAAAGTCCAAGGACATTGAGTTTAAATTACTTTGATTACTTTGCTTATATAGCTTAAGGGACTATATTTCTCCAATGTCATGACACCTAAGTGTGTTACCTTGTTAACATTTGTTAAGGTTTTAGATTCATGATTAGTATATTATGATGATTTTATTATCACCCAAGGACAAATAAGATGCTTCATTGCTTTCATTTGGTCTTTATCAATTAGGTGACTTTGTTTATGCAAGATGTCTCAACTTCTATTTGGTTACTCTTGAGTCTCATCTTGAGATAAACTATTATATAACTCACACATTCTATGATTTTCAAATCATACACCCCTTATTTAAGTCCATGCTTTCTCAATGTAAACTTGTTTGTTTATCTCTTTTCAACACTTCCCTTTTGTATGATATATGTGCGACTTTTCTTGTGTGGCTTATGATATTTTAATATGATTTATAGATATTGATTTACTACTGACATGTTAATACTTTACTTACGCTTTCCCCGTGCCTCTTTCACTCTTGGTGTTAGTTTAGGGTTGATTTTAGACCTAGTTTTATGATTGTACCTAAGATTACTCTAGTAGGTTCTTTTTGGGGCTTCTTTAGTTTTTAGGATACACTAACCTATTGTGTTTTCTTCTGATCTCATCTTCACTTGACTTGTAATTCCTCAATCATTTAGTCATTTACCAAGGCACACTTCACTACATCGTTTTGCTGGATACTAGTCCAATTACTACGAGGTTTGTATTACGCTTTAAAATGAATAACTAAGTGCTTCTTATCCATGATAGAAGGTAAATGTATAACATGTTTGTATTCATATTTTGCCTTACCCTGTTAATACTAATCATTTTGTTGAGTTGTGCGAGGTACTTCATGGGCTTTCTTTACTTCATCTTCCACTTTATTTGTGGGATACAAATGCACCTTTGAAGCAATCTATATTGTTTCTCATATTTATGATATATATATATATATATATATATATATATATATATATATATATATATATATATATATATATATATATATATATATATATATATATATATACTTTCACTATTATGTGCTTTGTCTGTTTGTATTATTTTGCAGAATATCTGTATGGTTGTGTTCGCTACACACCACTTGTGATTTATTTTCACATTGAGGATCTGATGCTTATGTCTGACGACACGACTTCTGACTTATTTCTCTGTTGATGCTAGCTTGATTCCAATATCTCCAGGTTTCGTTACTATTTAGTTGCTTATTTGCGGATTATTTCTGTTCGGTACTTTCTCGTCTGATTTACTCATTCCCGCATTTTACTGCTTACTTAGGATTGGGAGTCTGTGCTACTCGGTAGGCAATTATGGAAGTCCTCACTAGGAGGGCATGTTTTGTCTGTTTAATAATTGTGCTTGTATCATGTTACAAATGATAAGTCCTCAAAAGAAGGCGAGAAAAAATGGTTCATAATCAACCCCCACACATTCTAGTCCATGTCGTTCCTATGCTCACATTCTACAAGTAGATGCATTAAACATGTTCCCAAGATATAAATGAATTTAAGTCCTTTAAAGGCAAGTGAAAAGGGTTCCCGCAATTGGATCCCCATGCCTTCTTTAGCTCGTGTTGACCAACACTGATGCTTAGTATATGCATACACTGTGTCTTTTCCCTAGATCTTTCTTTCCCTGGTAATTGATACCACAATTAAGGACCTTTTACATCCCCACAATTTTATGGCTTGTTCGACTCGGGTGATACACTCCCCTTGGCTATGGCTTAACCCTTAGTATGATGCTTGATTGCTTGTCTATGGTGGGACCTCCCTTTTTACTACCTAGCCTGCGCCTTATAAGTGTTTGATATTCGAGTGATGCTTGAGCTTTTGTTTGTCCAAATGTTTTGTCATCTATTTGCTTTATTTTTTTCATGGAATTCATGACATTTTTCCACCACCCGTTGGATGCTTTGTCATCCCTTCTCATACTTCCTCTTATGATAGTTTGGTTTCCCGCGCGTCTCTTTTATGAGATATTTGCCATGCTCCCTTAGGATCGCTCGCTTAGGCTAGTTTTCGAACTAGACATTAGGATAGGTATCCATGCATGCTAACATAGGGTAGAAATTCCCCTTTTCATCCTCAACCTTAGGATCAATCATTGTATGATAACACTAGGAATAGAACTAGATAGTTTCCCTTAGATGTTTTTCTTTCTTTTGCATATTGTATCTTAAAACAAAAACCTTCTTTTTCTTAGCAAATCATAAAAATTCTCTAATCAACTTAAATCCTTCTTCAAGGTAAAAAATACAAACCAATCTTAATTGTTTGTGTGCCTTTTGGATTTGTTTTAAACCGTGATAAGTTGACATCTTTCCGCTTTCTCGCCGTGATATTTTACTATCTTTTCTCCGATGTTTCACCATCGCGTAAGTTTGTTATCCTACTTTGATTTTCAATATCATTGTTAGGTGTGATGTATTATTATCTAAATTGTAATGTTTTGTCATCTTTGCCATGATATTTTGCAATCTCATTGTCGATGTTTTTCCATCACGTATGTTTGTTATCCTACTATGATTTTCAACATCATTGTTAGGTGTGATGTTTTATCGTCTTATTTGATATTCTTCTATCATGTTGATGTTTTATCATCTTATATGAGTTTGTGTTTCCATGTGATCTCTTGTCGTCCCTTTTTTATGTTTCGTCATCATTATATGATGTTTTATCGTCATATCCGATGTTTTCCATATTGATTGTTGCTTTTTTCTTTTTAACTAAAAAACACAAACCAACCAAAACATGTGAGCCAAATTACGGCTGCTCTGATTCCTTAAAAGGGATACGTAGGCATTAGGGTAGGGCACGAACGAGCATAATTTTTATTTTCCCTACATTATTTTCTAATTTCTTTTGCATCTTCCCTTTTAGCTTTAGATATAGATTTTACACACCCTTTGATTAGAAAAAACAAGAGTGGATACTGTAGAGTACTACGGGCGTGTGGGATGCTAATACCTTCCCCTCGCGTAACAGACTCCCTTACCCAATCTCTATGGTCGTTCGACCTTGATTTCACCCTACTCAGGTTTACTCGATGTTTACCTTTCTCCTTCGTAATATAAATAACGTTCGATGTCGACTTCATTGATATAGTTATCCAATTAGTGTTTGGTCGGTTGTTTCAGCTGGCGACTTCACTGGGAAAAGGAGTTTGCCAATTACTGGTCCATCCCGGAGATAATCCTAGATTTTGTTTGTTTTTCTTTTTCTTTGGGTGTTTTTGGTTGTTTATTTCTTTTCATCTTTGTTTATTTATGTGCTTTATTAGTGTGCTTTCATGCATTGCATTTTACTGTTTCCTATACTCTAGATACTACTGCTATGTTGTTTCTTTGTGGGTGGGATGATGCTTTTTGAGGTAAAAGGCCCAATACCCAGGCCAAAGTCGCATACCACTAGGAACACCTATGATTAGAGTGGAGAGTCATGACGGTTGATAGGCGTATTCCCTGTCGTGTCCGATCATGAGAGCCACGACCAGAGTTGGTTTTAATGAGGGTATTGTCATTATCACGTATGTTATATGATGATGGTACTTTCAAGCGAACCTGCGACTCTAATTAACCTTTGCCTTACCTTGACCTAGCTTTTCAAATCGCACAAACACAAGGAAAACAATTTTGAAAATAATGAGCAAGTACCTAAGAGCCCGTAGATAACTACGAATAGAAAGGGTGCTAATACCTTCCATTTCTATAATCCACCCCCCGTACTCAGAAATATCTCGAAAAAGGAATTTTTCTGTGCTTTTTTCCTTTCCTGGTTGGATAAAATAAAAGTCGGTGGCGACTCTTGCTTACCGCGATATTTTGCAAACACAAACGCATAACGCAAAAACCAGCAATTCCTTAAAAAATAGGGAAACACGTCCCGGTTCTGGCCACCGTATCACACTTATCTAGTTAAAGACAATTAAAGACCTCTGCTAGTTCAATTTAAATCGACCAATGATTTATCCTGATTCTTTTCCAGTGAACTCTTTCTTTGGCTCAGTTTAAATCGACCCAATGATTTATTCGGATTCTTATCCATTTAAAGACAATTAAAGACCTCTATTGGTTTAGTTTAAATCGACCAATGATATATCCTAATTATTTTATGGTGGACTCTTTCTCTGGTTCAGTTTAAATCGACCTAATGATTTATTCTAATTCTTGTCCAGTTAACGACAATTAAAGACCTATGTTTGTTCAGTTTAAATCGACCAATGATTTATCTTGATTCTTTTCCGGTGGACTCTTTATCTGGTTCAGTTTAAATCGACCAAATGATTTATTCTGATTCTTATCCAGTTAAATAAAATTACAGACCTCTGCTGGTTCAGTTTAAATCGACCAATGATTTATCCTGATTCTTTCTCGGTGGACTCTTTCTCTGGTTTAGTTTAAATCGACCCAATGATTTATTCTGATTCTTATCCAGTTAAAGACAATTAAAGACCTCTTCTGGTTCAGTTTAAATCGACCAATAATTTATCCTGATTATTTTCTGGTGGACTCTTTCTCTGGTGCAGTTTAAATCAACCCAATGATTTATTCTGATTCTTATCCAGTTAAAGACAATTAAAGACCTCTTCTGGTTCAATTTAAATCGAGCCAATGATTTATTTTAATTCTTATCCAGTTAAAGAAAATTAAAGACCTCTGGAGGTTCAGTTTAAATCTTCCAATGATTTATCCTGATTCTTTTCTGGTGGACTCTTTCTCTGGTTCAGTTTAAATCGGTCAAATGATTTATTCTGATTCTTATCTAGTTAAAGACAATTAAAGACCTCTACTGGTTCAGTTTAAATCAACCAATGATTTATCCTGATTCTTTTCTGGTGGACTCTTTCTCTAGTTCAGTTTAAATCGCCCAAAGATTTATTCTGATTCTTATCCAGTTAAAGACAATTATAGAAATCTTCTATTTCAGTTTAAATCAACCAATGATTTATCCTGATTCTTTTCCTATAGATACTTTCTCTGGTTCAGTTAAATCGTCCAAAGATTTATTCTGATTCTTATCTAGTTGAAGACAATCAAGACCTTTCTCTGGTTCAGCTTAAATCACTCAAAGATTTATCCTGATTCTTATCCAGTTAAAGTTGAGTACAAACATCTGCTGGTTCAGTGTAAATCTACCAATGATTTATCCCTATGCTTTTCCAGTAGACCTTTCTCTATTTCAGTTTGAATCAACCAAAGATTTATTCGGATACTTCTTCCAGTGGAAGTCAACAACTATTTTAGATGGCATCTATAAGCCCATCTCCTAAAAATCTCTATAACCTCTCTAAATGGCATCTATAAGCCCATTCCTGATACAATCAACCAACAACGTTACCTCTTGAACAGGCGAGTGCAAATTTTTGGGTACTTAAGTGTTCAATTATCTTCTACCATCAAGTCACGAATGGCAGACATGCCAATTTAACTTTTCAGGTTTAAGAATATTGAACAAGGGCAGATGTTGTACCCCAATATTTTCCCTCCCATCTTCTTCTCAAAGACACTCTTTCAAGGCTTCTCACACACTCAAGGCACTCAAGGGTTGACTAGTCGACTCAACTCCTAAGCCCAAAGGTCTACAATTAGGGTTTTGAGTTTCTCAAGTAAATTTGGATTGAAAAGGTCTCAAGTGGCTTCCATGTATCTTCATAGGTCCTCAGCAAGTCAAGTTTCAATCCCTACATCAAAAGTTTGCTCAGTCAATGGCTCAAATGATTGAAAATTAACTATATTGGTCAAAAAGTCAACTATGGTCAACTTACAGTCAAACATCAAGGTTTTTGGTCAACATCAATTTTTTGAAGTGATATTCATCATTTAATCATAGGTTGATCATGATTCCCAAAGGAAAGCTCTCAAATCATCAAAAGTCCAAAATTGCCAAATTAGGGTTTCCTTAGGAGAAGTCAACTGAACTTTGAACAGGCATAAATTTCACATAATTCATCAACATTTCCCCAACAAAAGCTCATTTTTAATAAAACTCAATTCCCTACATCATTGTTTTTATGCTCAAGTCCAAAAAATGCTTCATTTGAAAGATATGACCTAAAACATTATAGGTCATTTTCAAAAATCAACAAAAGACACTTTTTATCAAGGTAACTTACATCAAGATAATGTCTTCAAATAAAAAATATCAAAATATAGATTGTAGAGGACATCTTGAGATTTCTAAAAAGTCCTAGATCATCTTCAAGATATTAAAATTGAGCAAGTTATGAGTTGCTTAAGTTGGGATATTTTGAAGAAATCCATGAAATGAAAATTGACCAAAATTGCAATATTGAATCAATGAGCCTAAATTTTGATGTTCAAACATGTTCATAAGGTGTTAGAGGACCTCTAAATCCATTCACATATTTTTTTATGATTTTTATTTCTTTTATTTAAATTTTTATTCATTTAAATGCAAATCAAATCAAATCAAATATGAAACAATGGTATAAAGGCTTGGGCTTTTTGTTTCAATCATCCAAAGGCCCAAGACAACTCATGAAAACTCATGACAACTCATTACAACCTTGCCAAACTCGTGCAAGACCAACATGGAAAGAAAAATCTCAAGTTTGGCAAGTTTTAAAGTTGTTTGAATCTTGTTTTATCATGGCATCATGGCTTTGATTCTTGCCATATTTCTCAGCTCACTTTATCCTTCTATATATAGGCAAGCATAGAAACTCAAAAGACCACGAAAATCATTGGCACAAAAGCTCTCAAAAAATTCTCCAAATTCAAAGGAATTGTGAAAATTATATCTCGCATCTCCAGCTGTTTTCAAACTGAATCCAAGCCTTCCATTGTCCTCCTAACGTTACCAGGAGTCAGAACCAACAATTATTCTTCTTGAACCAACCCTAGAAGCCGCCCCTACATCAAATTTCAATTGGTAAGTGGATAAGTTTCGTGCTCTCAAGATTTTCACAGTTTAAATCCTTGAAAAATTGTTTGTTTCATTAATATGCATTTTTTGAAATTTTCTAACATTTTACATGTAAGCATGGTATACATAATGCTTTGACCTTGAGATCTTGAAAGATTCAAATCCAGCGCTCCAAATTGATTTTGACCATGGTGCACTCCAAGGCACGCTCCCCCACTAGATCACACAAGCTCTTGGGTTCAGTTATTTTGGGCCTAACGTTTTATTGTTTCTCAACCCCCCCCCCCCCCCCATTTTCTTTTTGCAGCATGGCCCATTATTTATTTTTTTTAATTAACACTTTTAATCTTTTTTTAATCAACAAAAAATCAGAAAAAATCATAAAAAAATAAAAAAAGATTAAGTTTGTGTTTTTCTTAATTAAATTTAATTTTCAAAAATAAGTTAATTTAATTTAAATCATTTTTTAGGTTATTTTGTTAATTAAAATTGGTTAGAGTTAGGTTCAAAGTCTTTTTTCTAATTAAAATTAAAAACAACAAAAATATTTTTATACTTAGATTCTTTAGGGTTTTAGATATTTCCTCTTTTTTCATTCTCCGCGTGTTATTTATATTTTCAGATTATTATTTCTCATAATTTATGTAATTTCCCATAAGTTGTAATAGTTAAAATTAGGACATTTACATCTTTTCCCCCATTTTGGTTTGTATTCCCCCATCCCGATGCGATGTAATAAGTTAGTTTAATTTCCGCATTTTTTGTTTTTCCGCACTTGTATATAATGAATTGTTAGATGTATGCTTAATAGGATTGCATGACAAGATTTAAAAGAAAACGATAGAGAACCTAACATTTAAGATAAATATACCTGAAACACAATACACTTTGCACACACGCACCTCTAAGATACCTCAACTTGTTGCCTTCGGAAAATAAACAGTCGCGTCTCTCGAACATGAGATGTTTTAGAAAATACCCTTTGGTTAAAAGATCATAGTCCCTCGATGACCCTTCGATCCTGCCTCGGTAAATGATCTTGGTACCTTAGAGTAATTTCTAAAATATTTTACGAGTTGCCTTCGTAACTGTACGATGACACTCACCTGTCCCTTAAACATCCAATGATAGGGCTACCTACCAACCAATGGTGGGATAGCATTGTCTAAAGGAAAAGAGGAAAAGAACAAAGACCATTGGAGTAGGTAGACATCTCCTAGTTTCTTGCTCACAAAACAAAACAAAATTTCTTACACATACACTCTCTTTTTCTAAATATTTTCAAAGACAAAAACATTTTGTATGCATTCTCAAAAATACGAGAATCATTACAAAGTTCACCGCACTAAGGCGTCTTTTCAAAAATATTTTCAAAAATAGACTTACACAAAAAGAAGAATTTTCAAAGTGAGCTAGCAACTAAGAGCCCGTAGATAACTACAGATGGAAAGGGTGCTAACACCTTCCCTTTCCATAACCTACCCCCCTTACTCAGAAAAATTATCGAAATGTCTTTCTTGTTATTTTCACTCTTTCCTTTATTGGATAAAAGAAAAGTTGGTGGCGACTCTTTCTAACCGCAACATTTGCGATAAAATGCAAAACTAGTAAAGTCAGTTCTTCCACCATATTATAGTACTTAATTCCTCCCTTTGTACCAAGAAGAGGTATGTTGGGGAAACTACCATAACTATTGACAATCTCTACATCATGGTAAGTCTGATGATACCAAACAATATCTGAATGAGTGAGGGCCATAATCTTCGGAGCCCAAAGAGGTTCCTTCTTGACATCCCAAAAAGCATCGAACCAAGGTAAGTGAGAAATAAACCACTCATACAACAAAGGCATGCAAAAAACTATCATCCCTTCATGATAAGAACCCCGAAGATGAATGGAGCAATAAGTATCTCCTAATATTGTAGGGACTTGATTCTCTATCAAAAAGATCCTGATGGAATTGACATCCATAAAGTTGTCGATGTTCGGAAATAAGAACAACCCATAAGCAAGTAGAGCAAAGATGGATTCAAAAGAAAATGTACTTTTCATCCTATAAAAATAGCGAGCTTTCTCTAATAAAAACTGAGCGGGTAATCCTCAAATTCCTCCTTTAGTAGTCATGTGGGTCTCAATATCGAACTTCCCCAAATAAACCATAGAAGCAATCTCATGAGACTTTGGCTCCCCCCTCGAAACCGCTGAAAGGAACACGATCGATAATAGGTAAACCCAGTAGATAACGATACTCCTCCAATGTAGGCATCAATTGATAATCAAGGAAAGTGAAACATCGATACATCGAATCATAGAATTGGACCAAAGTAGAGAGAATATCCTCCTTCATACTGAGCTTCATGAGAGATATGATGGATCCATACTTCTTCCAAAAATATGTAAAACTCTCAATCTCGGGAATTATACTCATCAAATCATCTATCTTGGGATTATTGAAACAGTACTTCCGAGTCTTTATTTTTCCAAAATCCATGGTCAAAAGTACCTGAGATATTCATAAAGAGTCAACTTTAAGTCCCTTGAAACTAAACGTTTTTAAGGATGCTCATGAGTGCATGAATGCATGATGTAACAATCAAACACAAGATCACACACATGGGGGGGGGGGGGGGGGGGGGGGGTTATAGGTTTGACGTCACGAGCATGAAGTCAAAGGTACTACCCATAAGGTATGGTCTAATAGTATATCCTTCCTATAGATATTACCAACGTCCCGATTGACTCGGTAATTATTAATATTCTCAGGAAAAACTTGCCTGAGTGTAGTATCACGTGACAACCATTTCCGGATTACTCTGTCATAGTTTCCACACTACACCTAAAATGCCAAGATGGGTTAAAGGTTCTATGGTCCTAGGTTTCAGCAGGCTCCCAGGTCGAAAGCAACATGTCTTCTCGATTACTCGATAAACAACACTACAGTCAAAGGGGCCTCCACTAAGTGTGGGATCTCATGTCTCCTTTTTTGGGATTACTCCCTCAAAATTAACATGACTATACCACCCATCCTATCTTAAGTTATCCCAAGTCTGGGTAGAGGACTTATGAGAAATCACTAAGCACCCTAAAAACCAGGAAAGTCCAGACACACACATATACACATATAACATATAAACAACAATAGCACATACATAAATAAACAAAGATAGGCTCAACCCACTTAGGGATGGACCAATAATTGGTCGATCTATCCCCAGTGAAGTCGCCATTTTATTTGTAGCCGTAGAAATGTTGAGACTAAACCATTGGATTGACTTAACTCGCACCAATCAAATAAAAATCGCCACCGCACTTTATTGATTCCAAAGAAATGGGAAAAGAGCGAATAACCCAAAAAGAGGGAGAGAGAATCTAAGTTCTAGGGTTGGTTATTCAAAGGGAAGGTATTATCACCCTAAACATCTATGGTACTCCACAGGAACCTCTTTGAAAATTTGTGTATTTTGGCTATAAATGTTGTATACAAAATAGTTTGTGGAGATGAGAAAAGAAGTTTTTTTAACAATTTTATGCACCCTTCGCGGTTGTGAACCTTTAGTGCCTACGTACCACCTTCCATGCAATAGGGGACCAGGGTACTCGTAGTTCACCTTTAAAATTTTTAAAAAGACGTGCGTATTGGTTAATTTTAAGAGGAGAGACATCATCGTCTTATTCGAGTGGAAGAACATACTTACTACTCACAATCATGAGAAAGGAGAATTTGCATCATCTCAAAGTGGAGGATATAGCTTGGATTTTAAAATCAACAAAGCCTCGCTTAACACCCAAGAGGAAAATATCTCACTTCACTATATATCGTAGATATATAGTAGCTCGCATCACTACAAGGATTGAGAAGAGTCTAATCTTTTGAAAAAAAGTTTTAAAGATAAAAAAAGCCAAAATGGAAAAATGGTTTGAATAAGATTGATGGACTTTTAGTCTTCTCACAAAAATGTCAAGGTATTATTAAGTTAGTTAAAGATTAATTAAGAAAATATTTTGAAAATGCATGGACCCAAGTCCAAGTTTATTATGAAAGCGATTCAAGTTTGGAAAACAAGAATAATTTTGAAAAGGAGGGAGAAGATTTTTGAAATTAAAGAAGATGAGAGGAGATGAAGGGACTATCCTAAAGCATAAGGGTAAAAGCTAGGGAAAAGAATCGTCTAACCAATAAGAAGCCAACACTTGACATAATGAGTCAATATAGAATTCCAATCCTTTGGATTTAGACCAAACAAGCAAAGTTAATAAACCTCTTAAGAAAACTAAGCTTCAAATGCATTAAGTATTCACAAAAATTGGGTAGAGTAACAGTTGTATACAAATGAATTCCCAATTACAGACAAAGCATGTAATCAAAATAACCTGTAAGCAAAGAAAATAAACAACCCAATGTCTTGAGGTAAAACCCAAGAGCTCCAAAAAAAATAACAATATAAGTCACAAGGTTTCAAGGTAGGTCAAGGTCTCTAATCCTAAATCCAAGAAGTCTGCAACTCCAAAATGCCAAGGATAGTAACCAAATAGTCCAAGTAACATTAAAGTTTTTTATTGTTCAAGTTGGTTTTTAGGTATCTTCAAAAAGAAAATGAAAAGCTCAAGTGAGAAAAATAAAAATGACATGAATATAAATTTTTAAGTGAGCAAAGATGAAAGTAACATGAAATGTAAATGCTAAAATAAATGTGCTTAAAGTAAAAAGCATAAAGTAAAAGCATAAAATAAAGTCAATTGTTAGAAATTAGAGGTTAGTTGAATGACCATCTTGAAACTTGCATTTGAAAACTCATTAGAAGATTGATAAAATCAAAGCCTCTCTATAACAAGTTTCATTTGCTTTTTGTCAAGTATATCATTCATTTCAAAATCTCAAGGCAACAACAAATGATCAACGATGTTTAAATCATTCACTTAGTTTCAAAATTTATGAAGATTAATTTGAGGATTGATAAGACCAAAGCCTCCTAACAATGAACCTCAAGGTTATTGGATCAAAGGTTTCAAATTAAACATACTTGGGCTTGCAAACATAGGTTTGGGCCATGAATCATCATTTCTCGAATCGGAACAAAATTTAGCAATATGTTAAGCAATCATAAGTGGACTTATATAGAAGTCGCACCTATTTTGAGGTTGGTCAATAGCAATCTATGTGTCATATTTGGAGTGATGATATGCAGATTATGCTGTAACAACATGTAGCACAATGAGAAAGTGATAAGATGTAGAAGGAAGGGACGCAGGGTATGAAATTAGGGTTTCAAATATCATCAACATCATTCATCCATTTTGGTGGATGTGGTTTCTCAACCTATCAACACCCAAGATCCAATGAGGTTGAAAAATTTGTCACCAAATAATGCCCAAGTCAGAATCAAATAAAATAATAAAATAAAATTCAATAAAAATAATATTTAAAAGGGTAATTAAAGGGAAAATAAATGGTAAAAATACACAAAGTATATTAAAACACTAAATGAAAATCCTAAAAAAAAGTTAGAGATCAAACATGATTTAATAAAGGATGACAAATTTTTTTAGAATTTTTTAAAGTCAGAAACTATTTTTTTAAAATAAAAGAAATAGGTAAAACAAACTAAAAATAGTAAAAAATATTAAAATCAGAAATAAAAATAAAACAAGGTTATCAAAAATTTCCAAGAAGGCCAACGGACCTTTCCATAATTTTCCAGAATTTTAAAATTAAAAAAAAAATTTAATCAATTAAAACAATTCAATTTAAGTGAAAAATATCAAAAATATGAAATTATAAAATAAAATTGTGAAAAATAAAAATCAGAAAGGGAAAACCCCAAACTATTTTTAAGAAGTTTTTTTCAGATTTTGAGTTGGAAATTAATTTTTTATGAATTTTTGAAGTTTAAATCAATTAAAAAATAAAAATCAGAAAATAAAAGTAAAACAAAAAGATATAGACCATTGGACGAATGTCAAAACGCGTTAGTAATCATATCCAAGAGATCTGGCGCGTTGTGCATATCATGGTCCTTATTGAATAAAACACTGGATCCATCATTAAATCAGATTTTTGAAAAAAAACAAGTGGTGCCTTATCATTGGTTGAGAGATGACACATTGGTCATCTTCAACCTCCAGCCACGTGAATTGCAGTTCTCTCATACTGTAAAATTAGGAGCTCAAACCTATGTCATTCGCTTCATCTCATCAAGACGAAGACAATTGTACCCTCGCGAAAAAATTATTTAAAGTGTAGCTCAGTCGATTTGCAAAAAAACCAAAAGGAAAAAAATTGAATATGGATTTGAAAATTCATGGCCAAAACTCAATTCCAGTTGAAAACAAATTATGCGACTAGTATCGGAATGATGAGAGCTTCACTATGGTAGCACATTTTGAGAGAATTGATGAAGGAATCTACCTATTGAAGTTCAAATTCAGAGCTCTGAAACTTGACTTGGCTAGCATGATTTAGGATACTTTAGGGCTTGGTTCTTCTTCTGTTAGCTTCAGTGAAGTTCGAGGATGAAGAATTGACAAAGAAAATGGATTGAGGAAGGCTATAAAACCAAACTCGAAGTTGCATAAATATAGGTTAAGGAGAGAGTTGGGCAGGGTGATTCTGGTTGTTAAAGCTTGATAAAATGAGTGAGATATAACCCTCTATTTATAGGCAAGCAAATGGGATGCTCAAGCGTGTGGAATGATAAAGTTTGGAGGGAATTCGTGTGAAGTTGCAAGCATGAAAAGTGTGACTCATATATTGCTCAAACCTCAGCCAAAAATTGTGTTCCAAGGTGCTAATCACTTCTGGAAGATCGTTAAACATGATTAGAAGTAAAAACGTGCAACAATTTAGTGATTAGAAGCTGAATTATGCATTTCAAATTCTGACTTGGAGGAAAAAAATCAGTTTCAAGTGGCTGTCTTTGAACTCATGGTGTGCATAATTTAGGGAACCTTAGGGCATGATTCTTGAAGAATTTAACATATAAGGTCACAAAATTTACAATTTTCAATGAGTGAGATCAATTGGATGCTTGAGCTAAAAGTTGTGATGATTCAAAGTTGAGAAAAAGATGCTGACTTTTTGTACTTAGAAAAATTATAAGTTTTTCTTCAAAAGTGACCTATAATGTTTTGAGTTCAACCAAGGCTTTACTCCAAAATTGAGCTTTGATCAATGATTCTAGCTTTAACTAGACTTCCCAAAGAGCATTATTAAACTTGAATCACTCAAAAATACCAAGTATTGAAAAAGTTATGACCTTGTGAAGTTGGTGAAAATTCATTAGGTGACCTATAATCTTTTGGGTTCTTAGGGCATCTTCCACTCATTTTCAAGCTTTGCACATAAACGAAGAGTTGAAGTTCACAGCCTTAAGATCATTGTGGAAAACAATGGGCTTAAGGAGATAAAAATTGGCCAAGTTATGATCTTTTGAAGGCACATAAGGGAATTTGATGGCCTATCTAGAGGACTTGTAATCTTTCTTCAACATTAGGCATCTTCCACTTAAAATTTTATTGAAACTTTTGAAGTGATAGGTTGATAACTCTTTAAAGAGAAGCATGTATTTTGAATAACTCAAAAATACCAAAATATGAGCAAGATATAGCCCTTAGAAGTTCAAAACCCTAGCTCCTAGAGCACCAAAATAACTTGGAAATCCCTTTCAATTTTGACAAACGTTTTTGCACAATTACACTTTCCATGTGAATAGAAGTTGTTTTGGATGATAATAAGAATCCATAGCAATAAATAAAAACTCCAAATTATAATAATTGAGATAGTTATGCACTTGTGACAAAGAAATCAAGAACTTGTCCAATTAGGTCAAACTTCTTCAATCAACTCTTGCATATTTTGATTTTCATTGAAAAATTGAAGCATGATGAATCATAGAAGACCTTGTCATGATATTACTTTAAAGCATCTTCAATAATGAAGCTTGAATCTTAATGAAGATTTGTTGAAGAAGGCTTGGAAATAAACTCATGAACCTATGAATCCACCTGGTGAAATATGGTGTGCCCTCACCTATAATATCATCAATTAGAGCAAACATTCATTGTATTTGTTAGTTAAAAGTTAATCAACACAAAACATAGATGATCACAATATATAAATCAAGGTGCTTGGTGATTCCTCATGTGCAAACCTAAAGATACGGATAAGAACCAAACCCTAGTGTGATCTTGTTGTGATTGATTTGATATGAGATGATGGAGGAATCTTAGGGGGAAAAATTGGGGTACAACACTATGAACCCCCCATGTTTTTGATCTTTTGTGTGTTTGTTACATCATGCATTCATGCACCCATGAGCATTCATTAAACGGTTTTTCAAGGAACTTAAGGTTGACTTTTGCAAATATCTCAGGTACCTTTTTAACCATGGATTTTGGAAAGAGAAAGAATCAGAAGTACAATTTCAAGTATCCTAAGATAGAGGAACTGATGAGTTTGGTTCCTTAGATTGAGAGTTCTATAGATTTCTGGAAGAAGTATGGAGACATTGTTCCTCTTATGAAGCTCAAGATGAAGGAGGGTATTCTTTCTACATTGGTCCATATTTATGATTTGTTACACCAGTGTTTTACTTTTCCTGATTATCAATTGATGCCCATATTAGACGAATATTCTTACTTACTCTGTTTACCTATTACTAATTGTACTATGTTCACCGGTTTAGAAGGAGAGCCTAAGTCTCATGAGATTGCTACCGTAACTCACTTGAAGAAGTCTGAGATTGAGGCTAACACGAATACCAAAGGAAGAATTAGGGGTTCAACTGCTCAGTTTTTATTGGAGAAAGCTCGTTAATTCGTCAAGATGAAGAGTACAACTGCTTTCGAGGCTATCTTTGCTTTGCTTGCCTATGGGTTGTTATTGTTTCCTAACAATGACAAATTTGTGGATTTTAATGCCATTAAGATCTTTTTGATTGGGAACCCAATCCCTACACTGCTAGGAGATACTTATTATTCCATCCATCTTCAGAATTTCTATCAGGGAGGGATGGTCATCTGTTGTACACCGTTGTTATTTCAGTGGTTTATTTATCACTTACCTCAGTCTGTTGCTTTTTGGGATATCAAGAAGGAACCATGTTGGGCCTTGAAGATTATGGCATTGATTGGTATCACTCATTGATAGATGTGGTAGTTTCCCACTCATCCTAACATTGATTGGTATCATCAAGATTATTATGATATAAATATTATTGATAGTTGTGGTAGTTTCCCCAATGTACCTCTTCTTGATACAAAGGGAGGAATTCACTACAATCCAATTCTCGCGCATCGTCAACTTGGATATCTGATGAGAGACAAGTCAAACATCATTCATCTGAGTGGTTTCTTTCTCAAAGAAGTAGAAGAGCACAAGGAAACTAAAGAAGCGATTGAAAAGGCTTGGTGCCATATTCATAGAAAGAGTATAAAATATTTGGGACCAATAGGAGTTGTTTCCTTAGAGCCCCATCTTTGTTAGGTACAAGCAAGGAAATTCAGTTGAAGATGCCCTATTCTCGTGAAAAACCTATATATAGTATGTTTATGAGGACTACTCTTCTTCTCTTAGATGATGTGGAAGAACTTCAGCTTGCCTTAGTTAGGATGCAACAAGAAAAGGAAGCATGGAAGAACAAGTACCAAACTTTGGAGGTGTCCTACTCGATAGAATTGAAAGAGAAGGATGACTTGATTGAAATTATTGAGAGTCATGCTGTGGAGATGATGGAGAAGTAAGAGGATTTATTTCCCCTAGAGTTCAACCCGGTCCCCGTCACCCACTTTCTGATTCTGGTGGATGGAATGAAGTCACTGACAAGTATGCAGAAGAGAGCAAGCAGTTGAAGGCTTAGATTGCAAGACTCATGGGAAAATGTTTGTGTGTGGAGAGATCTTCATCATCTTTGGCTTCCTAGGATTTTTAGATTTTACCTTTATTCTCTTGTACTTAGGCTTATTGAAACTTGTACTAAAAGTTGTAATCCATTCCAAAGTTATTATTAAAATGAGATTTTTTTCCAGTATTTCCAAATGTGTTAGTACTTCAATATTTGCAATTTTTTATGATTCTTTGAGTTCCTTGAAAAAACATAATAATTCATATGAATTACATATCATGCATCATTTTGTAGATATTTTTTCATTCCTGATCGTTCTCAGGGGTCTTACTTGTTTCTCTGCTTCGTTTAGTCATCAAGTTATCTCATCACTACAATACTCGGGCTAATTCTAGAAAGAATATGGAAAACCTTGAACAAGAGAATCGTGAGTTGTGCGAAGAAGTTACCGCTTTGAGAGCCAGTATGGTTAATATGACTACTTTGGTAGAATCGTTGGCGGCTGCTCAGAATCAGCCACCACCTCCTCCTCCATCTCCTCATGCTACTCAGCCACAACAAACAAAAGTTATTTAAGAGATTATGTCAGTTCCCGTCTCTGTTATTCCAGTTATTGCTACTCAATACTGTATGCCTCGCGGTTACCCATGGTGAATGCTTGAGAATTTCATGCCAGAAGGTTATAATCCTACTAATCAAGTTGCTTCATTTATTTAAATTGTTGCTGCTTCTGCACATCCTATGGTGCACGCTACTCCTAGTGCTAATAATGAGATTCATTATGTTGTGCCTCCTGCAGCGAATGCTATGCCTATTTCAATGATGAATTTTATCATCCTGCTCCTCGACCATGTCAAAATTTGGGTTTTTATGACCGAATGGATGACTTTCAGGATCAATTAAATAAAATCCAGAAAGAAGTGAAGGCTCTTCAAGGGAAATATTTATTCAGACAGAATGTTAGCGACCTCTGCTTGGTTCCTAATGTAAAAGTGCCAACAAAGTTTAAAGTGCCAGAATTTGAGAAGTACAAGGGCAACTCTTGCCCTCGTGACCATCTGGTGATGTATATCAAAAGGATGTCCACTCATACTGATTACCAACACTTGCTTATTCATTTCTTCCAGGATAGTTTAACTGGTCCTGCCTTTAAATGGTTTATGGGATTGGACAATAGCAACATCCGCACATTCAATGACTTGGGTGAAGCTTTCGTGAAGCATTATAAGTACAACATGTTTATGGCACCTGATCGTGACCAATTGAGAGCGATGTCTCATAAAGATAAGGAGACATTTAAGGAGTATGACTAAGGTCTTCCTGAAAACCCTTGGTTCATTTTACTATGAACGAATGGTTGCAAGTGCACTGAGTGATTTCACTGAGATGGTAAGTATGTGTATCCGTCTAGAGGAAGCTGTCAAGGAAGGACGGTTTTCAAAAGATGAAGGTTCTAGTGGAACAAGGAAATAATCATATGGGTTTTCTAAAAAGAAAGAAGGAGAAATGAATGTTGTTGCTGATGAAAAAAGGGTTAGAACTCCAAGAAGATGTCATCAGCATCAACAATGAGTTACTTCTATGATTCTGGTCATCAACATGGCTCCGACTACAGTTTCCTATCAGAGAGTACCTCAACAAATTAATCAATGGCATGGTCAGAAGAGATAAGATTTTGATCCCATTCCGACGAGTTATGAAGAATCATTTCTGGATTTGATTCAAAAGAAATCGGTGCAGACTAGGCCTCCCCCTGATATACCTTCAAATTTACCATGGTACTATAAAGTAGACCAGACTTGTGCTTTTCATCAAGGAGCCCCCAGGAACAACATTGAAAACTGTTATCCGTTGAAGTCTAAAGTACAGAAGATGGTTAGATCTGGTCTCCTGTATTTTCGAGATGTTGGTCCCAATGTGAAAGATAATCCACTACCAAACCATGGAGGTGGAAATGTTGTAGATACGGTTGCTGGTTGTCTTGGGGACTTCCAGATTTTTTTATATCAATCTGGTCAGAGGTGATTTAGTGAAGAAGCATGTTGATTTATGTGAGTTCATCTATTACACAGACGATCATGCCGCTTGTAGTGTTTGCAACATGGATCTCCATGGATGTGATAAAGTGAGAACTGATCTTCAAGAAATGATGGATGGAGTTCTTATCAAAATAATCAGACCAAGGGTTGAATAGGAAGAAGAGGTGAATATGGTTTATGGTTTCCCCAGAGAATTCCGGATTTTTGATGTAAACTATATGGATGATGATCTGATACAATTGCACGCCATATTTTGTCACATGGATTTCCAAGAGGTACATCATTATGGGTCCTGTCAGATCCTGTGTAGGGATTCCCGTGGTTATTCTATTGTAAGAAGAGGTGTTCAATTGTTGTTAGATGATGGTACTATCAGAGTCACAGGCAAAAAAGATGATTATAATGGAGTTAATATGATTGAAGACTACCCTGTTGGGGCCTTATTTTATGATGATTATGTTTCTACTGATGAGTTCTTTTCTTCTGATGAAGGTATATTTTCTGATAATGATTTTGTGATTCCTGAGTATGTTGAAGAAGCAGGGGTGAATGTTATTATGCCATATTTTGGTGTTCCCGCTCCTGTAGAGATTGCGTACCACAACAAGCCCATTGTTTCTCCCGTAGTTATATGTCTGCCTAGTTCTATCCTATATGAATCAGATAAAGTTTTTCCTTATAAGTACAATGCAACTATCCTAGAAGGTGGTATGGAAATCCATATCCAACCTTTGTCCCATGTTGATAATATTGCTGAAGCTAGTCGGGTGACCCGTCGTGGTCGTGTCTTCGCCCCTACCTTTCGAGGAGATGTTAATTTTGGTAAGAAGTTTGTTGAGAATGTTGAACCTAAGAAAGTGGTAGGAGAATCTAGTGGAGCTTCCTTGGAAAAGGATGTCGATAACCTGTTGAAAATCATCAAGTTGAGTGATTACAAGATTATGGATCAGTTGTTGCAAACTCCATCTAAGATTTCCATTTTAGCCTTGCTAATGAACTCCTCTGCTCATTGAGAATCTTTGATGAGGGTGTTGGATCAGGCTTTTCTTTAAAGGTACGTGTCTCTAGATCAGTTCAGCGGTGTTGTGGGGAATATCACGTCTTGTAACAATCTGAGATTTTGTGATGACGAATTGCCTGATCAAGAGAAGAACCATAAACTAGCTCTGCATATATCTATGAATTACAAGAATTACTCTTTGTTCAATATGATGATAGACAATGGATCTGATTTGAATGTCATTCTGAGAAGCACTCTCATGAAGCTTAAGTACCAGGAAACTCCTATGCGCCCTAGTGGCATTATAGTAAAATCTTATGATGGTTCGAGAAAATCTGTCATTGAAGAGGTGGATTTACCTATTAACATAGGCTCACACTTATTCCAAATCACCTTTCAGGTTATGGATATTTTCCCAACCTATAGATGTTTATTTGGATGGCCCTGGATCCATGAAGCAGGAGCTGTTACTTCAACCTTGCATCAGAAGCTGTAATTTGTCTGTGAAGGAAAGGTAGTCATTGTGAATGGTGAGCAGTTTCTGTTGATATCTCATTTGTCTTCCTTTAGCATTGTAGAAGCCGATGAAGCTGTTGTTGGAACTCAGTTCCAAACTTTGTCCATTGATAATATAAGGAAGAATGAAGATTTTATCACTTCATTTAAGGATGCGCAATAGGTAGTGCAGAAAGGCCCTAGCAAGGTGTGGGGGCAGCTTATTAATCAACCTATGAACAGGAATGGGGCGGGTTTGGGTTTCTCCATGAAGAAGGAACTTGTGAAGCTGAAGTATGCTTTAAGTAAATATCAAGATATCTTTCACAGTGCAAGATATCTGCATTCGACTACTCCAAGGATCAATGTTATTCTCGAAGATGAGTCAGAGCAAGAGATGTCGAACTTTGTAACACATGGAGTCAGAATCTGGAATTTGATCACTACTGATGTCCCTTCTTGCATTCACATTTCAAAGTAATTTATTTTTTGTTTGTCTTTTAAAAAATCTTTCACTCTGCCCAAGGTGAAAGTAATAATGTTGTATGGGCGTGTTTGTTGTTTTGATTTTTAAAAAAATTAATAAAAGTTGTTTTTTATTTCAAAATTTTGTCTTTATTTTCTGCCTTTTCTTGGAAAATGGTAATAAAAAAACATTTCAAAATAAATAATAATTGTAAATAAATTTGCATAATCACTTGTTACATGTGTCAGTTTCTAAAATCAATCATAAATCATATGTGCAGATTAATTAAAAAACTCGTTGAGTGCAATGACCTTGTACCCTCTTCCAACTTTGAATATCTTGTGTATGTTACCGAAGAAGAAGAATATGATGAAATCCCTGAAGAGGTTTCATGGTTGCTCGAGCACGAGGAAAATACCATTCAGTCGTATAAAGAGTCGTTGGATACGATTAACTTGGGTTCAGAGAAAGATCCAAAAGAAGTCAAGATTGGGGAATTGCTTCATCCCGATGTGAAGAGCATATTGATTGAGTTGCTGAAACAATACGTGGATATCTTTTCTTGGTCTTATCAAGATATTCCTGGTTTGGATACTGATATTGTGGAACATTATTTGCCTCTAAATCCAGAATGTCCACCAATAAAGCAGAAGCTACGAAGAACTCATCCTGAGGAAGTATAGTCTCCGTTTGAATCTAAATAAGTGCACTTTTGGTGTTCGTTCGGGAAAAATGCTAGGTTCGTTATCAACCAAAAAGGAATTGACGTTGATCCTGATAAAGTTAAGGCAATTCAAGAAATGCATGCACCGATAACTTAAAAGCAAGTTAGAGGCTTCCTTGGACGTTTAAATTACATTTCCATATTTATTTCCCATATGACTACAACATGTGAACCAATCTTTAAGTTGTTTAAGAAATATCAAGGTTGTGTATAGACAGATGATTTCCAAAGGGCATTTGAAAGCATTAAAGAGCATCTGCCTGAGCCTCATATCTTGCACCCTCATGTAGAAGGAAGACCATTGATTATGTATCTGACTGTGTTGGATAACTCCATGGGCTATATTTTGGGACAACAAGATGAAACAGGAAGAAAAGAATATGCCATTTATCATCTCAGCAAGAAGTTCATTGACTGTGAGTCATAGTATTATATGCTAGAAAAAACATGTTGTGCTTTGGCCTTGGAGGCAAAGCGATTACGACAATATATGTTGGATCATACTACTTAGTTCATTTCCAAAATGGATCAAATTAAGTACATACTTGAGAAACCTTTTCTTACTGGAAGAATTTCCCGTTGGCAGATGTTGTTGTCGGAATATGATATTGAATATCATACTCAGAGGACTATTAAAGGAAATATGTTGGTAGAGTACTATAGCGGTAGAAATGTTTAAGACTAAGCCATTGGATTGACTATACTTACACAGATCAAAATAAAAATTGCCACCACGCTTTATTGTTTCCAAAGGAATGGGAAAAGAGCGATTAACCCAAAATGAGGGGGAAAGATTCAAGGTAAGGGGGTTGGTTATGCAAAGGGAAGGTATTAGAACCCTAAACATCTATGGTACTCCGTAGGAACCTCTTTGTAAAATCTGCATATTTTGGCTATAAAATGTTGTATAAAAATGGATGGTGGAGGTGAGAAAAGAAATATATTTTTTATGATTTTTGCACCCGCCGCGGTTGCGAACCTTTAGTGCCTACGTACCACCTTTCGTGCAATAGGGGATCAGGATACATGTAGTTCACCTTTAAAAATTTTAAAACACAAGTGTGTTGATTAATTTTATGAGATAAGACATCATCGTCATTGTCCGTGTGGAAAAACATACTTACTACCCAGAATCATGAGAAAGGAGAATTTGCATCATCTCGGAGTGGAGGATATGGCTTGGATTTTAAAATTAACAATGCCTCACTCAACACCCAAGTGGAAAATATCTCTCTTCACTACATATTGTAGAAGTATAGTTATTTGCATCACTACAAGGATTGACAAGAATCTAATCTTTTGAGAAAAGTTTTAAAATAAAAAGCCGAAGTGGCAAAAGGGTTTGAAATGAGATTGATTGGCTTTTAGTCTTCTCAAAAAAAATGTCAAGGTATCATTAAGTTGATTGAAGTTTACTTATGAAAAGGTTTTAAAAATGCATGGACCTAAGTCCAAGTTTATTATGAAAGTGGTTCAAGTTTAAAAGAAACAAGAAGAGTTTTCGAAAAAAGAGAGAATATTTTTTTGAAATTAAAGAAGATGGGAGGAGAAGAAGAGACTATCCTAAAGCATAAGGTAAAAGCTAGGGATAAGAACCATCTAACCAACAAGAAGCCAATACTTGACATTATGAGCCAAGATGGAATTCACATTATTTGGATTGAAACCAAGCAAGCAGAGATATTAGACCTTTTGAGAGAACCAAACTTCAAGTGTATTAAGTCTTCACAAAAATTGGGCAGAGTAATGGTTGTATACGGGTGAATTCTAGATTACAAACAAAGTATATAATCACAATAACCTGCATACAAAACAAACAAACAGCCCAATGTCTTGAGGTAAACCTCAAGAACTCCAGATAAAATATCAATTAAGGTCACAAGATCTCAAATATAGGTCAAGGTCTCTAATCCTAAGTCCAAGAAGTATAATACTCCCTAATACCAAGGACAGTAACCAAATAGTCCATGTATTATTAAAGGTTTTTATGATTCATGTTGATTATTAGGTGTCTTAGAAGAGAAAAGAAAATCTCAAGTGAGCAAAATAAAAATGACATGAAATGTAATGCTTAAAGTAAATGGTACATAAAGCATAAAAAATAAAAGGCATAAAGTAAAAACAATTTAATAATTAGCGGTTAGTTGGATGACCATCTTGAAACTTACATTTGGAACTCATTAGAGAATTGGTAGAATCAAAGCCTCCAAACAACAAGTTGCATTTGCTTTTTTTCAAGTATATCATCCATTTGGAATCCTCAAAAGTACTATTTAATGATCAACAATGTTTAAGTGAGATGCGTTGACCAAAAGTGTTGTAGATCCATTAGAGGATTGGTAGTACCAAAGCCTCCACACAATGAATCTCAAGGTTATTGGATCAAAGAGATCAAATTAACATACTTGGGCTTGCAAACATGGGTTTAAGCCACGAATGATCATTTATTCAAATCGGGACAAAATTTAGCGCTATATTAAGCAATCGTAAGTGGACTTATGTAGAAGTCGCACCTATTTTGAGGCCGGTCAATAGCAATCTATGTACCATTTATTTTGAGACATGATATAGAGATCATGCTCCAATAACACTTAGTGCAATAAGAAAGGGATAAGATGAAGAGGGGTGGGAAAGAACATACAAACCACATTTGAATTAAATTTCAATTAAACTATTATTAAAATCATTCATCCATTTTTATGGAGTTAAACTCAACACCATGGATCCAATGATATTAACAAAGTTCATAATCAAAAATTCAACCCAAGATCAGCCAGAAAAATAGTCACAAAACAATATTGCATTTAGTATATACATTAAAAAATGTTTTAAAATGTTTTAAAATAGAAATAAAAGAAAAAAAAAATATCAACTATGTTCAAATTAATCAAGAAATAAATAATAAGACCATAGAAAAATCAGAAAAGGACTCAAATATTTGTACAAAATTTTTGGTAATTTTTTTTAAGTCAGAAACTATTTCTAAAATTAAAAGAAATGAGTAAAATGAATAAAAAATGATAAAAAATACCAAATTCAGAAATAAAAAATAAATGAGGTCACCAATATTTGTCACAATATCATTGGATCATTTCATAATTTTTTCAGAATTAAAAAATGCATAAAAGTATTTTTAAATATTTAAAACAATTCAAATAAAGTGAAAATTTATAAAAAAAATATCAAAATACAAAATAAAATTTAAAAAAATAAAAATCAGAAAGAGGAAAATCAAAAATAATTTTCATAATTTTTTCAGATTTTTTGGACTAAAAATAAATTTTCTATGATTTTTTGAAATTTAAAACAATTAAATATAAAAATCAGAAAAGAAAAATAAAGTCAAAAATATGTGGACCATTGGATGAGAGTCAAAACGCGTTAGTAATCAAATCCAAGGGATCAGGCGCGCTGTGTATATCATGGCCATTAGTGAATAAAGCATATAATCATTAATTAAATCAGATTTTCAAACAAAAAACAGATGGCGCGCCTTCATTGGTTGGAAGATGACACGTTGGTCATCTTTAACTTCCAGCCAACGCAAATTGCAGGTCTCTCAAACTGTAAAATCAGAAGCTCATATCTATGCCATTCGCTTCATCTCTTCAAGACGAAGACAACCACACCTTCGCGACAAATTTATATAAACTGTAGCTTAAGCAATTTGGAAGGAAAGTTTTGAAAAGGGATTCGAAATTTCATTGTCAAAACATGTTTCCAGATAAAAGTAAGTGTTGCAACTAGAACCAGGGCAATGAGAGCATCACAATGATATCAAAGGTATGAAGAATTGATGGAGAAATCTACCTATTGAAATTGAGTTGCAGAGCTCTGAAACTGGACTTCTATGGAGCAATATAGGCCACGATTCTTGAAGGTAATTTTATGGTTAGCTTCAGGGAAGATCAAGGAAGGTGAATTGATAGAAAAATTGGATTGAAAAAGGCATGAACATAGATTTCGAAGTTGCAGAAATTTGAGTTATGGAACAAGTTTGGCAGGGTGATTCTGGCTATCCAAGCTTGAGAAAATGAATGAGGGATGACCCTCTATTTATAGGGAATAAAATGGAATGTCCAAGCGTGTAAAATGATGAAGTTTGGAGGGAAATCGTGTGAAGTTGCAAACAAGAAAAGTGTGACTTCTAATTTGATCAAAACTCATACAAAACGCGTGTTTTGCTGTGCTAATCACTTCTGGAAGTTCACTAAACATGTTTAGAGGAAAAAACACGCAGAAACAATGTATTTAGAAGCTAAATCAACGATTTTAAATTCTGACTTTTGAAGAAACTTCATTTTCAAGTTACCAAGTTCAAACTAATGGCATTCTCAGCTCAAGGGGTCTCAAGGCATGATTCTTGATGCTTGAGAAAGTTGATGTTACAAGCTTTGAAATGGAAAAATAATGGGATAAAATGGATTCTTGAGCTGAAAGTTGCATTGATTCAAAGTTGGAGAAAAAGGGTTGACTTTTCATACTTAGAAATATTTCAAATTTTTCTTCAAAAGTGACCTATAATGTTTTTCATCCAAACATGGCCTTCCACTTGGAATTTGCTCTTGACCAAAAAAGATGGCATGAAATAGACCTCTTAAATGACACTTTGAAACTTGAACCATTCAAAATATCCAAAAATTGAGAGAGTTATGAATTGTTGAAGTTGGCAAAAAATCATGAAATGACATATAATCTTTTGTATCCTTAGGGCATCTTCCATCCATTTTCTCACTTTCCACATAAAAGAAGGAGTAAATTTCACATCCTCAAGATAATTATGGAAAAATATTGCGCCCAAGGTGATAAAAATTGACTAAGTTATGATCATTTGAAGTCACACATGATAAAATGAGGGTTCATCTGGAGGACTTGTAATCTTTCTTCATCATCAAGTTTCTTCCACATGAAAACTCCTTGAAACTTTTGAAGTGATTTGTTAATAACCTTTTGAAGAGAAGGATGTCTTTGGAATCACTCAAAAATACCAAAATATTAGCAAGATATACTTCTTTGAAGTTTAAAACACTAGCTCCTAGATCAAGAAAATGCTTTGAGGAACTTTGACAATTTTGAACCACCTTCTTGTACCAACACTCTTGATTTGTAAATAGAAGTTATTGATGATGAAAATTAGAATTCATAGCCACCAAAACCACTTCCATATCTTGAGAATTTAGAGAAATATGCACTTATGACCCATGGGAACAAGGCCTTGTCCAACCATGACAACTTCTTCAATCAATCCCTTGCACTTTTGAATCAATCTTGATAACTTGGAAATTTAGTGAACCAAAATAAACTTTCCATGCCATCCCTTCCAAAACAAATTCAATGGTGAGGTTTGTACTTCTCATGCTTTATTGACTAGGGCATGGAAATAAACTCATGAACCCATTGAGCAACTTGCTAAGCCTCATTGCCTTTACCTACATTATTAACAAGTAAGACAAACCAACATTGCATTTTATTAATTAAAATAAAAATCAAGACAAAATATTCATGATCACAAAATAAAACAAGTCAAGCTGCTTGGTGATTCCTCAAAGAGCAAAGCTAAAGATAGGGGGGAGAACCAAAAGCCCTAATGTGATCTTGTTGTGATTGAATCAACATGGTATGATGAAGGGATATTAGGGGGGAAATTGGGGTACAACAAGTACCTTGCTCACCAACCGGTTGGAAATTATCAGTCTGTTAAGTATGATTTCCTTGATGAGGATGTGATTTATTTGAAAGTAAAAGATTGTAATGAACCTTTTCCTGAGGAAGGTCCTGATCATGAATCCCGATGGGGTATGGTATTTGATGGAGCTGTAAATGCTTATGGAAAAAGAGTTGGTGTTGTGATTATCACTCACCATGGGTCACATATCCATTTTACTGCAAGGATGACATTTAATTGTACCAATAACATGGAAGAGTATAAGGCTTGTATCATGGGTCTTGAAGAGGCTATATATATATCAAAATTAAAATTTTGATGTATATGGTGATTCAACTTTGGTAATAAATCAGATCAAAGGAGAATGGGAGACTCGTAACATTGGCTTGATTCCCTACAAAGATTATGAAAGAAGATTATTACCTTTCTTCAATAAAGTTGAATTCCATCATATTCCCAGAGATGAGAATCAGATGGCAGATGCTTTAGCAACTTTGGCTTCCATGTATCAAGTGAATGCTTGGAACGATGTACCTCATATTATAGTTCGACGTCTTGATAGACCAAATCATGTGTTTGCTACAGATGGGACGTCAGATGAAAAACCTTGGTATTATAATATCAAGCACTTTCTCCAAAATCAGGAATATTTGTTTCATGCGTCGAACAAAGATATAAAGACATATAGAAGGTTGGCAGGTAGCTTTTTCCTCAATGAAGATGTGTTATACAAGATAAATTATGACATGGTCTTGCTCAGATCCATGGATAGGCACGAAGCAGACATGTTAATGCATGAGACCCAAGAAGGTTCTTTTGGTACCCATGCCAATGAACATTTAATGGCAAAGAAGATGCTTAGGGCGGGTTACTATTGGCTGACAATGGAATCTGACTGTTACAAATTCGCGAAGAAGTGCCATGAATGTCAGATTCATGCTGACAAGATTCATGTGCCTCCAACGCTTCTCAATGTTATTTCTTCCTCATGGCCTTTTTCTATGTGGGGTATTTATATGATTGGAATGATTGAACCCAAGGCGTCAAATGGACATCATTTCATTTTAGTGGAAATTGACTACTTAACCAAGTGGGTGGAAGCAGCTTCCTATGCTAATGTCACCAAGTAGGTGGTAGTACGCTTTATCAAGAACAATTTTATATGTAAATATGGTGTACCATGTAGGATTATCACTGATAACGAGTCAAATTTGAATAACAAGATGATGACAAAACTTTGTGAAGAATTCAAGATTATCCATAACAACTCGTCTCCTTATAGGCCTAAGATGAACGGGGCTGTTGAAGCTGCTAATAAAAACATTAAGAAGATCATCCAGAAGATGATTGTTACCTATAAGGGTTTGGATGAGATGCTCCCTTTTGCTTTACATTGGTATCATACATCAGTCCGCACTTTAACAAGGGCAACCCCGTTCTCTCTTGTGTATGGTATGAAAGTAGTGCTCCTCGTTGAGGTTGAGATTTCCTTTTTGCATGTAATAATGGAAACCGATTTGTCAGATGCTTAATAGGTTCAGAATAGGTTTGACCAGTTGAATTTGATTGAAGAAGAAAGAATGACAGCCTTGTGTCATGGTCAGTTATATTAGAGAAAAATGAAGAAAGCTTTTGATAAGAAGGTGAAGCCTCGTGAGTTCAGAGAAGGCAACCTCGTGCTCAGAAAAATCATGTCTTTTAATGTTGATTCAAGAGGCAAGTGGACTCCCAATTTTGAAAGCCCATATGTTGTCAAGAAAGCCTTCTCTGGCGGTGCATTCATTCTTGAAACTATGGATGGTAAGGAGTTCCCACATCCCATGAATGCTGACACACTTAAGAAATACTTCGCCTTAATAAATAAAAGAATAACTCGCTAAGTTGAAAATTTGAAAGGGCGGCTTAGGCAAAAAATAGCATCTCGGTAGGCTGAAAACCCAAAAGGGGGGGGGGGGGTCTAGGGAAAAGTTAGAGACACAAACAGAATAAATTTCCCGATAGGTTGAAAACCCGCAAGGGTAACCTAGGAAAAAGGAAATGATTTCCTGGAAAGTAACTGCATCAGACAAGATTTGATCATTGAAGCAACAATATTTCCGAATTTTCATCACACTTCAACTGAATCCTCTTCTCAAGAGTTGAAATTTGTTAGGGAGAATAGTGGTCATTGAATTTCAAGGTATCTTTTTCATGTATTTACCATTTTCCAAAACATTGTAATCATCTATGGAGTCTCGCCATTCGCGGACTACCATTCTATTAATAAAGTTTGAGCCTTTATCCAATTCTTTGTAGTTCTTATTTTATTCTGTCTATAAAAATTTCATTTATTATTGATAGTAATTTTAAAAACAAAAAGACTTAATAATAAAAACATGTTTTTGAAAAGAATTTGCAAATTAATTTTATCCTTAATTCTATGATTCAAGTGGGACAAAAGTAGTGGTTCCAAGGATGGACGAACTCTAAAGTTTCATAGTTTCTCCCCAAGAAGTATCCTGAGTTGCTCTTGCTGATATGTGCGTAGTCCATTTGTGTTTTTTCCTTGAATTGATGGATTTTATACTAGTTGATATATGGTGTGGTGTTGGATTTGTAATCCCTTTTTCCCTTGTTAAGTCTTAGTTCAGATTTTTCTCCAAGTTGTTATATGGTGTTAAGTTTGGGTGGTTTTATACCTCTCTCCCATATTCCCCAACTAAGTCTTGATTCATGTTTTTCTTGCTGAGTGTGGTTCTTTCCCCAACCAGGTGGTGATCAGGCAGGGATTGCAAGGTTATGTAGTATTTGCTTAGTTGATTGGATTCTTTCTTCCTTCATGATGTGAATTGATGTGGAATCTCCTGTAGAGCATTGCTTGCTCCAATCACGACATTGTTGTTATTGTGTGCTCCCCAAGTAGCCAGACAAGGGTGGTATCTTTTCTAAGAAGTGTTGAGACAGCTGTCAACTTTTTAGGTTTTTTCTCGCCAAGTATTACGTTTGATTTAAAATCCCCATAATTTTGATTTCTTGCTGCGATGTTAACTTCTTATTTCCCCGGATAAAGCGAAAATGATGCTTCCCTCTAAAGTAGTTATCCTTGTGATGTTTCATAAATTCTCCCCAGAGAAGTTTGTGCAACCATTACCCTTGATATTGAAGATTGTTTTTAGGCTCCCTTCGGCGTGCATGGTTTCATCTTCCCTAGTGAAGTCGGTACGGAATCCTCAGTTGAAGTCTAGACGATATGGCATGGTCTTCCCTAGCGAAGTCTATATGATATTCCCCCGGTGAAGCCTGGAGGAGGATGTTATATCCTTGCAACTGTATTGGTTTAGCACTATTAGAGTTTGCTTTGATTTATTTTCAAGCCATGTTTCTTCCCAGTGAAGTTAAGCCATGAAGCAGGACTTTGTTTCCTCAGTTAGTGCTTACTCTTGTGATACGGTGGGAGAACTGACTTGAGGTTTTGCGTTTGTGTTCGCAAATGTTTCGGTTTAGCAAGAGTCGCCACCGACTTTTATTTTATCCAAAGGAAAGGTCAAAAAGCACAGGAAAGACCTTGGATATGTTTTCTTGGGTTCGGGGGGTATATTATGAAAAGGGAAGGTGCAAGCACCCTTTTCATCCATGGTTATCCATGGGCTCTTAGTTACTTGTTTAGATCACTTGCTTTTGCTTTTCAATTGTTTGAAATGCTGCTTTGTGTGTGGTTTTGAAAATATTTTGAAAAGAGGCCCTTTTGTCTAGGCAACCTTTGTAATGATTCTTGTTTGAATGTATACAAAGGTGTTTGTCCTTTGAAAAATGTTTCAATTGTTTGAAAGTTTGTCTTGGGAAATGTTTTGAAATTATGTTGTGATGTGTTTTTGAAAATAGCAAGGATGTTTGCAAGTTTTGTTCAAGTAACTAAGAGCATCTACCCTATCTACTCAAAGATCTTTCCTACACATTTTTAACCCTTTTACATTGTTGTTTTACCATTGTATTTGGTAAACAACCTTGTATTTGGATGTTAAACGGGACAGGCGCGGGTCATCGTATTGACCATGATAGCAATTGTGCTAAGTATCTTTAGCAAGTTTTTGTTTGAGGGACTAGATCATTTTGTATAGGCAACCAAGATAGCGTCATCGAGGGACTATGATCTTTTGTTTTGTTTTTGTTTTGCCAAAATACTTAATATGCATACCATGTCCATTTTAAAGGCAACATGTGGATGAAACCCTACGAGTGCATGTGTGCATTGTGTTGTCAATTTACATGCTTTTATGTCTTGTATTAGGTCTAGCTATTTATTTTGATTTTGGATATTGCATACAAACCCTAATCTCTATCATGGCATATTTGAAAGCAATAAATGCGTAAAAGTAATCTAAGCTATTACAACATTGATATGGGGAGGGGGATACAATTTTGAATAGGGGATTATTTGCAAGAAATTAAAACCCTAAGGTTATTACAACCAAATTGAATTCTTTGTTCAAATAATAAATAAGCAAATATTTAAATGGACAATTAAATAAATATGCAATATATTATAAATATGCAAAAAAATGTTTTTTGTATTATTTTTATGTATGTAAAAATGAAATATTTAATGTATCAAAAATAAGAAAAATATTAATTTTAATTGAGGATGGAAACCCTAATTTGTTTTAAGAAAGTATATATATGTATTATTTATTTATATACAATAAAATGAAAATACATACAAATGTCAAAAAAAATAAAAATATGTTAGAAAAATATTGTTTAAGTATATAGATAATAAAAATAAAAAATATAATATTTTTTGTAGTATTTACAAGTTTTTTTTTATTAAGAAAATAAATGTATATATTGTTTAATAATTATTTCTATGTCCAAAAATAATAAAATAAAATAAAATAAAATGCGAAAATTAAATAAATTATGTTTGGTAATTTTTAAAGTTTAGAAGAAAAAATAAAGTCAGAAATTAAAAAAGAAATGAAAAATATACAAAAAATAGATTAAATGGGCCAAGGGGGTGAGAAGCAAATCAGGGGTGCAAAAAGTGAGAAATAGCCAGGCCCAGCCCAGCTGGCCTTCATCTTCAACCTTTGTTCAAAAAAAACGCGCGCCTCCTGTACAAATGGCTAACTCCTGCATACGTGCTCTAAAGCAAAAACCCACAACACAAAAGTTATAGCATTTTCCAACACGATTCCAACCATGTAAATAACTTAATCTAACTCTCAAAGACTAGAGAGAATTTCTCTGGCCCTAATTTCTAACCTAACTTTTTCAGAAAGTTCATCAATCAAATTCTCTCAACACAGTTAACTTAAATGAAATCTATGCATATGTACAGCTTAAGGCAATGAGTACTACATTTTTTATTCACAAACCTAAGCCTAATGATTCATAAATATAGAGATAGAAAGTTGGAAAATACCTTCTTCAGTTGAACTCGAGTATGGTAATGTGGAGGTTTTCAATGAGGCCTGAGATGCTTGGGAGCTTGTTTGAACTTCCTTTGACCTTCCCCAATGCTTAGTTTGCTTTGAGTTTGCTTGAATAAGCCTGTAGAAGTCAACCTGCACAAGCAGAATTTAAAAATGGTGAAGCTTGTAAGTGGAATTACAGTCACTGGCCAATGGTTGGGAGAGCTTAGATGGGTTGTATGGAGTGTGTTGGAAGAGGTTTGGGACAAAATGCACGAGTGATTTGTGAGATGGAGGTGCAACTGCAGAAGCTGTCCTATTTTGCAAGTTTTTGGTGTTTTGATGTTCAAGGGTGTTTGAGGATTGGATAGCTCGTGTTTCTGGCTCAATGTGATATGCAAAACTTGTTTGGAATGGTTGCCAAGCTTGGTTATAACAGATACAAGAGTTATGTGATTTTGGCAAGTTGACTTGTTTTTTAAGAAAAGTGTGAAGTGACCAAGGGCAGGCCTGTACAGGCTAGATTCAAGCATGTACAAAGTTGTTGTAACTTTGCCTTAGTTTATGGACTTTGTTTGCTGCAAAAGAAATGGTGCAATGCTCAAGAGAAACAAATATGCATAAAGTGAACTTTATCAAAATGGCATTGTTAACTTTTAGCCATTTTTGGATTAATCCTTTGTATAATCTTCTATTGATCAGAACAATGCATTAATCCATTGAGTTTGCATTCAATTTTTAAGTGTGGAAGGGTTTAAAGACCTGTATTCAAGTACAAGCAAAGTTGGACAGATTTTGCAACTTGTGTCAACATGAAAATGCCATGGATCAAAGTGATAATTTCCCAAATTCAAACATTCGATTCTCCCTAACCACAAATGATTTTTGAGAGTTCTTGGACATTTTGGAAATCTCGTAATATGATCTACAATCCATCTTTGAAATGCATTTTGAGATTCCAATTGGAACTAGGTGAAAAATTTCCATGAAGATAGGTCAAAATCCTGCCTAAACTAGGGCAAAATTTCACCAAGTTAAAAGTTTCATGGACCCTTATTCCAAAAATCATAACTTGAGATACAAGCATATTTTGGGAAAACTTTGTGAATCAAAGTTGTAGATTTTGTGGAGTAATACAACTTTCATGTTGGAAGTTTTATTTTAATCCAATTGCATCATGGTGAAAATGTTGGGCAAAGTTGGGAAAAAATAAGAAAATTTCATAACTTAGAAAAATTCTAAGTTATGAAATTTTTCAATCTTAAACCCTAATTTGCAAAATTAGGTTTCTTGATGAACTAGTTTCATGTTTTGACACATCTTGATGAAAAATGACCCTTGACACTTGATTTTGACCAAAAACTCAAAGTTTGACTTTTCAGTGTACAGTTGATTTTTGATCAGTTGACTAGAAAATTCATCTGTCAATCCAATGCTTTTGAGATCTTTTGAACCTTGTGATTAGGTCAAGATGATTCCATTGAGTCTTTGAATGCATGCTTGAACCCAATTTGCCATTGGCTAGGTGAAAAATCAGAAATTGCCCTTCTGCAGTTAAAACCCTAAAAATAACCATTTTGCCCTTTTGATGATCTGATCAAATTTCCTGAGGAGTTGTGGTCCAAACTTGATCAAATGCTCCATATGAGTCTATAATGTTTATGTGTATCAAAAATTATGAGTTTTGACTGTAAATTGGGCACAATTGACTTTTTCCCCAATACAACTGATTTCTAGGTCAACTGTCCAATTGACTGGGCAAAAATTTGATTCAAATCTTGAAACTTGGTATGGTTAATCTTATAAGTCCAACATGAAGTATGAAAGTAACTTTGAGCATTGGAAGTCCAAAAATCCCTGTGCAAACTTAAACCCTAATTCCAGGTCAACAGTGCAAGGAGATGTCTTGAGTAGAGCAAAACCCTAATCCTGTCTGGAATCCAAAGAGTCTTGTGAAGAAAAAATATTGATAAAATGAGAGGGAAAATTTTGGGGTACACCAGCTGCCCCTGTTCAATATTCTTGAACCTGAAGAGATAGATTGGCGAGTTTGCCTTTCGTGACTCGAAGGTAAAAGAAGATTGGACACTAGAGTGACCGTAAATTTGCACTCGTCAAAACATGGTTGAGGGAATGGGCTTAAAGATGCCATTTGGTGATGATAGAATCTTGCTGGAGATGGGCTTAAATATGCCATCCAAGAAGTGTCAATCTCATAAGAGATTCCTTTGTGAGAACTCGTATACCTGTTGTTGAGGAGGATCATGCCGGGGAATGTTGGTCTCTGTCGTGGTAGAAATAGAATTTTAGGAGCTTCAGTCGTCCGTTATTCTACTGGGGAATCATCTCTTGGTTTGAAGAGGTGAAAATGAACTGCCATCTGGTCGTGCTCCAGGCTCTTCAGTGACTTACTGGGGGGATGAGATTAGACTTTCTATCCGGTCGTTCTCCAGGCTTTGCAATTTCTCAATTCCTATCTGGTCGTGCTCCACGCTTTAGAAGGAATTAAGTTGTTATTCGGTCGCCTCCGGGTTTCAACTTTAATTTAAGGCATACTAATATCTGGTCGACTCCAAACTTCTTAGTAATTATCCAAGTAAACTGCTATTTTGTCAAAATCCAAGCTTCACAGTGCACCTTACTGTTATCTGGTCAAAATCCAAGCTTCACAGTCTTGTATTGCTATCTGGTCAAAATCCAGGCTTCATGATACCTTACTTCCTATCTTGTCAGCATCCAGGCTTCAGAAGGAAATCAAATGGTTATCTGGTCGCCTCTGGGCTTCGCTCTGATTTTGGACCCTACTAATATCCGGTTGAATTTGGGTTTCAAAGCAATTGGTCGAGTAAACTGTTATTTGGTCAAAATCTAAGCTTCACAGTGTACCTTACTTTTATCTGGTCAAAATCTAGGCTTCACAGTCTTGTATTGCTATCTGGTCAAAATCCAGGCTTCACGATAACTCGCTGGGGATTCGACTATTTTCCAGTCGATCTCCGGGCTTCAGTATGATCAAGATATTATCCGGTCGAATCCGGGCTTCATAATTTTAAACTGGAACAGGAATCTGAGCATTGATTTGAATAAGCAATAGAATAACATCCGTATCTGGGGCATCTCTAAGCTGTATTTGAGCTTTGAATATTTGTTAAGGATAGTTGCTAATCTCATCCTGAAAAGGGTAAAATGTTAGCTGAAACACAAAGTTATGTTGCATGAAATGTATGATGAAATATATGTGTTTTATCAATGTTCATGATTTATGAATGTAATGTATGTGCATGTAAGCTGATTAGCTGTCTTGCTGAGGAAAATAAATCCTTTATAACTGGAGATAATAAAACCTTTGACTACTGTCGGGGAAGATAAATCCTCGACTGATGTTGTGGATAGAAAATCCTTGGCAACTCGCGGGGATTATCAAAACTTTGACAACTTTTGTGGGAATATGAGAATCCTTCACGACTTTCCTGGGGATATAGGGATCCTTCAAGTCCTTTGAAGTTGGAACATGATAGACATTCCATTGTAAGAATAATGCCTAGTGCTGCTTGAGAAACCTGTTTGGGGAGTCCCGAGAAACTTGATGACTGTGGCTGGGGATTGAGAATCTTCAATCTGTTGGGAAATAATTTTGTGGGGAGAAAGTTTATTCTGTTGGAGAGTCTTCAAGAGCTTGGGTTGTATGCCAATTTATTGAGGAATTATCCGAAGTTGTTGTCTGGTTAGCTGTCAGGCTCTAAGATAACTTGCAGGGGAATTTTCTGGTTTTAAGACATACCTCTGAGGAATTGGAGGAAATTGGATGATCTTCCACCGGGGTTTAAGGGTTGAAGTTTTGGACTTTGTTGGGGAAGAAAGTTTCATCTTTGCTGAGGGTCTGCAGTTCAAAGTTTTTGGGTCCGCTGGGGACCTCGATGATGTACTGCAGGGGATTTCACTTGGAATAGCCTAAAGACATTTTCCTATCCTTTCAACCTATCCGTAATTATTCTTTCACATTTCATTTTATTTGTAAACAGTGATTATATTCAAATGCATATGCTTATTTAATAAATCATTGGACGTTTTCAAATAAAACACAAGTGTAAAAAGAAAGAAAAGGCAAATAATTTTCTGCACTTTGAAGTATCTTTGTATTAACTTTGTGTAAGTATTTTGTACAAAGGAGACAGACATCCTAGTAAGAGAATGTTGTCATAAAAAATGAGAAAAATGTATACAAAGAAAGGTGGCTATGTGTAAAAATTCCATGGGGTTCCCATTCTGCTATAGACTTCGTAACTATGGACATCTTGTCCATTCGTTGCTTTGTCCGACGATGATTGAGTTGATCAGAAGCCCGGAGCTCGTCTAGTGAAGAGATTGTCCTTAAAGTGTTCCGACAAGACATAGTCATACACTTTAATTCCCTAACTTTTTCCTGGACTGCCCTTTCGGGTTTTCGATCCACCGGGAAACCCTTTTTTGCCCAAGTCGCCCTTTCGGGTTTTTAACTTGTCGGGTGTACATATTTTTTTGATTTTATCCCTAATTTTTTCCTGAACTTCCCTTTCGGGTTTTCGGTTCACCAGGATGCCCATTTTTGCCCAAGTCGCCCTTTCGGGTTTTCAACTTGTCGGGTTGTTTATGCGTAGTATCTTTTGACTATGTCTATGTTCGCAGGGTGCGGCAGGTCGTCGCCATTAATGGTGGTCAGAATCATTGCCCCACCAGAAAAGATGTTTTTGATCATAAATGGTCCTTCGTAGGTAGGAGTCCATTTGCCTCTGGGATCACTTTGCGGCAAGATGATCCGCTTGATTACAAGATCTTCGACTTGATATACCTGGCGTCTGACTTTCTCGTTGAAAGCCTCGATCATCCTTTTTTGATACGCCTGACCATGACAAACAGCAGTAAGTCGCTTTTCGTCAATCAAGTTAAGTTGATCAAGTCGGGTCTGAATCCAATCGTCTTCACTCAAACCAGCATCTTTCATGATTCTTAAGGAGGGAATCTGAACCTCGATGGGTAAGACAGCCTTCATGCCGTATACCAAAGAATAGGGAGTTTCCCCAATTGATGTCCGTGCCGTGGTACGGTACCCGTGCAGAGCAAACGGTAACATATCATGCTAGTCCTTGTAGGTGACTGTCGTATTTTGAATGATCTTCTTAATATTTTTGTTCGCAGCTTCGACAACACCGTTCATCTTAGGCCGATAAGGAGATGAATTGTGATGTTGAATCAGGAACTGTTCGCACAAGGCTATAATCATGGTTTTGTTAAAATTCGTACCGTTATCAGTGATGATCTTGTCGGGGATATTGTACCGACATATGAGGTTCTGCTTGATGAAGCGGGCAACCACATTCTTTGTAACGGATTCGAAGGAAGTTGCTTCGACCCACTTGGTAAAGTAATCAATGGCTACCAAGATGAAGCAGTGTCCATCGGATGTTATAGGCTTGACCTCTCCAATCATGTTGATTCCCCACATAACGAATGGCCAAGGAGCTGTTAGGACATTAAGAGGAACTGGAGGAATATGTACCTTGTCAGCATAGATTTGACATTTGTGACAAGTACGGGAATGTTGATGACAATCAGCTTACATGGTAGACCAGTAGTAGCCTACCCGTAGAATCTTCTTAGCCATCGTATGTCAGCTTGAGTGAGTGCCAAAAGTACCATTGTGAAGTTCAGCCATGATCTTCTCAGCTTCAACCTTGTCCATACAACGGAGCAGAACGCAATCATGATTGCGCTTGTATAGGATACCATTGCTTAGGAAGAACTTAGTTGTGAACCTCCTTAAGAACTTTTTGTCATTGACTGAAGCTCCTTCAGGGTATTCTTGTGCTTCGAGATACCTTTTGACATCATGAAACCAAGGTCGGTCCACTACTTCTTCGGTATTAATCTCGTGACAATGTGCAGGTTCGTCCATCCGTTTGATGGTGATTTGGGGAGCCTCATTATCCCAGTTAAGCTTAAATATGGAGGACATTGTAGCTAGCGCATCTGCTAACTGATTCTCTTCTCGTGGGAAGTGCTCGAAGGTGATCTGCTCGAAATGTGGTAACAATGTCAGGACATGTTCTTTGTAAGGGATGAGGTTAGGGTGTTTAGTATCCCATTCTCCTTTGATCTGACTGATAACCAAAGCTGAGTCCCCAAACACAACCAAAGATTTGATTCCCAAGTCAATTGCAGCCTTGAGACCAAAGATACAAGCTTCATACTCGGCCATGTTGTTGGTGCAGCTGAAGCAGAGTCTGGAGGTGAATGGTATATGGCAACCTTATGGAGAGATGAGCACAACACCGATACAATTCCCAAGTGCGTTGGAGGCACCATCAAAGTATAGAGTCCATCGGGATCCTTGTTCAGGTCCGTCATACGGTCCATTATCTTCAATGTTTCCCAATGTCATAATATCCTCGTCGGGGAAGTCAAACTTCATGGATTGGTAATCTTCGACAGCTTGATGAGCAAGATGATCAGCTAGCACACTCCCCTTTATATCTTTTTGGGTCGTGTACTGTATATCATATTCAGTGAGGATCATCTGCCATCTAGCGATTCTTCCGGATAGAGCATGCTTCTCAAAGATGTACTTGATCGGATCCATCTTAGAGATCAGTAAAGTGGTATGTGTCAACATATACTGCCTTAGCCGGCGAGCAGCCCATACCAAAGCGCAGTAAGTTTTGTCGAGCAGTGAGTAGCGAGTCTCAAAGTCGGTAAACTTTTTGCTAAGGTAATAAATGGCATGCTCTTTTCGGCCAGACTCGTCATGTTGGCCCAGTACGCACCCCATTGAATTCTCCAGAATGGTAAGATACATGATTAACGACCTTCCTTCGATGGGTGGCATCAAGATAGGAGGTTCCAGCAAATACTCCTTGATTTTATCGAAAGCAACTTGACAGTCATCATTCCATTTAACCACCTGATCTTTCTTCAACAGCTTGAAGATATGTTCACAGGTAGATGTTAGGTGAGAAATGAACCTTGCAATGTAGTTTAGGCGTCCCAAGAAACCTCTGACCTCCTTCTCAGTGCGAGGGGCAGGCATTTCTTATATAGCTTTGACTTTGGCAGGATCAACCTCGATGCCTTTGTTACTGACGATGAATCCCAAAATTTTACCGATCCTGACTCCAAAAGTGCACTTGTTAGGGTTCAGTCTGAGCTTGTACTCTTTCAATCTGGAAAACACCTTTTCCAGATGGTCGAGGTGTTCTTCTTCTGTTTGTGAACGGGCTATCATGTCGTCTACGTAGACTTCAATCTCATGATGTATCATGTCATGAAACAAAGCTACCATGGCGGGTTGATAGGTTGCCCTGGCATTCTTCAGTCCGAATGGCATCACTTTATAACCGAACATACCCCATTGTGTAACAAAAGTAGTTTTCTCCATGTCTTCAGGGGCCATTTTGATCGGGTTGTACCCTGAAAATCCATCCATGAAAGAAAATACCTTATGTTGAGCTGTATTGTCAACCAAGATATCAATGTGTGGTAGTGGAAAGTCATCTTTAGGGCTAGCCCTGTTTAAGTCTCTAATCCACGCACATTATGACTTTTCCGTCCTTCTTAGGCACGGGCACAATGTTAGCAACCCATTGTGGATAGGAAGTAACAGCCAGAAACCCATCATTGAACTTCTTCATCACTTCAGCTTTGATCTTTTCAGACATGTCGGGCTTCATACGACGAACTTTCTGTTTAATTGGTGGACAATCTTCTCTTGTAGAGAGACGGTGAACCACAATATCTGTATCAAGTCTCGGCATGTCTTCGTAGGACCAGGTGAAGATTTCAACATATTCATTCAACAGTTGAACTAAACACTCTTTGACACATGGCTCCAGGTTGGCACCCACTCTAACTTCTTTTCTGGCTTCAACTGTTCCCAGGTTGATAGTCTCTAACAACTCCTCGTGAGGTAGAATAGCCCTTTCTTCTTATTGCAGCAGCCTAGCCAATTCTCCAGGCACTTCACAGTCTTCATCACCTTCGTATTCGGTATGATTGACCCGATCTTCAGAGTCACTGAAGGCCATAGAAGAATTGTTACCCATGGAATCCGGAATGGATGGGTACCTGCATTGGTGAGTGTGGGTGTGTGTAAGGGATAGCCACCTTTAAACAAATAAAATGTAAAAATAAAGAAAATGAACACAAAAGTTTATATGTGAAAACGTCCATGATTCATTAAAGATGGCATATGAAGATGAAAAATCAAGCCCTTACAAATGATAATATGTACCTCGGGTAAGGCACAAGGTTAAAAGTGTACGAATTGTTTAGGAATTATTACAAACCAACAGAAATGTTTGAAAGATAAATTACTGATTGATGAAACTAATGGGAACAAAATCCTTTACCTCCCAATTGCATAGTCCTCCTTCAATAGTCGGAAAGATCCAGTCTTCAAATTTTCTCTCATCTTCACCATCCTCCAAAGCATGAACTCCATGATGGGTGATCTTCAATGGTGGCACTCCAGCCCGGGAGCGGCGCATAACCTTTTGAGCAGAAGCAGTGAAACCCAAGCCAAACTTATCTGTCTTGTAAGGAAAATCTGGCAACTGACCCCATACTGTGCTTCCTCCTTCCTCAATCACAGCCTTTACATCTTTAAGGGATGACATCCGGGACACAGGTTTGGTAATGACGGGTACAGAAGGTACTGCTGCAACTTCCTGAGCTACCTCCTCAAAATGCTGAAAGGGGGTTTCGATGAATTCACCATCCAATTCCACATAGCGGAAAGAATTAAGATGGCTTATCATGTATTCCTCTTCACCGCAAACTGTCACAATTTTCCCCTGGACAGGGTACTTAAGCTTCTGATGCAGAGTAGATGTAACGGCTCCAGCATGATGAATCCAGGGCCTTCCCAACAAGCAAGAGTAGGAGGGGCGGATGTCCATGACATAAAATGTGGAGTTGAAAGTTTCCGTTCCCACTTTAATTGGGATGTCCACCTCCCCGTGGACCATCCGCTTAGAACCATCAAAGGCTCTGACAATGATATTACTGGGCTTCAAAATTAGACCTTCACAATCTAGTCTGTCCAATGCCTTCTTTGTCAAGACATTTAAAGACGACCCAGTATCAACCAGGACGTGAGCTAAAGTAGTCCCTCTGCATTCCACCGAGACATGCAAAGCGTCATTATGCTTTCTCCCTTTGATGGTTAGATCGGCATCGGGGAACCCTAAACCATTGTTTGCTCTTAGGCTAGCTACACATTCTTGAAACTGATCCGCGGAGGATTCCTGAGGCACGTGGGCCGTCTTCAAGAATTTGATCAAAGCTTTGGCATGAGCTTCGGAACAGAGCAATAGGGCCAGCATAGAGATTTTTGAAGGGGTTTTCCCCAGTTGTTCTACGACATCATAGTCGCTTTTCTTAATTATTTTTAAAATCTCCTCCATTTCCTTTTGAGTGGTCTCGGGGATGACCAAAGGCTGAGCCCTCGTCCTGACGGGCGGTTCTTGGATCCCCTTACCTTTATCAGCAGCAACAGCAGAGGGTACCTCTACGGGAGTAACAATTTCTTCAATAACTGGGGTTCGCACATATATGTTGACCGGCACAGGAGTAACCTTAGGAGCATTTGAGGGTCCGAAGATTTCCCTTGGAGGAGCAATCTCCAGAGAGAAAATTCTTCCGCTGCGGGTGATTTTACTCGTCCCAGCAATATTTCCTATGTCAGGAGTCTCTTCTTTGGAACTTTCGGAACTTTCTTCAATTGATTCAATATGTTTAACACCATGATAGAAGATCTCTCCTCCATAATTCCACGGTATTGATTTGTATGACTTGTATGGGATAGGCCCCGACATAGTTATCTTCAGAGGTACAATCTTTGGATCGGATGTAATCTTAACAGGTCTTTTGGAGACCTTGGAAAGATTGACGGAAATGGTAATTATAGCAACATCGTTGACAGGAGTTGGAGTAATAGGAGTTTTCTCAAAGAGAATTTCTTTATTATCCATTAGGCATTGGATGCCTAACTTCAACAATGGACAGTCGGATTGTAAGGACGAACAAAGGTAGCAATCTTTTTCACAGCCCGGGAAAATCCCGACTTTCAACAGATTCATCTTGATTATTGGTAATGGAGTCATTAAGTCATCAACAGTAGCAACATAAATATTCTCTTCAATAGCATGGCCATTGTGGCCGTGCTTTGGCATTGGGGCAGAGATCACATTCGGCTTCTCGGGGGCATCGAATTCAACTTCCTTAGCATCTATCAAGTCTTGGATCTTATTCTTGAGGGACCAACAATTGTTGGTGTCGTGCCCCACGCTATCTGAATGATAGGCACACTTGGCGTTGGCATGGTAAAAAGGAGAAGTTGTATTCGGATTTTGAGGTGCCTCTCTCGAGGTTGTAAGGTTTAACTTCAAGAGATGAGGGAGAACCTGAGCAGGCGTCATGTTTATTTTGGTGAACTTCCTAGCAGGCCTTTCCGCTCTTTGTTGGTTGGTTCTGGGTTGATTGCTTCTAGGCTGATCAGCCGCAGTCTTCTAAATCATTACAGCCCCCACTGCTGGCCGACGCTTAACTCTTCCTCGACCTCTTTGAGAGTAGACAGCTGATACCTCTTTCTTTTCCGGGAAGATCTTCTTAATGGCAGCAGAAGCAGGTGTATCCTTTTGAATTTTCCCTCTCTTGATTTCGGCTTCAACTCGTTCACCAGTCAGAATTAACTCAGTGAACCCCGCAGAAGAATACCCGATCAAGTGATTAAAGAATGGACCTGACAGGGTTCCCAAAAACATATCCACAAGCTCTCTCTCAGACAATGGTGGCTGCACCCTTCCAGCCAAGTCCCTCCATTTCTGGGCATACTCCTTAAAGCCTTCATTGGAGACCATGCCCATACTTTGTAATTGAGTACGGGTTGGTGCTAAATTTACATTATATTGATATTATTTGTAGAAGGCCGCCGCCAAATCCTCCCAATTGTGAACTTCAGACCTCTCTAGCTGGTAAAACCAATCCAATTGTGTCCCCGAAAGACTATCCTGGAAGAAATGAACCCATAGATCTTTATCAGAAGAATGTGGTTGGATCTTTCTGACGTAAGACCGTAGATGCATCTTTAGACAAGACAAACCATTGTATTTAGCAAATGTAGGCACCTTGAATTTAGGGGGAATCACAATCCCAGCCACCAACCCTACCTCCTCAAAATCCAGCCCAGGCACTCTTTGTACCTCCATAGCTGCCAGACGCTCTTCCAGATTCTTGTACTTGTCGTCTGCAGGAGGGTACTGCTACTCAGAGTAGTCTTCATCCTCTTCCTCTTCTTCTTCTTCCTCAGACTCGGAGGGCACTGCAGCTCCCTTTCCCTTTCCTACCCCTTCATCAGATGTTGAGGGGAAATCCAGGACCCTTCTAGCTTGGTTCTCAAATCTTCTTCCCATAGTAGCCACACCAACTCTTTTCTTTTTCTTTTTCTCCTTTTCCTTTTGCTTTTCCAGCAGTGCTTTAAGATCCTCCTGACCCTTTACCAAGGTCATGAGTAGTTGTTGGAACTGTGAATTCTGCGCTTATAGGTCTTTGACCGTCTGCTCTATATCCATCTTGCTGAAATAAACAGCAGAGAGATAAGGAAACCTGGTGTGAAGACCTGTTTATGCATATGATGAATGAAATGTATTCATGTAATGCATTCAAGGATTCAGAAATTCAACATTGTTGTAAACAAAAAGAACACACGTCATATTAATAAGATAGAATTTGTCAGTACATAAATGCCCCATGGGCAAAATAATACAAAATTCTAAGGTAAAAAGACGTTGTGCATCCTCTTCGGTGCGATGTAGGTGTTGAGAGTCTGATCTTCATGGAGTTGACGAGTTAGTTCCAAAACCTTCTTCTCACTGGCGTAGAATTGGGCTTCAAAAGTATTGCGTTCTCCCTTGAGCTGTATCCAACTCCTTTGTAAATCTTCAAGTGATGTTGGCATGTCAGGATGTAGGAGGGTGCATGGAACCTCTCCTTCCATAAAAGGCTCTTTGATCACGGGGAGAATGTAGGGGTAAGGCATCATAAGACTCTGGGCGCGGGTTCGTACCCACTTGAGGTAAGGCTAAAGGGGGATGGAATTCTTGTGTCCCAATGTCTTACTGTCCACCTTGTTGGGCATCCTCCAAGCTCGGATAAACCTTTGTCGAAGTCCTTGAGCGTCGTTGTCAAAGTCAAAAACCAAGTCTGGAATTAGCATGTCATGTGGGCCATCCTTTCGGGCATACCCAAATTGTCTCAGAGCAAAGTAGGGGTTGTAGGTAATGCCTCCCCTAATGCCAAGTAATGGGACATTAGGGAATTCCCCACAATGATCAATGATGATGACATTTTCTCTTGACCGAGAACACTAATGAACATCAGAATGTGTAAGAGTCATCAACCGTTGTGACCACCTTAGGCCTTTCTCATTCTTCAAGACTGACTGGGGAAGGTGAGAAATAAACCACCTTGCTAGAAGAGGAGTACAGCACATGAGAAGACCTCTTTTCCTCATTGTTCGTGTGTAAAATGAGTGGAGGATGTCCCCAAGCAATGTAGGCACAGGATTCCGAGATATGAAAATCTTGACAGAATTCACATCTATAAGCTGATCAGGGTTTGGGAACAAGACCAACCCATAGATGAGAAGAGCTACAATCTCCTCAAAAGCTTGCAGATCTAGAGAATTCCAACAGTCTTGTGCCTTCTCAAACAGAAATTTTGCCAAGAAACCCTTGACACCACTTCTGGTTTCCCAATGACCTTTGATATCAAATGGTTACAAGTGTAAGGCTTGAGCAACATCTTCAGGCTTTGGCTCTCTTTCCGTACCGTTGTAGGGTAGTTGATGGAGAATAGGAACCCTCAGGAGTTGAGAAAATTCCTCCAAAGTAGGCACTAGCTGATAATCAGGAAATGTGAAGCAGTGGTGTAAGGGGTCAAAGAACTGGAAGAGAACTTTCACCATGTCTTCTTTAATGGTGGAGTTGACCAAGTTGAGAAGTCTACCATGTCTTTCAGTGAAGGGAGAATTCTCTGGAATATTGGAAGCAAGCTCCTTGAGCTGAGGAGGGATTCTCACAAGGTTGACCTGGATTATATTCCTGCGGAGTGATTCCATAACCTACAAAACAGGAACAAAGATGAAAATCCAAACCCTTGAAATGGTTAGTGGATGTATATGATGCTTCATGATGTATGCACAAGTATATGTACAAGCAAGTCACACAAGTTCCTAGTTTCAGGCTTGCATGGGGTTTCATAGGTAAGTACCCTCTTGAAGTCTAGTTGGCTCAACCTGTCCTATAAATAGTAACCGGGTTCTGAGGAGCTCAATATCACTGGATTATTTACTGTGTTCATTGTTTCAGTTTAGCCACTTTACTGGCGACTGAAATATTCTAAGAAAACAACCCTCAATTAGTGTAGTATCGAGTATCTACCAACTTCGTACTGCACCAAAGCCGGTCATCTCACTACACCTAATAAGGCCAAAATGGTGTGTAAAGGTTCTAAAAGTCCATTAGTGCTTCATGACATCACTCAGCGGCCCCGTATTCTCTTTGATTAACTCAAAGGCTACCGGTACCCACAAATATGTCGCACTAATATAGCTATTGCTTCAACCATGCCGGTATACCCCGCACAATTTCCATAATATATTGTTATTTACCTATGAATGTTTCACAAATCTGGGTAGAGGATTTCAAACCCAAACAATAGAACCAAATGTAAAGCAATCAAAGCAAACAAGGTAAGCATGTAAAGGTGATCTAAACCCTAAGGTAACCCCACTTTTATATTAGGTCCCCAGCAGAGTCGCCAGTTCTGTGATACGGTGGGAGAACTGACTTGAGGTTTTGCGTTTGTGTTCGCAAATGTTTTGGTTTAGCAAGAGTCGCCACCGAATTTTATTTTATCCAAAGGAAAGGTCAAAAAGCATAGGAAAGACCTTGGAGATGTTTTCTTGGGTTCGGGGGGTAGATTATGAAAAGGGAAGGTGCAAGCACCCTTTTCATCCATGGTTATCCATGGGCTCTTAGTTACTTGTTTAGATCATTTGCTTTTGCTTTTCAATTGTTTGAAATGGTGCTTTGTGTGTGGTTTTGAAAATATTTTGAAAAGAGGCCCTTTTGTCTAGGCAACCTTTATAATGATTCTTATTTGAATGTATACAAAGGTGTCTGTATTTTGAAAAATGTTTCAATTGTTTGAAAGTTTGTCTTGGGAAATGTTTTGAAATTATGTTGTGATGTGTTTTTGAAAATAGCAAGGATGTTTGCAAGTTTTGTTCAAGTAACTAAGAGCATCTACCCTATCTACTCAAAGATCTTTCCTACACATTTTTAACCCTTTTACATTGTTGTTTTACCATTGTATTTGGTAAACAACCTTGTATTTGGATGTTAAACAGGAAAGACGCGAGTCATCATATTGACCATGATAGCAATTGTGCTAAGTATCTTTAGCAAGTTTTTGTTTGAGGGACTAGATCATTTTGTATAGGCAACCAAGATAGAGTCATCGAGGGACTATGATCTTTTGTTTTGTTTTTGTTTTTCCAAGATACTCAACATGCATACCATGGCCATTTTTAAGGCAACAAGTGAATGAAACCCTAGGGGTGCATGTGTGCATTGTGTTGTCAATTTACATGCTTTTATGTCTTGTATTAGGTCTAGCTATTTGTTTTGATTTTGGATATTGCATACAAACCCTAATCTCTATCATGGAATATTTGAAAGCAATAAATGCGTAAAAGTAATCTAAGCTATTACAACATTGATATGGGGAGGCGGATACAATTTTGAATAGGGGATTATTTGCAAGAAATTAAAACCCTAAGGTTATTACAACCAAATTGAATTCTGTGTTCAAATAATAAATAAGCAAATATTTAAATGGACAATTAAATAAATATGCAATATATTATAAATATGCAAAAAAAATGTTTTTTGTATTATTTTTATGTATGTAAAAATAAAATATTTAATGTATCAAAAATAAGAAAAATATTACTTTTAATTGAGGATGGAAACCCTAATTTATTTTAAGAAAGTATATATATATGTATTATTTATTTATATACAATAAAATAAAAATATATACAAATGTCAAAAAAAAAATATGTTAGAAAAATATTGTTTAAATATATAGATAATAAAAATAAAAAATATAATATTTTTGTAGTATTTACAAGTTTTTTTTTATTAAGAAAATAAATGTATATATTGTTTAATAATTATTTCTATGTCCAAAAATAAAAAATAAAAAAAAATAAAATGCGAAAATTAAATAAAATATGTTTGGTAATTTTTAAAGTTTAGAAGAAAAAATAAAGTCATAAATTAAAAAAGAAATGAAAAATATACAACAAATAGATTAAATGGGCCAAGTGGGTGTGAGAAGCAAATCAGGGGTGCAAAAAGTGAGAAATAGCCAGGCCCAGCCCAGCTGGCCTTCATCTTCAACCTCTGTTCAAAAAAACGCGCGCCTCCTGTACAAATGGCTAACTCCTGCATACGTGCTCTAAAGCAAAAACTCACAACACAAAAGTTATAGCATTTTCCAACACGATTCCAACCATGTAAAGAACTTAATCTAACTCTCAAAGACTAGAGAGAATTTCTCTGGCCCTAATTTCTAACCTAACTTTTTCAGAAAGTTCATCAATCAAATTCTCTCAACACAGTTAACTTAAATGAAATCTATGCATATGTACAGCTTAAGGGCAATGAGTACTACATTTTTTATTCACAAACCTAAGCCTAATGATTCCTAAATAGAGAGATAGAAAGTTGGAAAATACCTGCTTCAGTTGAACTCGAGTATGGCAATGTGGAGGTTTTCAATGAGGCCTGAGATGCTTGGGAGCTTGTTTGAACTTCCTTTGACCTTCCCCAATGCTTAGTTTGCTTTGAGTTTGCTTGAATAAGCCTGTAGAAGTCAACCTGCAAAAGCAGAATTTAAAAATGGTGAAGCTTGTAAATGGAGTTACAGTCACTGGCCAATGGTTGGGAGAGCTTAGATGGGTTGTATAGAGTGTGTTGGAAGAGGTTTGGGACAAAACGCACGAGTGGTTTATGAGATGGAGGTGCAACTGCAGAAGCTACCCTGTTTTGCAAGTTTTTGGTGTTTTGATGTTCAGGGGTATTTTAGGACTGGATAGCTCGTGTTTATGGCTCAATGTGATATGAAAAACTTGTTTGGAATGGTTGCCAAGCTTGGTTATAACAGATACAAGAGTTATGTGATTTTGGCAAGTTGACTTGTTTTTTAAGAAAAGTGTGAAGTGACCAAGGGCAGGCCTGTACAAGCTAGCTTCAAGCATGCACAAAGTTGTTGTAACTTTGCCTTAGTTTATGGACTTTGTTTGCTGCAAAAGAAAGTGTGCAATGCTCAAGAGAAACAAATATGCATAAAGTGAACTTTATCAAAATGGCATTGTTAACTTTTAGCCATTTTTGGATTAATCCTTTGTATAATCTTCTATTGATCAGAACAATGCATTAATCCATTAAGTTTTCATTCAATTTTTAAGTGTGGAAGGGTTTAAAGACCTGTATTCAAGTACAAGCAAAGTTGGACAGATTTTGTAACTTGTGCCAACATGAAAATGCCATGGATCAAAGTGATAATTTCCCAAATTTAAACCTTCGATTCTCCCTAACCACAAATGATTTTGGAGATTTCTTGGACATTTTGGAAAGCTCGTAACATGATATTCAATCCATCTTTGAAATTCATTTTGAGATTCCAATTGGAACTAGGTGAAAAATTTCCATGAAGATAGGTCAAAATCCTGCCTAAACTAGGGCAAAATATCACTAAGTTAAAAGTTTCATGGACCCTTATTCCAAAAATCATAACTTGAGATACAAGCATATTTTTGGAAAACTTTGTGAATCAAAGTTGTATATTTTATGGAGGAATACAACTTTCATGTTGGAAGTTTTATTTGAATCCAATTGCATCATGGTGAAAATGTTGGGCAAAGTTGGGAAAAAATAAGAAAATTTCATAACTTAGAAAAATTCTAAGTTATGAAAATTTTCAATCTTAAACCCTAATTTTCAAAATTAGGTTTCTTGATGAAAAAGTTTCATTTTTTGACACATCTTGATGAAAAATGGCCCTTGGCACTTGATTTTGACCAAAAAGTCAAAGTTTGACTTTTCAGTGTACAGTTGATTTTTTATCAGTTGACTGGAAAATTCATCTGTCAATCCAATGCTTTTGATATATTTTGAACCTTGTGATTAGGTCAAGATGATTCCATTGAGTCTTTGAATCCATGCTTGAACCCAATTTGCCATTGGATAGGTGAAAAATCATAAATTGCCCTTCTGCAGTCAAAACCCTAAAAATGACCATTTTGCCCTTTTGATGATCTGATCAAATTTCTTGAGGAGTTGTGGTCCGAACTTGATCAAATGGTCCATATGAGTCTACAATGTTGATGTGGATAAAAAATTATGAGTTTTGACTGTAAATTGGTCACAGTTGACTTTTTCCCCAATACAACTGATTTTTAGGTCAACTGTCCAATTGACTAGGCAAAAATTTGATTCAGAGCTTGAAACTTGGTATGGGCAATCTTATAAGTCCAACATGAAGTATGAAAGTCACTTTGAGCATTGGAAGTCCAAAAATCCCTGTGCAAACTCAAACCCTAATTTCAGGTCAACAGTGCAAGGAGATGTCTTGAGCAGAGCAAAACCCTAATCTTATCTGGAATCCAAAGAGTCTTGTGAAGAAAAAATATTGATAAAATGAGAGGGCAAATTTTGGGTTACAACATCTCTTTTATGGAATCTTTATCCTGGATGTGATTTAGCCGAGTGTTATCCTTACCCAAGTTGGTTTTGTCTGGTTATCCTCGGTGCAATATGTTTGTTTTGTCAACATATACATGATAACATTCATACGTCCACACATATATCATGCATAGTTAAATTAAAGGTCATTGATAATTTCCATTCATTGATGTTTTTGTTTGAATATTATCCTCTTTGCAGAGTTATGTTATCCTCTCTCCAATAAAGTGTCAACCTTAAGCAGAAAGTGTATATCCTTTCAATTTCCCCACTGAGTTATCCCTCGTGGAAGAATTTTGTTTATCCTTCTTGCCTAGCTCACTATATGGATGGAATTCGGTCCCCATTTGAGTTTACTCCTCATTGGGTAGTGTCTTAGTTGACTGTTTCACTCCAGTTTGTTCCTGGTTTGAATCTGTGGTCCCTAGAAGCAATATTATTTTGATCGCTCTAGGTTGTGAGCCCTAGATTAAGAATGTACATTTATTTTGCACGTGAAGACTTTTTCCCTCAGCGGGAGTGTATTGGTATTTCCCCACAAAATCAGAGATGCATTTCCCAGCAGTTTCATTGCAACAGCAAGTGGCAGTCTCTTTATTTGAGTTACCTGTATTTCCCTATTAAGTTTGTTAATGCCAAAGAAGATTTTTTTACTCCAACGGATGGTAGTCTCTATGTTATGGGAGATAGTTTGTTGTTGAGGTTTCATTTACTTCGATGGATGGTAGTCTCTTCATTATGGGAGATAGTTCTTCGTTGAGGTTGGCTTTATTCAAATGATAAAGACAGTTTGTTGAAAGATTCTTATAGTAGTTCTTACCCTTTTCATGTGATATCTTGATCAAAGAAGAAGTTGAAACATGTTCTAGGTGGAACGCCTGAATTTTAGGAAAATCGTTATTGTTAATGCAGATTCTACCTTCAGTGGAAGTTGGTAGTTCACCTTCAGTAAAAGTCGGTGCACCTTTTGTATCTCTACCTTCAGTGAAAATTGGTAGTTCACCTTCAGTAAATGTCAGTGTATCCTCTGTTTCTTTCCCTTTGATAAAAATTGGTATTGTTCTGTTTTTTCTACCTTCATCCTTGAGTTGGTAGTTCACCATCATTCGTTAATCAGCATTTATCTCCTTCTCCTCATTGGACTTTACCCCAATAGAGTTGAGTTGTTTCCAGTCGTAAGTGCTGATGTCAACTCTTTGTTCCCAGCCATAAGTGCTAATGTCAAACCTTTGTTTCCAGCCATAAGTGCTGATGTCAAACCTTTGTTCCCAGCCGTAAGTGCTGATGTCAACCTTTGTTCCCAGCGATAAGTGTTGATGTCAACACTTTGTTCCCAGCCATAAGTATTGATGACAATCCTTTGTTCCCAGCCTTGAGTGCTGATATCAATCCTTTGTTCCCAGCCATAAGTGATGATGTCAAACCTTTGTTCCCAGCCATAAGTGCTAAAGTCAACCCTTTGTTCCCAGCCATAAGTGCTGATGTCAATCCTTTTTCCCAGCTATAAGTGTTGATGTAAACCTTTATCCCCAGCCATAAATGTTGATGTCAACCCTTAGTTACCAGTCATAAGTACCGATGTCAAATCTTTGTTCCCAGCCATAAGCACTGATGTCAATCATGTGTTTCCAGTCATAAGTACTGATGTCAATCCTTTGTTTACTAGTCTTGATCTTGATGTTTAGCGTCATCTCTGAGCCGGTATTATCTTACCATTTCTATCTGCATCCTTTGGTATGTTAGTTTCCGATCCCTTGTGAGTTAATGTTAGTCTCTTTTTGCTATCTCTTTTCTGAGTGGATAGTTCACAGTTATCTGTCAATCTTTGTTATCCATTACTTTTTCCTCATTTATTGAGTTGATGATACTTTATCTCCTCTTTGGGCCTTACCCTAGTAAAGTTAATTTTTCTTTTCCTCAGCCGAGTTTAGTTTCTTTCCTCCATTCAAGTCGGTAGTCCTTTCTTAATGGTTACCTCCTTGATAGTTTGTTGATTTCATTGTTAAGAGGTTTCGTTGTTGAAATATTACTATGCAGAGTGGTTTGTTGGTTTTATTTTCTGCTTCCCCAGGGGTGTTCTGTGTCACCTGCGAAGTGCGTCATTTGCATTCATAATCATAAGCATTACATGGAATCTTAGGGCCAAAAATAGGGTTTGTTTTATAATTAAGTATCTTCAATCACGTCGAGACGGAGATTTTAACCTTCGTATCTCCAGATAAAAGACACTTAAATAAGGGAATTTGTTATACCCCAATTTTTGCCCCTAAGATCCCTCATCATCTCATATTATCAATACATCAAAATCACACATTAGGGTTGGTTCTCCCTTTCTACTTCATCCTATCTTTAAGTTTACTCTTGAGGGATCACCAAGAACCTTAAATTGTGTACCTTGTACATGTTTTATTTAACTAACATCAAGATATGTATATATGTCTCTTTGAATGTTTATATTGTAGGTGATGACACAATTGTAACCATCTCACAATCTAACCTAGAGTTTTGAATGAGGGTTCTTAGACAAATGTTTCTTCAATGGAATGAAAGAGCTCAAACTTCAAGGCTATGTCTATGATATCAAATATTTTTAGCTCAAGGAGCTGTCTCACTTTATTTATGTCAAGTTCTCCTCAAAGTTGATGGTGGCATTCATCAAGAATATTCATAGGTTTATGTGTTTATTTCCATGCCTTTTTCAACAAGTTTCATTGAGAATTTAGCTCCATCTTTGAGTCTGATTCAATACAACATCATTTCAAGGACTATTCTGATTCATCATGCTTTATTTTGACAAGAAATTTCAAAAGATTCAAGATTGATTCAACAAGTTTCACCTAATTGAGAAAGTGTTTTATTCAGTGATGATAAGTGCATAACTCCCTCAATTTTCAACATTTTGAGTTGGTTCTTTTTGCTATGGATAATTACCATCATCTACATAAACCTCTCTTCACATGACAAGATCCAATTCTGCAAGAAAAATCAACAGAAGTTGAAAGGGGTTTCAAGTCATTTTGACACTTTCTCAACTAGGGTTTGTTGAATTCCAAGGTCCATATCTTGCTCATTTTTTGAGATTTTTGATTGACTCCAAAGCCATGATTACATTTAAAGGAACCTTAATAAGCTCTCTTCAGGAATCTAAGGATAATTTTGAATTGAAGATCAAAATGGTTGAGAAATATTACAAGTCCCCTTGAAAATCCTTTGAATTTTAGGGTTTGACTTCAAATGATCATAACTTGGTCAATTTTTATCTCCTTGAGCCCATTCTATTTCAACAACAATCTTTGGGATGTCTACTACAACTTTTTTTCAATGTGCAAGACTTGAAAATGCTTGGAAAGTTGTTGATAGTGGCCGCTAGTATGTGTTCTTCGAAACTTGTATTTACTACAACTTAAACACATCTTATCTGTCTGGTGTTGGTATTTTTATGGATAGTGAAAATGGAATCTAGAAAATAAAGTTTTTTAGCATCATGATGTGAAAGCCTTTAACATAGATTCTTTGGAGGTCAAATGGTTTTCCAGAAATGACAATTAAAGATATTTATTACGAGTTAAACAACACTTTATCACTAGATGGTCTATTATTGAATTGTCTGCTTTTCTCTTAGCATACTCTTCACTTCTCAAGTAGTTTTTATCTTAGAAATAAAACTCGTGATATTACATTTCCACATCATGAGCTCCAAAATAAAACATGTGGCATTGATTTTCATCACAACCCATCACCCATTTTCTCTTCTATAAAGCATGTTGAAAATAGCTTTGAAGTTGCCTTGGAAACTTTTTTTAAAAACCATTTTTTCTAATATCTGAACAATTTTTTTCTATGATGAATAATACTTCATATATTAGCAAAAAGGCATGGGGGGAAAAAAGAACACCATCCTCACAAAAATGATGGAGAGACAAACCAACTCCATCAAAAGGATGTGAACCTAAAACAAGGTAAACCTAATATATATTACTTACAAAATCATTCGTTAAACTTAAATGAATGGATTCAAAAATGGTTAGAGAAGTCAAGTTTAAGGCTAAACTAGATAAATGGTCTGCACAAGAGTTACCCTCCCTGAAACTATGAGAGACATATAGGTGTTGTTGTAATAATAGGTGGTGCAAACATTCCATTTTCTCCTGAGCTGACAAGGGACAAAGGAAGGATTAGCAAAAGCACGCACAACAATTTTTGAGTCCAACTCGATCCACAGCTTATTCTAACCTTTACTCATCACAATCTCCATAACATATAAGGCAGCCTGAAATTCTGCAATAGACAAGGAAGGCCAAGGAACATTAGCAGTAAAAGCTTAAAGGAAGTTCCCAAAATTAGCATGAAAAATGCCACCATAACCCGCAGAAGTAGAATTGCGAAGAAAAGCACCATCACAATCACCTTTCACCCAATCAAGAGGGGGAGGGTACCAAAAGAATTCAATAATACGAGGAGCATCAGGAGGCCGAAGCTTGATGTTGAACACTTTAAGAATATGAAAGTCGTCTAAAGAAGAAGAAGATGTATCTATAGTATTCGAACATGTTAAAAAGATATGGCTGTTGATTTTCCTAATGGTGGCCCAAGAGCTAGGAGCATGTTTTTTGAATCTAGCTCAATTCTTAGCTCCCCACAAGAAGTAAATGATATAGATAATGGCAGCTTGAAGAATAATCTTGCACTGCTTGGATCTGGAAGCACAATGATCCCACCACTCTTATAAGGTAGAAGGTGTTATACCCCAATTTTAGCCCCTAAGATCCCTCATCATCTCATATTATCAATACATCAAGATCACACATTAAGGTTGGTTCTCACTTTCTACTTCATCCTATCTTTGAGTTTGCTCTTGAGGGATAACCAAGCACCTTGAATTGTGTATCCTGTACATTTTTTCTTTAACTAACATTAATATATGTATATATGTATATTTGAATGTTCATATTATAGGTGATGACACAATTGCATCCATCTCACCATCTAACCTAGGTTTTTGAATGATGGTCCTCAGTCAAATGTTTCTTCAATGGATTGCAAGAGCTCAAGCTTCAAGGCTATGTCTATGATATCAAATATTTTTGGTTTAAGGAGCTCTCTTAGGTCAATTTATGCTCAAAGTTGATGGTGGCATTCATCAAGAAGATTCATAGGTTTATGTGTTTATTTCCATGCCTTTTTCAACAAGTTTCATTGAGACTTTAGCTCTATCTTTGAGTGTGCTTCAAAACAACATTATTTCAATGCCTATTGTGATTCATCATGTTTTATTTTGACAAGAAAGTTCAAAAGATTCAAGGTTGATTCAACAAGTTTGACCTAATTGAGAAAGTGCTTGATTCAGTGATCATAAGTGCATAACCCTATCAATTTTCAACATTTTGAGTTGGTTATTTTTTCTATGGATACTTATCATCATCTACAGTAACCTCTCTTCACATGACAAGATTCAATTATGCAAGAAAAATCATAAAAAGTTGAAAGGGGTTTCATGTCATTTTGAAACTTTCTAAACTAGGGTTTGTTGACTTCCAAGGACCACATCTTGCTCATTTTTTAGATTTTTGATTGACTCAAAAGCCATGATTCTCTTTAAAGGATCCTTAACAAGCTCTATTCAGGAATCTAAGGCTAATTTTTAATGGAAAATCACTAATGGTTGAGATAGATTACAAGTCTTCTTGAAAAGCCTTTCAAATTTAGGGTTTACCTTCAAATGATCATAACTTGGTCAATTTTTATCTCCTTGAGCCCATTATTTTTCCACAATAGTTTTTGGGATGTCTACTACAACTTTCTTTCATGTAAGAGACTTGAAAATTCTTGTAAAGTTGTTGAAGAATTCAAAAGATTATAGGTCTTTTGTGAATTTACCAAAAATTGATCATCATCTTCCAAAGAACATAACTCTTTCAATTTTTATGATTTTTGAGTGATCTCAATTTCAAAACTCAATTCAAGAGGTCTACTTCATGTCATATTCAGATATCAAGACCAAATTTTGAATGGAAGGTCATGTAATTTTGAAGAACATTATAGGTCATCTTGAGGTCCCATACTTAGAAATATTTCTAAGTATAAAAATCAGTTTGTTTTTCACCATTGCGAGAGGACATAACTTCCAGCTCAATTATCCAAATGGAGTCTTTCTTAGAACATTGTAAAGATTGTGACCCTGTCTTTCAAATGCTTCAAGAATCATGTGATAAAGCCTCATGAGTTGTGTGCACCATGGATTCAAAGTTGATGCTTTGAAACTGAAAAGTCACTTGCAGACTGTTGTACCCCAAAATTTTCCCTCTCATATTTCTCAAAACATTTCAAGAAAGATTTCCAAGTTGCCCAAAGTAGCCCAAGAGTTGGTCAAACAAGCTCTCTCCTAAGGCAATCTTCCCCAAATTAAGGTTTCACATTGCATCAAGATCCTTGAGTACAAGTGACCCCAAGTTCTAACCAATGCCCTAATATGTTCTAAAGATCATCCATGTCAAGTTTCAAGCCTTGCAGAGGAATTTTGCTCAGTCAATTGCTCAAGGGTCCAAAAGTCGATTGTGCTAGGGCAAAAGTCAACTGTGACCTACATACAGTCAAATTTCAAGATTTTTGGTCAACATTCTCATTTTGAAGTTGATTTCATAATTTGATCAAGGGTTGATCATGATTCATCAAGGATTGCTCAAAATTCATCAAGATTCAAAAGTTGCTAAATTAGGGTTTTGCAGGAAAAGTCAACTCAACTTTGACCAAGAATAACTTTCTCATACTTTATGAGAAATGACTCATCCAAAGCTCATTTTGAATAGGATACAATTCCCTACAATCCATATTCATATTCCAAGATCAAAATATTCACTCACAAGAAGTTATGAATTTGGACATTATATGTCATTTTGAAAAGTCAACAAAAACACCTTTTTTTGTCAAAGCTTCATACATGAGCATGGAATATAAAATTGATATGAGACCAAAAGGGTTGGTTAGAGAACATCTCTATCTGTCTAAAAAGTCAAAGAACACCTCCAATGATTCAAAATTGAGGAAGTTATGCATTTTTGAAGTTGGACTTTTTTGCAAAATTGCCAAAAGTCAACTATGCCCAAAACTTCAAATTTTGCCAAATGGGCCCATTCTTTTTCACTTGCTTTGAGTTGGCATTATAGCCCACGTGCTCTAGCTTTATCCATGTGTTTATATCATATTTTTTTAATTGTTTTGATTTTTATTTGAATTAATTTGAATTAAATCAAAACAAATCAAAAAAAATCAAAAAAAATTGAAAACCAAAGATCTTTTGATGATTTCAGGTTTCATCGGACAACTAGAACCATTCCCAATTCGTATCAAAGCTTGTGTGCACAAAAAGATTCAAATCAAGCCAAATTTGGAAGGTTGTAAAATAAAATCAAATCAAATATCAAAGCATTGAAAGAGAGAGATTTGGACAGGGTATTCAAACCTAATGCATTGTACAATACATAAGGGTCGGGTGCAGACCAAAATAGGGGTTGGAGATCAAGCATAGAGGGAGAACAGAATTTGCAAAAAGAGGCAAAAAGTGTGAGATCGAAACAGGGCTTAGAGGCAGTTTCAAGGCTTGATACTTGTCTCAATCGTTTCCTGGAAACCTCCACAAGCGAAAGCAACCAAAAGCACATGTTTTCAGACCCTCACAGGCACTGTAAGTCGTTCGTAACATTGCTCTGTTCTTGAATTCGCATCTTTCAATTTAAGCATGATTGATCTGAATTAATGGCATAATCTTAATCTACACATCATTTGCAAGCTTTTAGTATTACTCGAATTCGCATATGTAGGTCGTTCATAACATTGCTCTGTTCTTGAATTCGCATCTTGCAATTTAAGCATGATTGATCTGAATTAATGGCATAATCTTAATCTACACATCATTTGTGTTTGTTTTTAGGGCTTTTTGTTTCAGGAAAAATTGGCCTTAATAATGGCCATGGTTGCAATCAGGAGGATGAGACGACCTCAACCATGGTCTTAGAATCCATTTTCATGGCATGTACGTGATTTTGAGGGTGGAAGGGCTTGTAGCGACGGACCTTTGTCCGTGGGTATAGCCCCTTTGATTTTTAGCCACGGTTCAAAGGACAGGGATGATGCGTTGGCACTCCCCCATTTGTCCAATCAAACAGCGCGCGCATTTTTTTTATTTTTTATCCATTAAATTTTGTTTTTATATATTATCATTTATTTGCATTATATTAACAATTGAAAACAAGTGCTTCAGTGGTAAACGTGGCGTGGATATCCCTTCAGGACCTGGGTTCGAATCCCAGGTCCCCCTATTTTCTCCATATTATTTGTTTTCAGGAAATTCAGTACAAGCAAGGCTAGGAGTTCCATCATACACTCTCATTATCTAACGCACCAGATGGCCAGATGGCCAGATCTGGTGGCCAGCATTGAAGGTGTACCATATGCCAAGTCAATGCACGCGCGCTGGATTGAAAAAGTTAATGTGGACATCACAATTTGGCCTAAAATTTCTGCTATTGACACCCTTGCAAATCAGGCCCAATCCCTATCTCTCTTTATATTTTTTTTTTATTTAGTTATTTTATTTTATTTATTTTAATTACTAACCAAATTAATTCCTTTTTTTATCAAAAAATCACAAAAATGTTTTTACCCAATTAAAATTCAGAAATTTTTATTATTTTTTTTAATAAATATTAATTAATTTAATTAGGTAGATTAATTAGGTAACTTAAAATTATTCCGCAAATGTTAAAAATCAATTAGAATAATTAGGTTTTAATACCAATTTTAATTATTTTATTTTATTTTCTTTCCTAAAATAACAAAAACTCCAAAAATATGTTATTTATTATTTTTCAATAATTAATTTATTTAAAAATTAATTTAGCGTCTAATTTTAGGATTTAATTTCTTTTCTTAAAAATAAAAACAACAAAAACATTTTCTTTAATCAAAAGGGTCAAAACCCTAATTTCGCATTCAATTTAATTTTGCATCGCGCGCTTTATTTTTCTTTATCCAATTAATGTATCCGCTCCCGGTTTGTAATAATTAATTAGGATATTTATTTTTCCGCTTTCAAATTTCAAAGGGTTGCTTTTGGCGATGTAAATACCCGACGCCTTGTAATAATTTAATTTAAATTCCGCATTTTAATTCTGCAAATTATACAACTGCTAGATGTTTGTTAATAGGGTTCGCATGACAAGAATGAATGCTTAATCTAAAATCAATTAGATCACCCTAAACATGTGCAAAGATAAAAATAACTGAAATCAACACACTCGTACATTCGCACTCTTAGGGTACACCCCACTTGGTTTCCTTCATACACAGTCATTAAGTATAGGTCGTTTTAGAGGCCACCCTCTTGTCTAAAAGATCATAGTTGCCTCGGAAAGGTTGCCTCGGATATTGTTGCCTCAGATAAATGATCTAAGACATTAGGGTTACCGATAAGACGTCCTAACATTGCTTTAGTGACCGTATGTCCCTCTTTCGAATTGACCATCAAACTCCAACGACGGTGCTACCTACTCACTAATAGTGGGATAGCATTGTCTAAAGGAAATTATCATAGAACGATTCCTTTTTCGAGTAGGTATATTAGTTATTAGATACTTGCTAATTCCAAACAAACTTTTTCACACTTACACTCCTTTACAAACAAAGTTTTCAAAAACATTTCATTACACTCTTGAAGACAGAAGCAAGAGTTAAATCGAAGTTAAAACAAAAACTTTTCAAAACCCACGAGCACAAAGAAAACAATTTTTAAAATGACGAGCAAGTACCTAAGAGCCCGTAGATAACTACGGATAGAAAGGGTGCTAATACCTTCCCTTTCTATAAATCTACCCCCCGTATTCAGAAATATCTCGAAAAAGGAATTTTCTGTGCTTTTTTCCTTTCCTTGTTGGATAAAATAAAAGTCGGTGGCGACTCTTGCTTACCGCGACATTTTGCAAAAACAAACGCAAAACACAAACCAACATTCCAAAAACAGTCAGTTCTTCCACCGTATCACAGAACTGGCGACTCTGCTGGGGGTGTATAAGTGGGGTGTACCTTAGGAATAGTTCATCATATTGTTTTCAATTGCTTGACTTGTATGCTTTATCTTTGTGGGTTTGAATCGGAGTTACTATAGATCCTAACCCGGATCTGGGGATACCCTTTAGGTAAGTAGCAATAGACTGTGAGGGAACTGTACGGCGTAGACCGATACGGTTGAAGCAGTAGCTACGTTGGTGTGGCACTTTAGTTTGTACTGATATCCCTTGTGGTGGAACAAGGAGAATATGGGTCATCTAAGGGGTCATTAAGAACCAACTGACCTTAGAACCTATAATTGACCAACTTGGCCATAGAAAAGTAGCAGTATGCTACACTCATTGAGACCAAACTCTCGCGATGATTCCGGCCGCAAGAAAAGGTTGCCAAACTGGAATTATGATCGATCGAGGGTGGTCAGTGATATTGAGATCCTCTAGAACCCGGTTACTATTACTAGGACAGGTTGAACCAACTAAACTGAAAGAGGGTAATGCCTAAACCCCATGCCAGCCTGAAATCTAAGGGCTACTGTGTGACTTGTTTGCCCTTACCATGTTTGCTATCTGTTACTTGTGGTGTGTTTCTATCATAACATCATGTATCATGACATTGCATGCATCTTGCATCAGACTAACCCATTTCAAAGACAGAGGGGATTCATCTTTGTTCTGTTTTGTAGGTCATGGACTCTATGCGTAGAAACACTATTCGGATCAGCTTTGTACAGATTCCTACTCAGCTTAGAGATTTGGTTGCAAAGGTTCTAGATACGTCCTCCTTTATCAGAAGACATGGTCACCTCCTTGGTTTGGTCACTTCCAAGATGGATGAGCAGACGTTGAGTGTCTTGTGCCAGTTCTTTGACCCATTGCACCACTGCTTCACCTTCTCGGACTATCAGTTGGTCCCTACTTTGGAAGAGTTCACTGATCTACTGGGTATTTCTATTCTAGAGTAGACGCCATTTACAGGTTGGGAGAAAGCTCTTAGGCCAGAGGATGTTGCTACAGCCCTACATCTGACAAAGGCTGAGGTAATGTCTAACTGGGAGACTCGGAGTGGGACAAAAGGCTTCTTGGCTAAGTTCTTGGTTGATCAGGCTAATCAGTTTCGGGACAGTTTGGATTTTCAAGCATTCAAAGATATCCTGGCACTTCTCATTTATGGTCTGGTTTTTTTCCCTAATTCAGATTCTTTCGTCGACGTGAACGCAGTGAAGATTTTCATGTCCCGTAATCCGGTGCCCACTCTCTTAGGGGATATTCTACATGCTCTTTATGCCCGTACTTCTCGGAAATGGGGAACCCTCATGTGTTGTGCACCATTGCTGGCGAGGTGGTTTATTTCTCACCTCCCCAAATCTGTTTTGAAGAACAAGGAAGGTATGGGTTGGGCCTATAGAATTATGTCCCTGGCTCATACGGACATCATTTGGACTACTAAAGACATGGAAGAAGTAGCTGTTATTGATTGGTGCGGAGAATACCCCAATGTTCCTTTACTTGGAATTAGGGGAGGAATAACCTATAATCCTTGTCTGGCCTTGCGACAGTTCGGGAGAGCTAGAAAGGACGGTCCTCATGAGTTGCTGATTCCAAGCATTGTCTTTTACTTCCAAGGGGATAGTGAGGATCATCGCCGCAGGTTCATACGAGCTTGGAACAGGGTACACAGGTCTGATCCGCATGAGTTAGGGATGAAGACCTCTCTTCCGATGGAACCGTATCTCCGATGGGTTCGAATCCGTGCCCAAAAGCTAGGAATGCCGTACGAAGCTGTCTTACCAGTAATTATTGAGAGTGCTAATGAAGAAGGGGTTTCACCTACCATCCTCCACCCATACATGCCTACTGACATTGGGGCATTAAAGAGGTCTTGGATGCAGTTGAGAGAAGAACGAGATACTTACAGAGAAAAGTATCACGAGCAGGAGCGGAAGATTCTAAAGCTTATAAGACAGCTGGAGAATGAGAAGGTCCTCAATGACTATGTCAGTGCAGGAGGAAAACGACCATGGGAGCGCTGATGTCTTTTGTTATTTCTAGTTTTGATTTACTTTTCAGTTTTTCTTTTTGTAACGCCTTAAAGGCATTTGTCAAACATTGTTTCAAGTTTTTAATCTAATAAAAGTGTGTTTCATTTTGGTTTACGAATTTGAATCTCTCGACGTCTTTGAAATCATATCATACGCATTTCATTCCATGCACCTCATCGCAGGTACCCTTACAGGTCTCTTATCTTCTTTGCTGTTTATTTCAGCATCATGTCTGCTGAAGCATCCACTGATCAAGCTATTAAGGCTCTACAAGCTCATAACACTCAGTTCCAGGAAATGTTCCTGAACCTGGCCAAGGGGCAGAAAGATCTGAAGACTCTTATTTTGAAGGATAAGAAGAAGAAGAAGAAGACAGTCCTCCTGAACATGGGTCACAGGTTTGGAAATAGGTTGCGGGAAGAAGTTGATTTATCTCACTCATCTGGAGGGGGAGAGAATCAAGAAGAAAGGAGGGCTCTTAGCCCTATCGTTTCTGACAACGAGACTGACTTTGATGAAGACCAGTGTCCTCCTGCCGGGGATAGGTATAAACAGCTTGAAGACCAGTTAAACGCGATGGAGATCCAGAAGATACCTGGATTGGATTTTGGAGAGTTGGGTCTAGCATTTGGGGTGGTGATTCCCCACAAGTTCAAAGCACCAGTCTTTTCTAAGTACGACGGGGTCTCCTGCCCAAAGTTACACCTCCGTTCGTATGTTAGAAAGATTCAGCCATATACTGCTGACAGGAATCTCTAGATTCACTTCTTTCAAGATAGTCTTTTAGGGACTCAACTTGAATGGTTCTATCAACTCGAAGGAGCTAGCGTCCGTAATTGGGAGGACCTTGCTGCTGCTTTTTACAAGCAGTATCAATATAATGCGGACCTCGCTCCCACGCGTACCCAACTTCAGGGTATGTCTATGGGTGCGAGCGAAGGTTTTAAAGATTACGCTCAGAAGTGGAGGGACCTTGCTGGTAGAGTCCAACCCCCTCTGGCTGACAGGGAGTTGGTGGATATGTTTCTGGGAACCTTGTATGGTCCATATTTCAACCATTTGATCGGAAGTTCATCGTCAGGTTTTACTGAGTTGATTATGACTGGGGAGAGAGTTGAAGCCGGTATCAAGAGCGGCAAGTTACATAAAGGTGCTTCGTCAAGAACCGAGAAGAATTCGTTCAAGAAGGAGTCTAGTGCAGTTTACAGCTCTAGGAACCAAAGTCGACCCGAGCGCCGCCAGGCAATCAATGCGGTAGTTATTTCAAGACCAACTGTTGCCGCACAACGCAACACTCAGCCAAGGGCAGAGAGGCCTCAAAGACAGTTTACTCGGCTCAACATGACTTTATCTCATATTCTGCCACAGTTGTTGAAGACTAACTTGGTGATTCCAAGGGAAGCCCCGAAGAATCCAAACACCACCTCACCGCTATACAATCTAAACGCCCGTTGTGCTTATCACTCTGATAGCCCGGGGCTTGATACCAATAATTGCTGGGCCTTGAAGAATAAGGTGCAAGATCTGATTGACGCTAAGGATATTGAGTTTGAAGCGCTAGAAAATCCTAATGTCATGACTGCTCCTATGCCAAATCATGGAGTAAATGTTGTGGATGATGATGTGTTTATAACTTCTATAGAAGACATTGCTACTCCATTAATGACTGTGAAGAAGAACCTTTTGTTAGCCGGTTTATTTCCGGGTTGTGGCGAAGGTTGCCATGTGTGTTCCGTCCTACCTACTGGTTGCTATCTTTTGAAGTCAGGTATTCAACGCCTGATGGATAATAAAGAAATCTTGTTCGAGAAAACTTTTGTTCCTTTGGTTCCTGTTGAAGAAGTTTCTATAATCACTATTTTCGCCAATTCTTCCAAGTCTTCCTCGAGAAAGCCTATTAGAATTACATTTGTTCCGAGAATCGCTCCATTAATCATTACTGTTCCTGGACCTATCCCTTATACGTCGGATAAGGCCGTCCCTTGGCACTATGGGGCTGATGTGTATTATCACGGGGTTAAACAAGACTTGAGAGACGAAGGGGCTGATACTGACGTCGGCAATATTGTTGGATCTAGTAAAGTCACCCGAAGCGGAAGGCTTTTCTCCCCTGAGATCTCTCTACTGACTGTTCGGAAGCCTATTGTTATTATACCTGCCAGTACGCCTGCTACTGTTCCTGTTCATGTTCCAATCCTTACCCCTGTTGCCGAGTCATATGACACTTGGGGCAAAGGGATCACCGGTGAGCCTGCCCGGACGGAGGCACCGAAGAAGATTACTGTTGAAGCCTCTAGACAGGAGATAGTGGAAATTTTGAAGATCATCAAGAAAAGCAACTACAACATAGTCGAACAGTTGGTGAAAACCCCGTCAAAGATCTCTATGTTGTCTTTATTATTGTGTTCAGAGGCCCATGCTAAGGCTCTGATTGCTTTCCTGAAGACTGCGCACGTGCCGCAGGAAACATCTGCTGACCAGTTCAAAGATTGTGTGGCTAGTCTGACAGCAGATAACGAGTTGGGTTTCTCCGACGCAGATTTGACCGCCAAGGGGAAGAATCACAATGTCGCCCTGCATGTCTCCATTGAGTGCAGGGGCACTACTCTAGCTCATGTATTGGTGGATACTGGGTCCTCGTTGAACGTTTTGCCTAAGAAAGCGTTAGACCGGTTAGACTGTGAAGGGTTGGTACTGAAGCCAAGCAACATTGTGGTTAGGGCCTTTGACGGGTCCAAGAGGATGGTACATGGAGAGGTGGATATTCCAGTTAAGGTTGGCTCTCATATTTTTGCGTCTACATTCTATGTGATGGACATTCGCCCATCTGATTCTTGTTTGTTGGGTCGCCCGTGGATCCATAAAGTTGGGGCAGTAACTTCTACGCTCCACCAAATGCTGAAATACCCAGTGAAGGGGAAAATTGTTACGGTACGAGGAGAAGAGGAGTACATGGTGAGCCACCTCAACTCTTTCCGGTATGTGGAGATGGATGGGGAGTTCATTGAGACCCCGTGTCAACATTTTGAAGAAGTCCCCCAGACGCTGGCATCAACTGAAACTGTTGTTGAAGATCCTCCAACAAAGATGGCTTCCCTCAAGGATGCCCGTGAATGTTGTTGAGAAAGGTGGGTGTGCGAATTGAGGCCAACTCCCTGATTTTGCACATAAGACTAACAAGTTTGGTTTGGGTTTCACTGCAGAAGCTCAAAGGGTTGTACGGCATGCACAGATCGGAGGACCTCCCCTGTTTATCAGCAATTCGGGAGTGACTGCCATTGAAGACGATGATGAAGACTCTAAGTTTGATAGCTGGATTTACCCGACTACTGACGACAGACTAAGCAACTGGACAGCAAAGGACTTCGTTCCAATTTCTTTTATTACCCAATAATGAGACTTTTGTTTTGAATTTGTAACAGACAATCTTTAAAACTTTACGGCCCGGTGCCTTACCCGAGAAACTGTGGCTTTGTTTGTGAGGGCTTTATGTGTGCCATTTCCATATATCATTAATAAAAGCATTGGACATTTTCTTGCATTTCAAATTTTGCGCTCCTTGTTTTTCTTTTCTATCTTGCAAAACATCTATTTTACACACACTCACATATACAGGTCTACATCCACCCTGGATCCCACTGATAACGACTCTGCTACTGCCGGTTATGACTTTGAAAATCCGATCAACCAAGCCGAGGACGAAGGTGAGGATGATTGTGAAGTGTCTGGTGAACTTTCTAGATTGTTACTTCAAGAAGAGAGGGCTATACAGCCGCATGAAGAGCCAGTGAAAACAGTAAATCTGGGTACAGAGGTAGACAAGAAAGAGGTCAAGATCGGTGCAAATCTGGAGTCTAGTATTAAGCAACGGTTGATTCAGATGCTGCATGACTATGTGGAGATCTTTGTCTGGTCTTATGAAGATATTCCTGGGTTGGATACCGATATCGTGGTTCACCGCTTGCCTACCAGAGAAGACTGTCCTCCAGTGAAACATAAAGTTCGCCGAATGCGTCCGGAGATGTCTGAGAAAATCAAGGCCGAAGTTATGAAACAGTTTGATGCCGGTTTTCTAGCAGTTACTTCTTACCCACAGTGGGTGGCCAACGTGGTTCCGGTGCCGAAGAAGGATGGTAAGGTTCGAATGTGTGTTGACTATAGGGATCTGAACAGGGCCAGCCCCAAGGATGATTTCCCTCTACCTCATATCTACGTTCTGGTTGACAACACCGCACAACATAAGGTCTTCTCCTTTATGGATGGTTTCTCCAGTTACAATCAGATTAAAATGGCTCCCAAAGACATGGAGAAGACAACCTTTGTTACTCAATGGGGTACCTTTTGCTACAAGGTTATGCCTTTCGAATTGAAGAATATTGGGGCAACGTATCAGCGCGCCATGGTCGCTTTGTTCCATGATATGATCTATCATGAGATTGAGGTATACGTTGACGACATGATTGCATGGTCCCAGACTGAGGAAGAACACCTTGATCATCTTCAGAAACTATTTGACAGGTTGAAGTTGTACAAGCTGAGGTTAAACCCGAACAAGTGCACCTTCGGGGTGAGGTCTGGTAAGCTGTTGGGTTTCGTCGTAAGCGATAAAGGTATTCAAGTAGATCCTGCAAAGGTGAAGGCTATACAGGAAATGCCAGCTCCCCAAATAGAAAAAGAAGTCATAGGCTTTTTGGGACGTCTGAACTACATTGCCCGATTCATCTTACACATGACTGCTACTTGTGAGCCAATCTTCAAATTACTGAAGAAAGATCAAGTGGTAAGATAGAACAATGAATGTCAAGCCTCTTTCGAAAGGATTAAAGAATATCTCCAAGAGCCACCTATTCTGATGCCTCCAGTTGAAGGGAGACCTTTGATCTTATACTTGACAGTACTCGATAATTCAATGGGGTGTGTGTTGGGGAAGCATGACGAGTCTGGCCGAAAAGAGCATGCTATTTACTACCTTAGCAAAAACTTTACCGACTGCAAGACCCGATACTCGTTGCTTGAGAAAACTTGTTGCGCTTTGGCACGGGTTGCTCGCCAGCTGAGACAATATATGCTGACTCACACTACTCTATTGATATCAAAGACGGATCCAATCAAGTATATCTTCGAAAAGCCTTCCTTGTCCGGAAGAATAGCAAGATGGAAAATGATCTTGACTGAGTATGACATCCAATACACGACTCAAAAAGCAATTAAGGGAAGTGTGTTGGTAGATCATTTGGCACATCAGGCAGTGAATGATTACCAGTCTATGAACTTTGAATTCCCGGATGAGAATATCATATTGGTGACTGACTGTGAAACACCTGGACCGGATGAAGGACCTGAGGAGGGATCCCGATGGTCTATGTACTTTGATGGAGCTTCAAACGCTTTGGGTAATGGCATTGGCGCCATGATCATATCTTCTGAAGGCTCTCATACTCCGTTCACCGCCCGACTATGTTTCAACTGCACCAACAACATGGCGGAGTATGAAGCGTGCATTATGGGTCTTCGAGCAGCTATTGACCTAAGGATTAAGTTATTAAGTGTATTCGGAGATTCCGCTCTCGTGATCAGTCAGATCAAAGGCGAGTGGGATACGAAACACCCAAATCTTATTCCTTACAAGGAGTATGTATTGATTTGGTTTCCACATTTCGAAGAGATAACCTTTGAACACTTCCCTAGAGAGGAGAATCATTTGGCGGACGCGCTAGCTACGATGTCTTCTATGTTCAAGGTCAGATGGGACAATGAGGCTCCCCAGATTACCATTGAGAGGTTGGATGAACCTGCATATTGTTGTGACATTGAGACTGAAGAGGTAGCAGATAAGCCCTGGTTTCACGAGGTAAAGAGGTATCTTGAAGCTCAGGAGTACCCCGAGGGTGCATCTATTAATGATAAGAAGTTTCTGAGGAGGTTCGCGGCGAAATTCTTCATCAGCAATGGTATCCTTTACAAGCGTAACCATGATTCAACCTTACTGCATTGTGTGGATAAGAACGAAGCAGAAAGGATTATGGTAGAGTTGCATGAAGGTACTTTCGGAACACATTCCAGTGGACACACCATGGCAAAGAAAATCCTATGGGAAGGATATTATTGGTCTACAATGGAAGCCAACTGTTATCTACATACTCGTACCTGTCACAAGTGCCAAGTCTATGCTGATAAGGTGCACATACCTCCAGTACCTCTGAATGTCTTGACAACTCCGTGGCCTTTTGCAATATGGGGTATCGATATGATTGGTGAGATCAGACCTACGGCATCTAACGGGCATCATTTCATCCTGGTAGCTATTGATTACTTTATGAAATGGGTTGAAGCAGCTTCCTTTGCTACTGTAACCAAGAACGTCGTGGCACGGTTTATTTGGCATAACCTGATCTATCAATATGGTGTACCTGAGAGGATCATTACGAACAATGGTATAAATCTCAACAATAAGATGATCACCAAGCTCTGCAAGCAGTTCAAGATACAGCATCACAACTCTTCTCCTTACCGGCCGAAGATGAATGGGGCTGTAGAAGCGGATAATAAGAATATCAAGAAGATTGTGCAGAAGATGACGGTGACGTACAAAGACTGGCACGAGATGTTACCATTTGGTCTTCATGGGTACCGTACCTCAGCACGGACGTCAACAGGGGCAACACCTTATTCTTTGGTTTATGGCATGGAGGTTGTCTTGCCCATTGAAGTTCAGATACCCTCTCTTCGGATTATGAAGGATGCAGGTTTGAGCGAAGATGACTGGATACATACCCGGCTTGATCAGCTGAACCTAATCGATGAAAAGAGACTTATGGCTATTTGTCATGGTCAAACGTATCAGAAACGGATGATCAAGGCATTTAACAAGAATGTTAGACGACAAGAGTATCAAGTTGGGGATCTGGTGATCAAACGCATCATTCTACCTCAAGGTGATCCCAGGGGCAAATGGACCCCTACTTACGAAGGGCCATTTGTGGTTAAGAACATTTTCTCAGGAGGAGATATGATTCTAACCACCATGGATGGTGACGACCTTCCTCACCCCGTCAATGCAGACATAGTGAAAAAATACTACGCATGATTAAAGACCCGCTAGTTTGACTGGCTTAGGAAAAAATAAGGGCTTCCCGGCGAACCAAAAGGGTTCGGGCAAAAATAAGGGATGAAAATGAAAAAACTGTACACCCGGCAAGTCGAAAACCTGAAAAGGCGGCTTGGGAAAAAATGGGTATCCCGGTGGACTGAAGACCCGAAAGGGCGGTCCAGGCAAAAATTAGGGATTAAAGCGTAACACTATGTCTCATCGGATCACCTTGCGATCAGACTTCAGTATCAACTACCAAGCTCGGATGGCACTAATCAATCTAATCTACCTTCAACCAAGTAGCATAGTGATGAGATGCTCGAGGACATAAAGGAAATAGCAGAGTTAGAACCCAGTGGGATTGTTCACATAGCTGTTTTTCTTTGTTTTTCACAAATTGTATAAACTCTATTGTTCGGCGGCGTTCTCTTACTAGGACGTCAGCCTCTTGTACAAAAACGCCTATTTACAGGCCAAACTTCAAAATCAATACAATTCATTTCCACAAATAAATTTTTCTTTTTTCTGTTTTGTGTTGTAAAGAACGTCTAATGTTCATTTTTGATATATGGATTTGACATTAATTGTTGTTCATAAATATTACATGCGAAATAAAAGATGATTACTTGTAATACCAGAAACAGGGGAAAACGAGAAATGTCCAAGCTGTACAGTTGCTCTATCCACCAGGTATAGGGATAGCCCTAGCTGGAGGAAACATTTGAAAGTACATTCATTCCCCACAGAGTAAGAAAAGACAGTGGTGTTAGCTCTCCCCACCTGAGACTCACAACTGTGAATGAATCGGTAATATTCTCCCCAAGCAGAGTTTATCTACCATCAGCCCTGAAAAGTCTTATCATCCCCAGCGGAGTTTTAAAATATCCCCAGTGGAGTTGGAAGAATTGTCCCCAGTAGACTCCGGAAGATCATCCCCAGTAAAGTCTAAAAGGGCTATCCCCAGTAAGGTCGCCATTGGAAAATCATCTCCAGCAGAGTTTTTCCCTTTCACAAAATAGGAATTCAATCCCCAACAGGGTTCATTATCACCAGCAATGGAAAATCATCCCCAACAGAATTCATCAGTGGAATCCTCAACAGATCATCTCTTCCCCACATAGTCACTTTCTCGTCAGTTTATTCCCCAGAGAAGTTATTCTCCCCTGCAGGTTTATTCTCACAAATATTTTCATCCACTATCTCCGGCAGAAACGAAGAACTCAACTCTTTTCTCCAGCAGCTATCCGGGATTTATTTTCCCCAACTAAAAAACATCACATTTCCATACATCATGACATGCATATGCATCATACAATGCAATCTCATTTATTTTGAGAACATCATTGCTTGATACATATCATGCATTACATACGGCTAACCTTTACCTTTCAGGAAAGATTTTCACAAAATTCAAGCTATAAAGCTTTTACATCAGTTAAATTACGGACAAGTTCCTAAATCTCAGCGAAGTAGTTGAATTACGGACAAGTTCCTAAATCTCAGCAAAGTTGTTGAATTACGAACGAGCTCCTAAATCTAAGCTTATATTACCTCAGTTGAATTACGGACAAGCTCCTAAATCTCAGCAAAGCAGTCGAATTACAGACGAGTTCCTAAATCTCGACATATCTTTCATCAGTTGAATTACGGACGAGCTCCTAAATCTCGACAGATATTTCCTCAGTTGAATTACGGACGGTGTTCCTAAATCTCAGCAGAGATGTTTCTCCAAGTTAAATTACGAATAAGCTCCTAAATCTCAGCAAATTTATTTCCCCTAGTTGAATTATGGACAAGTTCCTAAATCTCAGCAAAGTTGTTGAATTACGAATGAGCTCCTAAATCTCAGCAGATATTAAATCAGTTGAATTACAGACGAGCTCCTAAATCTCGACAGATATTACCCCAGTTGAATTACGGACAAGTTCCTAAATCTCAGCAAAGTTGTTGAATTACGGACGAGCTCCTAAATCTCAACAGATATTAAATCAGTTGAATTACGGACAAGCTCCTAAATCTCGACAAAGTCAGTTGAATTATGGACTAGCTCCTAAATCTCAGCAAAGATGTTTTCTTAGTTGAATTATGGACGAGCTCCTAAATCTCAGCAAAAGTTGTTCCCTCAGTTGAGTACGGACGATTGAAGTTCCTAAATATCAATAGAGACGACTCACCAGCAGAATGACGGACGACGAAGCTCCTAAATTTCTATCTCTCTCCACGAAAGATCAGACTTCCCCAGCGGAATCTTCCTCAACAACAGGTATACAAGCTCTCACTAAGGAATCTCTTAGGCGATCGACACTCGTCCAAATGGCATTTGTAAGCCCATTCCCGATATCACAAGACAATTATCACTTCATGCGAGTGCAAATTTCCGGGCACTCTAGTGTTCAATCCACTTCCACCTTCGGATTACGAAAGGCACGAAAGCCAATCTGCATCCTCAGGTTTAAGAAGATTGTACAGGGGAAGCTATTGTACCCTAAAATTTGCCCTCTCATATTTCTCAAAACATTTCAAGAAAGATTTCCAAGTTGCCCAAAGTAGCCCAAGAGTTGGTCAGACAAGCTCTCTCCTAAGGCAGTCTTCCCCAAATTAGGGTTTCACATTGCATCAATATCCTTGAGTCCAAGTGACCCCAAGTTCTCACCAATGCCCTAATATTTTCTCAAGATCATTCATGTCAAGTTTCAAACCTTGCAGAGGAATTTTGCTCAATCAATTGCTCAAGGGTCCAAAAGTCGACTATGCTAGGGCAAAAGTCAATTGTGACCTAAATACAGTCAAATTTCAATATTTTTGGTCAACATTCTAATTTTGAATTTGATTTCATCATTTTATCAAGGGTTGATCATGATTCATCAAGGATTGCTCAAAATTTATCAAGATTCAAAAGTTGCTAAATTAGGGTTTTACAGGAAAAGTCAACACAACTTTGACTAAGCATAACTTTCTCATACTTTATGCGAAATGACCCATCCAAAGCTCATTTTGAAGAGGATGCAATTACCTACAATCCATATTCATATCCCGAGATCAAAATATGCACTCACAAGAAGTTGTGAATTTGGACATTATAGGTCATTTTGAAAAGTCAACAAAAACACCTTTTTTGTCAAAGATTCATACATGAGCATGTAATATCAAATTGATATGAGACCAAAAGGGTTGGTTAGAGGACATCTCTAGCTGTCTAAAACGTCCAAGAACACATCCAAATAGTAAAAATTGAGGAAGTTATGCATTGTTGAAGTTGGACTTTTTTGCAAAATTGTCAAAAGTCAACTATGCCCAAAACTTCAAATTTTGCCAAATGGGCCCATTCTTTTTCACTTTCTTTGAGTTGGCATTATAGCCCACGTGCTCTAGCTTTGTCCATGTATCCATATCATATTTTTATTAATTGTTTTTATTTTTATCCATTAAATTTTGTTTTTACATATTATCATTTATTTGCATTATATTAACAATTGAAAACAAGTGCTTTAGTGGCGAACGTGGCGTGGATATCCCTTCAGGAACTGGGTTCGAATACCAGGTCCCCCTATTTTCTCCATATTATTTGTTTTCAGGCAATTCAGTACAAGCAAGGCCAGGAGTTCCATCATACACTCTCACTATCCAACGCACCAGATGGCCAGATGGCCAGATCTGGTGGCCAGATCTGGTGGCCAGCGTTGAAGGTGTACCATATGCCAAGTCAATGCACGCGCGCTGGATTGAAAAAGTCAATGTGGACATCACAATTGGGCCTAGAATTTCTGCTATTGACACCCTTGCAAATCAGGCCCAATCCCTATCTCTCTTTATATTTTCTTTTTTTTCATTTAGTTATTTTATTTTATTTATTTTAATTACTAACCAAATTAATTCCTTTTTTTATCAAAAAATCACAAAAATATTTTTACCCAATTAAAATTCAGAAATTTTTATTATTTTTATTAATAAATATTAATTAATTTAATTAGGTAGATTAATTAGGTAACTTAAAATTATTTCGCAAATGTTAAAAATCAATTAGAATAATTAGGTTTTAGTACCAATTTTAATTATTTTATTTTATTTTCTTTCCTAAAATAACAAAAACTCCAAAAATATGTTATTTATTATTTTTCATTAATTAATTTATTTAATAATTAATTTAGCATCTAATTTTAGGATTTAATTTCTTTTCTTAAAAATAAAAACAACAAAAACATTTTCTTTAATCAAAAGGGTCAAAACCCTAAGTTCGCATTCGATTTAATTTTGCATCACGCGCTTTATTTTTCTTTATCCAATTAATGTATCTGCTCCCGATTTGTAATAATTAATTAGGATATTTATGTTTCCGCTTTCAAATTTCAAAGGGTTGCTTTTGACGATGTAAATACCCGACGCCTTGTAATAATTTAGTTTAAATTCTGCATTTTAATTCTGCAAATTATACAACTGCTAGATGTTTGTTAATAGGGTTTGCATGACAAGAATGAATGCTTAATATAAAATCAATTAGATCACCCTAAACATGTGCAAAGATAAAAATAACTGAAATCAACACACTCGTACATGCGCACTCTTAGGGTACACCCCACATGGTTGCCTTCGTACACGGTCACTGAGTATAGGTCGTTTTAGAGGTTGCCCTCTTGTCTAAAAGATCATAGTTGCCTCAGAAAGGTTGCCTCAGATATTGTTGCCTCAGATAAATGATCTAAGAAATCAGGGTTACCGCTAAGACGTCCTAACATTGCTTTAGTGATCGTATGTCCCTCTTTCGAATTGACCCTCAAACTCCAACGACGGTGCTACCTACTCACTAATAGTGGGATAGCATTGTCTAAAGGAAATTAGCATAGAACGATTCCTTTTTCGAGTAGGTAGATTAGTTCTTAGATACTTGCTCATTCCAAACAAACTTTTTCACACTTACACTCCTTTACAAACAAAGTTTTCAAAAACATTTCATTACACTCTTGAAGACAGAAGCAAGAGTTAAATCGAAGTTAAAACAAAAACTTTTCAAAACCCACGAGCACAAAGAAAACAATTTTGAAAATGATGAGCAAGTACCTAAGAGCCCGTAGATAACTACGGATAGAAAGGGTGTTAATACCTTCCCTTTCTATAAATCTACCCCCCGTATTCAGAAATATCTCGGAAAAGGAATTTTTCTGTGCTTTTCTCCTTTCCTTGTCGGATAAAATAAAAGTCGATGGCGACTCTTGCTTACCGCGACATTTTGCAAAAACAAACGCAAAACACAAACCAGCATTCCAAAAACAGTCAGTTCTTCCACCTTATCACACAAACATATTACAATTTTCATAATGTGGTTTCTAATCACTAAATTACCATGCTTTTCCACTTAAACATGATTACCAAAGACATTGGGATCATTTAGAGTGTCAAAACGCTTCATTTGGATGAGTTTCGATGCACGTGTGCTCACACTTTGTTCATGAAGCAGGTGTGCACGAATTTGACTCAAATTACATCATTCACCCCTTCTCTTGATTCCATTCAGTTCTCTTATAAATACATATCATGTTCCACTCATTTTGGAAATCTTGGATAGCTAGAATTACCCTGCCAAACTCTCTCCATAGCTCACATTTATGAGAATTTGAAATCATAATTTCCTCCCTTCCAGCTCCAATTTCTTTATTCATTATTCTTCCTTGAAATTCACTGAAGCTAACAGAAGAAGAATTAAGTCTTGAGGTGCTTTAAATCGCACAAGCCAATTCAAGTTTTAGAGAAATTTCTTTATACTTCATTCAGGTAGTTTAAGGCATCAATTATTGTAACTCAAATTACTAGAACGGTCTATCATGTTCATTGATGCTTATTGTTGCTTTAATTTTGATCAAATGATGCATTTGATGAATCTGTTTTTTATTTCAAAAAATTTCAAAACTCCCTGGTTTTTCTCAAATCGATTGAACTACACTTTAAATAAATTTTTCACGAGGATACTGTTGCAGCGGTATAGCGGCAAGCGAAAAGTAAAGTATTATTTTTACCGGGTGATAAAGGTATATCGTATCGTGTCCATGGAGAATGATTATTGAGTCGTCGTAATATAATTTTCTCGTTAATGAGTTTGGGATTGAATTGGTTTGTAAAGAAAATGTTGTCAACATAAAATAAATGTAAACAAAAACTATAAAGGATAGCCAACTTATCTTGTACGAATGTACACTACTCGTCACAAACTTAAATCTATCGTCTAGTTGTACTCAACCTATGATAATAGTCTATGTCATCACGTACCACTCACAACCTAAGTCATTTCTAACCCAAATTGAGAGGCCTACTGTATCACCTTGATAGTGATCTCTCTACCACCTCAACAACACAAACGTTAATCGTGCTAATCGCGTCGACAATCTCTCAGAGCGACACAACCAACACAGAGGAATTAATCACAAATAGGCAAGTGAATGTCAGCTCTAAATCTATCTCTAAAATCCAAAAACTAACATATAATCATCCTAGATAAGAATTCGAGCAGTATATGTATATAACAACCCAAATCCCTAACACAAAGTAAAAATCCAGGATAATAATCGACAAATATTCGTAAAGCAAGTTTTATATAACACCATGGAAGACAAATATACATGATTTAAAAGTAAATATACATACAATAACCGACAAAAGAGAAATACAAAGAGGGGAGAAGAGATAAACCACAAATCTTCTGGTTTTTCAGCGCCATTCGAAGAGAAATCCACCTCCAATCATCCATAAGCAAGACCCTAATGTTATTTTCTAAGCTAATCTATCAAAAAATGAAGGTTTAATGAGTTGGGAACAAGTAACCTAAAACATAACCTAAAAAATGTGTATTTTGGCCCTTTTAACGTAATTCTATCCAGGGGATTGCGCTAAGCAGCACAATCCCGCTAAGCGCGCTCTACTGTCATGAGAAAAAAATCAGCTTTTTGTTTTCGCCATAACTTGAGAATCATAACTCTAATTTAAGCTCGATTCAAAGAGTTGGAAAACTTATTCAATTATCTATTTAACAATGCCTGAATATAAACCAAATTGATGATTTCTTATTCTTTAATTTTGAGCATTATTCGTTGACGAGTTGCTCAAAATCGCGCGTTTGAATTCGTGTCTTCAACACTTTATTTCTCATGTTCCAAATATGCATCAATATCTATAAAATGAATGGAAAACTATCAAACGGTACACAAATACACAACAATTTGATTAAATACAATTTATACATAATTATACAAAAAGCGGGGAATTATTCAACGATATTAACAACAAAAAATCGATAAGTGCAACAAAAAGTATATACAAAAATAGCTACAATTGCAGTTATCAAACTCTCCCTAACTTGAACTTGTTTATCCTAAAACAAAGCCAAAAAACTCGAAGAACCAAAAGTAATCAACCAAAATATCATGAATCAACAAGTTTTGAAAATAGAAAAGAAATGCAATGGTTCAAATAAAAAATGGTACACACGATGAAACATACTTACCACTAAACTACGATGATAACATAAACACGAAACGAATGCTAAATACAAAGAACATGCCAAACATTCTAAAACAACACTAGTTCACAAATGAATCACACCTAGCAAAAACAATCATCGATTGATGAAAAACACACAAAATAAGGTATTTTCACTCATTCACAATCTTGCAAACAAAAGACTAAATTATGCATTCATCCATAAACTCATATTGAAAATACAAAGGCAAGAATTTCGAGGGCTTTTCAAGGTTGTAATGTGGCTTGGTTAACAAACAAGAGATAAATTCTAAAGCTAATCGAAACAAAAACTTGCATAAACCTAAGGGAGTGATCAACTCACAAAGTCTCAAGCAAAATAATTTCAATCAAACTTCTTCTTCATTCCAAATTTCAAACCAACACACATCACTTATTAGCACTATTATTCAAACTCTTTTTGTTTTTGTTTTTCAAAACTTTTTTTTCTTCATTTTTTTCTTTCTTTTTCTTTTCACTTCTTTTTCACATTTTGTTTTCTTTTTCTTTCTCTTACAACCTCATATCAATCAACAACATAAATGAGAAAACAAATCTCTCCTCAACTTAAATTCAACCATATCATAATGTGAATACTCCCTAATTTTTAAGGCAAGGTAAAAATTCAAACTACAACTCATAGTTAAAGGTTCAAGAAAACAAAGAATCAATATCCATACAAAAATGAATCAAACACTCATAGACAAGAATTTAGAAAAAATAACATGGATATCGATAAAAAGAGTCAAAAGGGGTTACTAATTATCACACACTCACAAGGTGAATTGAATATTTGGCCAAGGGGTAGTTGTGCTCAAAATGGAACAAAAAATGACTTGATCATTTTCATGCTTTCATACAACCAACACAAACAAAAGATTAAGCAAAATAAAATCCAGTTAAACAAGAGTTGTGGTCTCCAGTATATGTGAATAATGGAATGCTACCTCACAAAAAGGGGTAGGAACTAAAGTGATTCACAAACGAACAATTATACAAAAGAATGAATGGCATAAAAATTGTAAAAAAGTCTAAGTATCATGAATATGCTAAAGTATAGAAAGCGATAAATACATACCTTGAACGTGTACAAACTTTAACAAAATCATTATCTTGCATTCGCAAGTTGAACCAAAATTGAGTCCAAACTAAAACAAAAGAATTAATTATACTAATATTATTTACTATTTAAAGCCTAGGTGGAAGTGGGGAAAAAAGGAAAGCAAGTGAAAATAAAAGAATTCACTGTGTGATCGGTGGATCTGGAACTGACTGCTTAACGCTGGTTCGCGAAATGTCGCGGAAGCAAGAGTCGCCACCGTCTTTTCTTTTCTCCAACATGGACAGGACAAAAGCACAGCAAAATTCCTTATGAGATTATCTCTCAGTTCGGGAGGTAGATTTATAGAAAGGGAAGGTGTTAGCACCCTTTCTATCCATGGTTATCCATGGGCTCTTAGATACTTGCTCATTTGTGTTTTCAAAATGTTTGTTTGCTTTTCAAAAGTGCGTGGGTTTGAAAAAGTTTCATTGAAAACTTCAATTCGACTCTTGTATCAGTCCTCAAGAGTGTTGTGAAGAGTTTGTTTTGAAATCTTTTAGAAAGTGTCAGTGTGAAAAGAGTTTTTTTTATTTGTTTTGAATTAGAGAAAGTATCTACGAGTCATCTACCTACCCTAAGGAATTAGGCTGTGTAAATGTCCTTAAGGTAGTGCCATCCCACCATTGAGAGGTAGGTAGCACCACCGTTGGAGGTGTTCGGGTCAATTCGTTTGTAGGGACAGTGTGGTTACCAGAGCAACAGTAGGACACCTTAGAAGCTACCCTTATGCCATTGATCTTTTTTATTCCGAGGCAACCGTTTCGAGGCAATTGTTCCGAGGCAACCGTTTCGAGGCAACTTGTTTGAGGCAACTAGATCAATGGACATAAGGACTCACTAAGACGTCCTATACTCGACGACCACGTTTCGAGGGGCAAGGCAACAGTGAGGCGTACCCTAAGAGTGGTGTATGAATTTGTGTATTGTTTTCAGTTATGTTTTATCTTGATCATGCATTGGGTGAGCTACGCTTTGATTTTATTTGGGCCATTCATTCTTTCTTGCAAAGTTTAGCAATTTTAAGGGTACGGAAATTAAAGTGCGGAAAATAAAGTTCTACGCTATTACAAGGCGCGGGTCTATACATCGCCAAATTAACAAAGACCCGTTTTCTTAATAAAATGCGGAAAGTAAATAGATTCCCTAATTACTATTACAAGGCTTGGGCAATTACATAATATTAAAAAAGAAACATAAGAATAAACGTGCGAAACGAAATTAGAATCGAGTGTTCGAGGGCGTTGGACCCTTTAAAGAAATTAAATGAAATTAAAAGTTAATTAATTATTGGATAAAGAAAAGAAGTTATTTTTTTGGTTTTTGGTGTTTATGAAATAAAGAAATTTAATTAAAATTAGAAATTAAATGAAACCCTAGTTCTAAATTATTTTTAATTGTTAAAGAAAAATATTCAAGTTTTAACCTAATTTACACTAGTTAATTAATTACATGAGTATTTACAAAATAATTGATAATTAATAATAATGATAAGGAGAAGAAATTATTTATAAAAAAAGAATAAAAATGCTAAAAACCTAATTTCTACATATTTTAGTTATTTAAGAAAAACATTAAAATTTTAACCTAATTTTACTAAGTTGATTATTAAAACTTTATTTACAAAAATATTAATGAATTAAATATTAAATAAACATATTTTATTTTTTGATTTCTGATTTTTTTGTGTTATGAAAATTATTTTTGTGAATTAAATAAAACAATAAAAACAAATAAAAGAATAAAAAGGAAAATAAAAATAAAAAATAAAAATATGCAAACCATGGGGGTGTCTGGCCCTTTTTGGAGGTGTGTTTGAAGCATTTTTGGCCCAAGAATAAAGCCTTTTTTTGACTTTCGGGAATTATGCGCAGATCCATTGACTTCTGTGCATGGTGGAATTCATGTGATAGCCATCAGATTGAGTCTCTTGGACACTTGGCAGGCACAGGCTTTGGGATGCATGGTGCTCTTTTGAACAAACGCTGCATGGAAGCATGTTAGAGAAAAAATTATTGAATGAGTGAGGGGACCTGGGAATCGAACCCAGGTCCCAATACCTGCAAGCCAGCGCATCAACCATCCAGGCTATTGAGTCTCTTTGTTATTATAGTAGAACGTAAATAATATACATGAAAACAAGCGCTAGTGGCCTGAAGCAAGAAATCACGCGCCAATATTTGAATCATCCAGTCAGGCTTGGACACGCTAGCATCGTCTTCCTTTTGTTCCTGCAAATAATACCAAATAGCGGGGGTTTTAAACCCCCACTAACTGCAATGCATAAAAATAGCGATTAGCATATGAGTAAACATAAAAAGGGCGCGAGGTGGTTGTTCAATTCATCCTGATGTCCTGATTTTAATGGTACCAGTTTGGATGGCCAATTTTTCCAGATGAGGAAACCCCTCTTTTGGAGCTTCTGAAACCCTAGAAAACTTTCATGGTGAATTCTTATACAGGCATTATTAGTTCAATCAAAGAATACCAATAGCTTCAAAACATCCATATTGGTATAAATCAGCCATTAAAAATCATGAATCATGCATGGAATTTAAAACACGATTATGAACAATTTTATGAAAAGTGCAATCCGGTTTTACCAATTCCTTGAGTATGGAGGGCTGGTTTTGATTGGAATCGTTTCCTGGATGTCTTGGCAAGGTTTTGGAACACTTTTCAAGCCTTGAATTGCACTCTAGGTCTGAAAACAATTTCAAGGTTTTTAGGCCAAAATTGCAAGTTTGTTCTATGGTTTTGAGCGCAGCTTCTGTGTGTTTCAGCATTAGGTTAACTTGTGCTTATGTATTTGAATAGAATTAGGTCAAAAAGCCAGCCCAACATCCATTGATTTAATGTTTTTGAATATTTGATTTTCCATATCCTTTTTCAAATCTTTTTGCCATGGAAACTTGCCAATTTTGGAAGATTTTGTCTCTTGAGAAGGCACACGAAATATTGAGCTCATAATGGACATATTTGCTGCATAAAAAGATTTAAGAAACATGATTTAGTATTTTTCTCATAATTAATTTTAATTGAATGAATTAATAAGATTAAAAATTCAATTAATTAATTAAAAATAAGAAAATAACTCCCTTTTAGCTTAATGGGTCGTGCATAGCCTTTGGGTAATTATTCATGGAAGAAATTGAGGCTCATTAGCATTTTTGAGGCTTTTTATGCAAAGTTGACTTTTCACAATTCCCAAACATTTCCCAACTTCCACAATGCATTTCTTGCTCAATTTTTAAGCTTTGATCATGTTCTTGGACATTTTGGAAAGGTCTTGAAGTCCTCTAACCAATGTCTTTGGTCCCATGTCATTTTGATTTACCAATCTCAAGTTATGGTCTTTGACTTAAAGTGCCTTTTTGTTGACTTTTGAAAATGACCTATAATGTTGAGATTGATAACTTTTTGTGAGATCATTTCTTGGACTTGAAGTATGAAGATGAGTTGTAGGAAATGTCATTCTCTTCAAAATGAGCTTTGGATTGAATTTTTCTGATAAACCATGTGGAAGTTATGCCCTGGTCAATTTGCAGTTGACTTTTTCAGCTGTCCAAAAATAGAAACTTTTGCATCTTGAGGCTTTTTGAGACATGCTTTGAGAATCATGATAAAGAATTGATCAAATGATGTTTGTGGTTTCAAAATAAGATGTTGACCAAAAATTTTGACTTTTGACTGTCAAATGACCATTTTGCCCCTGTAGTTGACTGTGAAGCAATTAGGGTTTTTGACCGTGCAATTTGATGCTGTGAGTCTTGAAACTTGACATAAGGATGCTTGACAATGTTTATAGGCATGTGAGACTTGATTGGACCTTTGGAAACTTCAATTTCTTTGCCAAAACCAAAACCCTAATTTTGATTGTGTTAGGAGGCAATTGGACTGTGCAACCCTTGAGAGATTTTGAACCTTGATTTTGGCAAACCTTGAAGAATATGGGAGGGCAAATTTTGGGGTACAACAGTTGCCCCTGTTCAATCTTCTTGAACCTGAGGATGTAGATTGGCTGTCGTGCCTTTCGTAATCCGAAGGTGGAAGATGATTGAACACTAGAGTGCCCAGAAATTTGCGCTCACATGTTAGCAGTGTGATGGTGGGAATGGGCTCATAGATGCCATTTGGAGACTGATGGATAGGAGGATGGGCTTATAGATGCCATCGGGAGGTTGTCGATCGCGTAAGAGATTCCTTAGCGAGAACTTGCGTACCTGAGAAAGAAAAAATAATTACCTGGCTTATTACAGGAATTGATCTTCAAACCCTTTATGTAGATATGCCCTGGCTGGATACAAAAATCGAATCTTTAAACTCTTCAGACGTGCCCTGGCGAGATACAGAAATCGGATCTTCGAACTCTTCAGACGTGCCCTGGCAAGATACAGGAATCGAGTCTGGTAATGTTAGTCGTCAATGGATACACCCTGGCAAGATACAGGAATCGGATCCTCGAACTCCTCAGACGCACCATGGCAAGATACAGGAATCGGATCTGGTAATGTTAGTCGTCAACAGATACACCCTGGAAAGATACATGAATCGGATCCTCAAACTCTTCGGACGCACCCTGGCAAGATACAGGAATCGGGTCTGGTAATGTTAGTCGTCAACAGATACACCCTGGCAAGATACAGGAATCGGATCCTCAAACTCTTCAGACGCACCCTGGCAAGATACAGGAATCGGGTCTGGTAATGCTAGTCGTCAACAAATACACCCTGGCAAGATACAGGAATCGGATCCTCAAACTCTTCAGACGCACCCTGGCAAGATACAGGAATCGGGTCTGGTAATGTTAGTCGTCAACAGATACACCCTAGCAAGATACAGGAATCGGATCTTCAAACTCTTCAGACGCACCCTGGCAAGATACAGGAATCGGGTCTGGTAATGTTAGTCGTCAACAGATACACCCTGGCAAGATATAGGAATCAGATCCTCGAACTCTTCAGACGCACCCTGGCAAGATACAGGAATCGGGTCTGGTAATGCTAGTCGTCAACAGATACACCCTGGCAAGATACAGGAATCGGATCCTCGAACTCTTCAGACGCACCCTGGCAAGATACAGGAATCGGGTCTGGTAATGCTAGTCGTCAACAGATACACCCTGGCAAGATACAGGAATCGGATCCTCGAACTCTTCAGACGCACCCTGGCAAGATACAGGAATCGGATCTTTAGTTGCGACAGTTGATAGCAATTATCTTTGTATTAACCTTTGTCCTGAAAAGACAAAACGTTAGTTGTATGCGATGTCATGATGTATGACATGCGTGATGAGATTGTATATTCATGATGCGTATATGCATGCTATAATGTATGGAAATGCGATGTTTATGAATGTATGTTTTCGTCTTAGGGAAATAAATCCTTGACGGATGCCGGAAAGTTAAATCTTGGGCTGATGTGAATAGTATTCTTTGTTTCCACTGGGGAGTGATGGTTGCAAGAATACCGGTAGGAAAAGATGACTCCGTTGGGGAATAAACTTGGAGATTACTCTATGAGGAATGATTACTCTAGCGACCTTGCTGGGGAACAATACTCTGTGGGAAGAGAGGTACTTTGCTGGGATGTTGATGATAACTCCGCTGGGGATACCGTTGTTAAGTTATGTTGAAGAATATGATGAACTCCGCTGGGGAATAGGAAGATTTCGCCGGGGACGATCTTTCCATGGTTATTGGCTGAGGATAACCCAGTTATAACCTGGTAGGGAAATATCCTTTGAATAGAGCCGGGAGACGCGTTCGTGCTCTGCGGGTGACAAGCTTCCAAAATCTACTGGGGATAAGCTTCCTGCTGGGGAGATGATTCAGCTTTCCTGGGGAAATCTTCAGACTGGACTCTCCTGGGGAAATTTTTTAGATATATTGGGGAAGTGGCTCCGCTGAATGTCTGGTATACCGCCGGGGAACAATCTTAGGTCGAGATTGCCGGGGATGTTTGTTAAGAATGTTCGTATATTGCGCTGGGGAATGTTGAGATCTGTTGGAGGATACCCAACTTCCTTAAGGCTGAAAGGATAACTCTGCTTGGGGAGAGTGTATTGACTTGCTGGCTCACTCTCTGGGGAGTTAAGATGTATTGGTTATGTTCTTCAGCTGAACTTACCTTGGTACCTTGGTGGACAGAGCAATTAGATCGCTTAGACAACTCATTATTGCCCCTGTTTCTAATGTCACCTGTAATTAATCCTTTGTTTCGCATGCAAATATTTATGAGTTAGCAATTAGCGTCAAATGCATATATCACAAATTGAACCTTGGACGTTCTTTGCAAAACAAAACAGCAAAAGGAAAAACAATTGGCAATTTTAGCTGAAAAATGAATTTGTATTGATTTTGAATTTGCCTGTAAATAGGCGTTTATATACAAGAGGCTGACGTCCTAGTAAGAGAATGCCGCCGAACAAAAGAGTTTATACAAATTTGTACAAAGGGAAAACAAAACAGCTATGTGAAAAGAATAATCCCACTGGGTTCCAACTCTGCTATCGCCTTTATATCTTCGAGCGTCTCATCACTTGGCTGCTCGGTTGACGATGAAGCTGATTGATCGATGCCGTTTGAACCTGATAGTTGATGCCAGATTCTGGATGCAAAGTGATCCAATGAGACATAGTATTACGCTTTAATCCCTAACTTTTTCCTGGACCGCCCTTTCGGGTTTTCAGTCCACCGGGATACCCATTTTTGCCCAAGCCGCCTTTTCAGGTTTTCAACTTGCCGGGTGTATAGATTTTTTTCATTTCATCCCTCATTTTTCCCGAACCCTTTTGGTTCGCCGGGAAGCCCTAATTTTTGCCTAGGTATGTCAACCTAGCGGGTCTTTTATCATGCGTAGTATTTGTTTACTATGTCTGCATTGGCGGGGTGAGGAAGGTCGTCACCATCCATGGTGGTCAGAATCATGGCTCCTCCTGAGAACACATGTTTAACCACAAATGGCCCTTTGTACGTGGGGGTCCATTTTCCCCTGGGATCACTCTGAGGAAGGATGATACGCTTGATTACCAGGTCCCCAACCTGATATTCTTGTGGTCTGACTTTCTTGTTAAATGCCCTGATCATCTGTTTTTGGTACGTTTGACCATGACATATAGCAGCGAGTCTCTTCTCGTCAATTAGGTTCAACTGATCAAGTTGTGTCTGGATCCAATCATCTTCGCTCAGATCTGCATCCTTCATTATCCGGAGAGAGGGTATCTGCACTTCAATCGGTAGGACTGCCTCCATACCGTAGACCAAGGAAAAAGGAGTTGCCCCGGTTGACGTCCTTGCTGAGGTACGGTACCCATGAAGAGTGTTGTACCCCAAAATTTGCCCTCCCATATTCTTCAAAGATTTGCAAAGTCAAGCTTCAAAATTCCCCAAGGGTTGCACAGTGCAAAGGTCTCCTAAGCAGTCAAAATTAGGGTTTGTGTTTTGATCAAGAAAATGAAGTTTCCAAAGGTCCAATCAAGTCTCACATGCCAATAAACATGGTCAAGCACCCTTATACCAAGTTTCAAGACTTTCAGCACAAAATTGCACAATCAAAAACCCTAATTGCACTACAGTCAACTGTAGGGGCAAAATGGTCATTTGACAGTCAAAAGTTCAAATTTTTGGTCAACATATCATTTTGAAGCCACAAACATCATTTGATCAATGCTTGATCATGATTCTCAAAATTTGGCTCAAAAATCATCAAGATGCAAAAGTTTCCTTATTTGGACAGTTGAAAAAGTCAACTGTAAATTGACCAGGGCATAACTTTCACATGGATTATCAGAAAAATTCCATCCAAAGCTCATTTTGAAGAGAAATACATTTCCTACAACTCATCTTCATACTTCAAGTCCAAGAAATGCTCTCACAAAAAGTTATCAATTTCAACATTATAGGTCATTTTCAAAAGTCAACAAAAAGGGACTTTAAGTCAAAGGCCATAACTTGAGATTGGTAAATCAAAATGACATGTTACCAAAGGCATTGGTTAGAGGACTCAAAGACCTTTCCAAAATGTCCAAGAACATGAGAAAAGCTTAAAAATTGAGCAAGTTATGCCTTGTAGAAGTTGGGAAATTTTTGGATATTTTGAAAAGTCAACATTGATTCAAATGACCTAAAAGTGCTAATGGGCCCATTTTTCTTCCATAATTCATCATCCATGACATGTGCACGACCACTTGGCCCAAAGGGAAGTTTTTATTCATTTTTTATTTATTTATTTGGATTTTTATTAATAATAATTCATTTAAATTAAAATAAATATATGAAAAATGCTTAACCTAATTTTTTCAATCTTTTTGTGCACATTATATCATCAAGATTTCGTGCCTAGCTAAATATGGAAAGATTTGGATTGATTGATCATGATTTGTACAAAAAGCACATGGAAAAAGATTGAAAAGATCTTTGAAAATCAATTTTCAAAAACTATGAATGCAAGAGATTTGGATGATTCTTTTTAACCTAATTCATTACTACATATGCAAGGATCACAACCCTAGTGCCATTACACACGCAGCTGCTGAGAAACCAGGAAAACAAAACTTGAAATTTTGTTAAGAAACTCAATTCTGAAAACATCTTTGCAGGGCGATTCAAGGAACGATTTTTGTTTCATTGGCTTGCTGAAGGTCCACTGAACGTTTTCCAATCACAAACACTCATCAAAACGCCCAGAATTGGTACCATGGATTCAAACTTTTTCATGAAAAATACATAATCGTGTTTCATATTTTAGGCATTTTCATTGTGTTTTCTTGATGCATTCACACTAATTAACTTGTTCTGAAACTAACCATATGCCTGGATTGGATTATTACATGCTATATGTGATTTCACCATTATTGAATTTTAGGGTTTACAGGACCTTAGATTGAGGTTTTTCACATAAGAAAAAATTGGCGTTCAAGACCACCACCATTCAAATCAGCGCGTCTGGACGATCTCAAACCTACCCTCGCGCCTAATTTATAGAGCCCCTGGGGCTAATCGCTATTTTTTAATAGCTGGCCTAAGAGAACGCCATGAAAAACGTTGCCTAATGTTTTTGTATTTCAGGGATGAAGAAGAAGACGATATCGTGGCGTTAGACGATTGGCCAGTTTAAAAACTCGCGCGCAAAGTCCACTAATGCATTGGTTTTCTTTTATATTATTTGTTCGTTCTTATATGTTAACACGCGTGTGAGTTGATCCAGTGGCAGGCGTAGTTATTGGTAAAGTATATGATCTGGGTTCGAGCCCCAGGTCTTCCATATTCCCATATTATTTTTCAGTAAAAATTCACGTGCAGGATCAACATCAAGGCACATCATGCGCTCTCAAAATCAAACCATTCACAAAGCCAGGGAGATCAAATCAAAGGCTCAGATCTAAGGAATACAATGCACCCTAGTCCATGCATCACGCGCGTCCAACAAAAGTCAACAAGGCCATGCTAAATGGGCCAGAATTCTTGGACTTAACCTCCACATTGGGGACTGATACTCCCCTAGGTTTGCAAGCCTTTATTTTTTATTTTCTTTTTAATTGTTGTTTTATTTAATTAATTAATTATTTCCATAAAAACATAAAACACATAAAAAAAATCAGAAAAGAGCAAAAATATAATAAATATTTTATTTTAAGTATTTTCATAAATAAATTTGTATGTAATTAAATTTAGTTTTAAATTAAGTTTTAATTTTAATTCTTTTAACAAAAATCTAAAAAATGTAGAAATAGGGTTTAATTAATAATTTTTCATCTTTTTATTTTTTTTCATATTTAATATTATTTATTTTATTTATTTTTATAATTAAATTTGTATATAAAAAAATTAGGATTAATTTTAGGTTAAAAACTTCAATATTTTTCTTAATAAACTAAAAGCCACTAGAATTAGGGTTTGCATCTTATTTTAATTTTAATTAATTCTTTTCCATTTAAATCCTAAAAAATCATAAAATACCAAAAACAAAAACAATTTCCTTTCTTTTTTAATTAATTAATTCCATGTAATTTAATTTTGCAAAAGGGTCCAACGCCCTCGTTCTTAATTTCTTATCAATTCGCATATTTATTTCTTTTCCGTTTAAATATTTATGTATCTCTCCCAAAGCCATGTAACCTTTTAATTTTCTCGCACTTTTCTTTTCTTTATTTATTTTCTGCAAAATCGGGTCCTGGTTTAATTTTGGCGATGTGGACCCGCGCCTTTTGTAATAGCTTAGAATTTACTTTTCCCGCAATATTTTTAACTGTTAACAAATGGCATGAAAGAATGTATGGACAAAATAAAAACAAACGCTAGAACACCAATAACATGACAAGATAAATGCAAATGAAAACGACACACAAATCACACACCACCCCTAGGGTACGCCTCACTGTTGCCTTGCCTCGAAAGGTGATCGTCGAGTAGAGGATGTCTTAGTAAGTCCTCATGATCCGAGAACCTGGCATGAGGGTAGCTTCTAAGGTGTCTTCCTATTGCTCTGGTGATCACCATGTCCCGAACCTCGAATTGACCCGAACACCTCCAACGGTGGTGCTACCTACCTCTCAATGGTGGGATGGCACTACTTTAAAGGACATTTACACAGACGAATTCCTTAGGGTAGGTAGGTTCTCGTAGATACTTGCTCTAAATTTCAAAACAAAACAAAATACTTTTCACACCAACACATTTTCAAAAAGCTTTCGAAAGCAATTTTTCAAACACTCTTGAGGACTGATACAAGAGTCGAACTGGAATTTTCAAAGAAACTTTTTTAAAACCCACAGTCGAAAAGCAAACAAACCATTTTTGAAAACACAATGAGCAAGTATCTAAGAGCCCATGGATAACCATGGATAGAAAGGGTGCTAACACCTTCCCTTTCTATAATCTACCTCCCGAACCGAGAGCAATCTCTTTAAGGAATTTTTCTGTGCTTTTGTCCTTTCCGTTTGGAGGAAATAAAAGACGGTGGCGACTCTTGCTTCCGCGACATTTCGCGAACCAGCGTTAAACAGTCAGTTCCAGATCCACCGATCACAAAGAGCAAACGGTAACATCTTGTGCCAATCTTTGTAGGTCACTGTCATCTTCTGCACAATCTTCTTGATATTCTTATTCGCTGCTTCTACAGCTCCATTCATCTTCGGCCGGTAAGGAGAAGAGTTGTGGTGCTGTATCTTGAATTGCTCGCAGAGCTCAGTGATCATCTTGTTATTAAGATTGGTACCGTTGTCTGTAATGATCCTTTCCGGGACCCCGTATCGACAGATCAGGTTGTGCCGAATGAACCGTGCCACAACATTCTTGGTTACTGTAGCGTAGGAAGCTGCTTCAACCCACTTTGTAAAATAATCAATCGCCACCAGGATGAAGCGATGTCCGTTAGATGTCGTAGGTTTAATCTCGCCAATCATATCAATGCCCCACATAGCAAAAGGCCAAGGTGCTGTCAAGACATTCAGAGGGACTGGAGGAACATGCACCTTATCTGCATATATCTGACACTTATGGCATGTCCGGGAATGTTGGTAACAGTCAGATTCCATTGTAGACCAGAAATATCCTGCCCGAAGGATCTTCTTTGCCATGGTGTGTCCACTGGAATGTGTTCCGAAGGTACCCTCATGTAGCTCCGCCATGATCCTTTCTGCTTCAGCTTTATCCACACAGCGCAGTAAGGTTGAATCATGGTTTCTCTTGTACAGAATGCCGTTGCTGAGGAAGAACTTTGCTGCGAACCTTCTCAGAAACTTTTTGTCGTTGACAGATGCACCTTCAGGGTATTCCTGAGCTTCCAAGTATCTCTTCACCTCATGGTACCATGGTTTTTCAGTCACTACCTCAGCCTCAAGATCACAACAGTATACCGGTTCGTCCAGTTTCCAGATAATGACCCGGGGAGCCTCATTGTCCCATTTGACTTTGAACATGGAAGACATCGTAGCTAATGCGTCCGCCAACTGATTCTCCTCTCTTGGGAAGTGTTCAAAAGTTATCTCTGTGAAATGGGGGATCAATGTCAACACACATTCTCTGTAAGGAATAAGATTCAGATGTTTCATATCCCACTCGCCTTTGATCTGATTGATCACGAGAGCGGAATCTCCGAAAACACTCAGAAACTTGATCCTTAAGTCAATCGCAGCTTGGAGACCCATGATGCATGCCTCATACTCCGCCATGTTGTTGGTGCAGTTGAAACATAGCCGGGCAGTAAGTGGAGTATGAGTGCCTTGAGGGGATATGATCACAGCGCCAATGCCGTTACCCAAAGCGTTGGAGGCTCCGTCAAAGTGCATAGACCATCGAGATCCTTCCTCAGGTCCTTCATCCGGTCCTGGTACTTCACAATCAGTCACTATCATGATGCTCTCGTCTGGAAACTTGAAGTTCATTGACTGATAGTCGTCTACTGCCTGGTGTGCCAAGTGGTCTGCCAATACACTTCCCTTGATAGCTTTTTGAGTCGTGTACTGGATGTCGTATTCTGTCAAGATCATTTGCCATCTTGCTATTCTCCCAGACAGAGCAGGCTTTTCGAATATGTATTTTATTGGATCCATCTTTGAAATCAACAAGGTAGTGTGAGTCAGCATATACTGTCTCAGCCGGCGAGCAGCCCATACCAAAGCGCAGCAAGTTTTCTCGAGCAGTGAGTATCGGGTCTCACAGTCGGTAAACTTTTTGCTAAGGTAATAAATGGCGTGCTATTTTCGGCCAGACTCGTCATGCTGCCCCAACACGCACCCCATTGAGTTGTCAAGTACTGTCAGGTATAGTATCAGGGGTCTCCCTTCAACCGGTGGCATAAGAATGGGTGGTTCCTGGAGATACTCTTTGATTCTGTCAAAAGCAGCCTGACATTCATCATTCCAACGTACTACCTGATCTTTCTTCAGCAGCTTGAAGATTGGCTCACAGGTAGCAGTTAGATGCGAGATGAATCGGGCAATGTAATTCAGACGTCCTAGAAAGCCTCTGACCTCTTTCTCTGTCTTAGGAACTGGCATCTCTTGAATAGCTTTAACCTTAGCAGGGTCCACTTGAATACCCTTGTCACTTACGACGAAACCTAGCAACTTTCCAGATCTTACCCCAAAGGTGCACTTGTTCGGGTTCAACCTCAGCTTGTACAGTTTCAAACGGTCGAATAGTTTCTGCAGATGGTCAAGGTGTTCCTCCTCAGTTTGGAACCTTGCAATTATATCATCGACATACACTTCTATCTCATGATGGATCATGTCATGAAATAGAGCAACCATGGCACGTTGGTAGGTTGCCCCAGCATTCTTCAACCCGAATGGCATGACCTTGTAGCAGAAGGTGCCCCACTGAGTAACAAAGGTAGTCTTTTCCATGTCTTCAGGAGCCATCTTGATCTGATTGTAACCTGAAAAACCATCCATGAAGGAGAACACCTTGTGTTGAGTAGTATTGTCAACCAGAACGTCAATGTGAGGTAGGGGAAGTCATCCTTGGGGCTTTCCCTATTCAGATCCCTGTAATCAACACACATTCTGACCTTACCGTCTTTCTTCGGTACCGGCACCACATTGGAAACCCACTGAGGATAAGAAGTCACTGCTAGAAACCCGGCATCAAATTGCTTCATAACCTCAGCTTTGATCTTCTCAGACATCTCTGGACGCATACGGCGGACCTTTTGCTTAACCGGAGGGCAGTCTTCCTTGGTAGGCAAATGATGGACCACAATGTCGGTATCCAACCCAGGCATATCTTCGTAGGACCAGGCAAAGATATCCACATAATCGTGTAACATCTGAGTCAACCGTTGTTTCACACTGAGCTCCAGATTGGCACCAATCTTAACTTCCTTTATGTCTGTCTCAGTACCCAGATTTATTGTTTCCACCGGCTCTTCATGTGGTTGAATTGCCCTCTCTTCCTGGAGTAACAGTCTTGCAAGCTCGCCAGGCACTTCGCAATCATCTTCACCTTCGTCTTCGGCTAAGTTGATCAGATTTTCAAAGTCATAACTGGCGGTAGCCGAGTCGTTACCAGTGAGATCCAGAGTGGATTGAAACCTGTATGGGTGAGTGTGTGTAAATATAGCTGTTTTGCAATATATAAAGAAAGAAAGAAAGAAAGGGAGCACAAGATTTGAAATGCGAAAAAACGTCCAAGGTCTTTATTCATGATATATGGAAATGACAGTTATAAGCCCTCACAAATGAAGCCACGGTGCCCCGGGTAAGACACCGGGCCATAAAGTTTCAGTTTATTATTTATTACAAATAACAAAAACAAAGGAATTCATTACTGCGTAACAAAAGTAACAGGTATATGATATTTTGCGGTCCAATTGGTCAGTCCACCGTCATTCGTCGGGTAGATCCAGCTATCGAACTCTGATTCTTCCACTTCGTCTTCATCCCCAATAGCATTCACTCCCGGGTTGGTGATGATCACGGGAGGTCTTCCGGTCCTTGCCTTGCGCACAGCCCTCTGAGCCTCTGCAGTAAAACCCAGCCCAAACTTGTCAGTTTTAGGAGTAAAATCGGGGAGCCTGCCCCAGTTAGCACATTCACCTTTCTCAACTACAGCCCGGGCGTCCTTTAAGGAGGCCATCTTCAACGGAAAGTCTCCTTCCACCACTGTTTCAGCTGCTGCCAATGTTTGGGGTACCTCTTCAAAATGTTGAAAGGGGGTTTCAATAAACTCCCCGTCCATCTCAATATACCGGAAGGAATTCAGATGACTAACCATGTATTCTTCCTCCCCTTGCACAGTGACAATCTTCCCTCTGACAGGGTACTTGAGCTTTGGGTGTAGAGTGGAAGTCACAGCCCCAGCTTTGTGAATCCAAGGTCGACCCAACAAACAGGAATAAGATGGACGAATATCCATCACATAGAATGTTGAGTCAAATACTTGAGAACCCACACGAATAGGAATGTCTACCTCACCATGAACCATCCTCTTCGACCCATCAAAGGCTCGGACAATGATGTTGCTAGGCTTCAACTCCAGACCTTCACAATCCAACCGGTCTAAGGCCTTTTTGGGTAATACATTCAGGGAAGAACCGGTGTCCACCAACACGTGCGCAAGAGTAGTGCCCCTGCATTCAATGGAGACATGCAGGGCATCATTGTGGTTCTTTCCCTTGGCGGTAAGGTCAGCATCCGAGAAACCCAAACCATTGTCAGCTGTCAAATTGGCCACACAGTCAGTGAATTGATCTGCAGAGGTCTCTTGTGGCACATGGGCCGTCTTCAGAAATGAAATCAGGGCCTTGGCATGGGCCTCTGAGCACAACAGCAGTGATAGCATGGAGATCTTAGAGGGGGTATGCCCCAGCTGTTCAACGACATTGAAGTCACTCTTCTTGATTATCTTAAGAATTTCCTCCATCTCTTGCTGGGAGGCTTCAACATTGACAGACTTTGGTGCCTCCATCCGGGCAGGCTCATCATCAATCCCTTTGCCCCGAGTATTAGATGACTCGGCAGCAGGGGAAGCAACTTGATCAGAAGGGGGAACAGGCGCACTTGCAGGCGTTATTATGAGAGGTCTTCGAATAACTGGTGGCGCAATGTCAGGCGAGAAGAGCCTGCCACTGCGGGTAACTTTAGTTGGACCGGTGATATTGCTGATGCTGGTACCGGTGTTGAACTCCTGCTTCACTCCAAGTACATATACATCTGCCCCATAGTGCCATGGGACAGCCTTATCAGATTCATAGGGGAGAGGCCCCGGAACAGTAATAATGATGGGTGCAACAGACATGATCTTGACTGGCTTCCTCGGGGGAGCCTTGATTGGATTGTTGAAAATCGTGACGACAAATACTTCTTCAGAGGGAACAAAAGGAACAGCGGTCTTCTTGAACAAAATTTCTTTGCTATCCATCAGGCTTTGGATGCCTAACTTCAGCAACGGACAACCAGTAGAGGAAACAGCACACAAAAGGCAACCCTTGCTACAACCCGGAAATAAACCGGCTAGCAACAGGTTCCTCTTAACAGTCAACAAAGGGGTAGCTACATCATTCACAGAAACGGCATACAAGTCTTCATCAATGGCATTTACTCCATGCTGGGGCATAGGAGCAGTCACAACATTTGGCCTCTCAGGCGCCTCAAATTGTATTTCCTTCGCATCAATAAGGTCTTGAACCTTATTCCTTAGGGCCCAGCAGTCATCAGTAGAATGTCCCGGGCTATCGGAGTGATAAGCACAGCGGGCATTTGGATTATACTTTGGAGATGCAGTATTCACAACCTTCGGAGCCTCTCTGACGGTCACCAAGTTGGTCGATAGCAGTTGCGGCAAAATTTGTGACAAGGTCATACTCAGCCGAGTGTATTCCCTTCTGGGTCTCTCAGCCCTTGGTTGGTTGGGTTGCCGAGGAGCGGCAGCAGGCTTAGCAATAACCACCGCGTTGACAGCTTGGCGGCGTTCTGGTTTGTCTTGCCTCCTAGGCCCATACACAGCACTGGCCTCCTTCTTAAAGGGTTTCTTCTCAGCACTTGAGGACACACCTTTCTGAATCTTTCCTGACTTCATACCAGCCTCGATCCTTTCCCCAGTCAGAATGAGATCTGTGAACCCTGCAGATGAATTGCCAATAAGATGATTAAAGAACGGCCCGGATAGGGTCCCCAAAAACATGTCCACTAGCTCACGGTCTGTTAATGGTGGCTGCACCCTGCCAGCCAGGTCCCTCCACTTCTGCGCATACTCTTTAAAACCTTCTCCCGATCCTAACGACATACCCTGGAGTTGGGTGCGTGTAGGAGCGAGGTCGGCATTATATTGATACTGTTTGTAAAAAGCAGTAGCCAACTCCTCCCAGTTACGAACCTTGGTTCCATCCAGCTGATAGAACCATTCGAGATGAGTCCCTGAAAGACTCTCCTGGAAGAAGTGGATCCACAAGTTCTTGTCCACAGTATACGGCTGAATCTTCCGCACATAAGATCTGAGATGTAACTTAGGGCAAGACGCCCCGTCATACTTGGCGAAAGATGGTGCTTTGAACTTGTGTGGGATGACCACACCAGAAGATAAACCCAAGTCTCTGAAATCCAAACCATGCACCTGTTGAATTTCCATGGCGTTCAGACGGTCTTCCAACTGCTTGTATCTGTCTTCAGCTGGAGGATACTGTTCCTCATTAAAATCAGTCTCATTGTCAGAGACTACCGAACTAGGACCTCTTCCCCCCTGGGGACTGTCTTTGCCTACAGAAGAACCAGCTTCCTCATTCTGCAGTGTGTTACCAAACCTTCGGCCCGTGTTGAATAGAACAGTTCTCTTCTTCTTCTTCTTCTTCTTGACCAGCAGAGCCTTCAGCTCCTCTTGACCTTGAGCCAAACCCATGATCAGCTCTTGAAATTGGGCGTTCTGAGCCTGAAGGGCCTTGATAGACTGCTCGGTAGATGATTCAGGGTTCATGATGCTGAAATAAACAGCGAAGAATAGTAAGCAACCTGAAAAGAAGAGTACCTGCTATGCACATGATGCATGATATGTGTTTATGCAATGCATTCAAGGGTTCGAAAGTTCAAATTTGTTGCAGACAAAAAGAACACACGTTATCATTAAGAAGTAATTGTTCAGTACATCAAAGCCTCATGGGCAAAACATTACAAAGGTGAATCAATCCCAAAAGACACTGCGCATCCTCTTCGGAGCAATGTAGGTGTTGAGATTCCTTTCCTCGTGCAGTAGGCGGGTGAGCTCCAAGACCTTCTTCTCACTGGCATGTAGACTGGTCTCAAGAGAATTCTGTTCTTCCTTAAGTTGGATCCAGCTCTTCTGCATTTCTTCCCAGGATGTAGGCATATCAGGATGCTGAATGGTGTAGGACACCTCCCCTTCCAGAACTGGCTCTTTGATCACCGGGAGAACAAGAGGATATGGCATTACTAACTTCTGGGAGCGGGCGCGTACCCACTTGAGATAAGGTTCCAACGGGATGGAGTTCTTGTGCCCCAGTGTCTTGTTGTCTATCTTGTTGGGCATCCTCCAAGCTCTGATAAATCTCTGGCGAAGTCCTTGTGCATCGTTGTCGAAGTCAAAAACTATGTCAGGAATTAACATGTCATGAGGGCCGTCCCTCCGAGTATAACCAATCTGTCTCCAAGCCAGACACGGGTTGTAAGTAATACCTCCTCTGATTCCAAGTAAAGGAACATTAGGGTACTCCCCGCAACGATCAATGATAGTGACATCCTCTCTGGACCGAGAGCACCAATGTATATCTGCATGTGTAAGAGTCATCAATCGTTGTGACCATCTCAAACCCCGCTCATTCTTCAGAACTGATTGTGGAAGGTGCGAAATAAACCACCTTCCCAGGAGAGGAGTGCAGCACATAAGAACACCTCTTTTTCTCATGGTTCGAGTGTAACATGAGTGAAGGATGTCCCCAAGCAACGTAGGTATAGGATTCCTGGACATGAAGATCTGGACAGCATTGATATCTATAAGCTGATCTGGATTAGGGAACAACACCAAACCATAGACAAGGAGGGCCACAACTTCTTCAAAAGCTTGTAGGTCAAAGGAGTTCCAACATTCTTGGGCCTTCTCAAACAGAAACCTGGCTAAGAACCCTTTGATACCACTTCTAACTTCCCAATGTCCCTTGAGGTCAGATGGTTGTAGGCGTAGTGCTTTAGCAATCTCTTCAAGTTTGGGTTCCTTTTCCGTACCGTTGTAGGGTAGTTGACTAAGGATAGGGATCTTCAGAAGCCGGGAGAACTCTTCCAATGTAGGCACCAGTTGATAATCCAGGAAAGTAAAACAGTGGTGCAGAGGGTCAAAGAACTGGAACAGGACCTTTATCATATCTTCCTCAATGTTGGTGTTGACCAAGCTGATGAATCTTCCATGCCTCTCACTGAAAGAAGAGCTCTCAGGAATCCTGGATATAAGTTCCTTAAGCTGAGGAGGGATCCTTACAAGGCTGATCTGAATTGTCTTTCTGCGAACAGTTTCCATGTCCTACAAAACAAGAACAAAGATGAAGATTCGAACCCCTGAAATGGTTAGTGAATGCATATGATGTTGTATGATGTCATGATGCTATGATTAAACACACCACAAATATTCACAAGAAGGCAAACATGGTAAGGCACACAAGTCACACCACAGCCCTTAGAGTTTAGGCCAGCATGAAGTTTGGGGTACTACCCTCTTGAAGTTGGTGGGCTCAACTTGTCCTATCAGAAGTAACCGGGTTCTAAGGGTCCCAATATCACTGGATTGCTTTCATTGTTCATCATTTCGATTTAGCCACTGAACTGAAGACCGAAATATTCCAAGAAAACAACCCTCAATTGAGTGTAGTATCGAGTATCAACCAACCTCGGACTGCACCAAAGTCAGTTATCTCACTACCCTAAAGAGGCCAAGATTGTTCAATTAAGGTTCCTAAGGTCAGTTGATGCTTCACGACACCACACGGAGGCCCCGTACTCTCCTTGACTTAACTCAAGGGTTACCGGTACACACCAAAGTGCCACATCAACGTAGCAGACTGCTTCAACCATGTCGGTATACCCCGCACAGTTCCCTCATAGCCTTGTTGCTACTTTCTAAGAAGGTATCCCCAGATCCGGGTTAGGATCTATAGAACTCCCAAGACAGTCCCACAATAATAAAGCAAACAAGCACAACAATTGAAAACACAAGTGATCTTAGTCCTAAGGTACACCTCACTTTTAAAGAGTCCCCAGCAGAGTCGCCATTTCTGTGATCGGTGGATCTGGAACTGACTGTTTAACGCTGGTTCGCGAAATATCGCGGAAGCAAGAGTCGCCACCGTCTTTTATTTTCTCCAACATGGACAGGACAAAAGCACATCAAAATTCCTTATGAGATTATCTCTCGGTTCGGGAGGTAGATTTATAGAAAGGGAAGGTGTTAGCACCCTTTCTATCCATGGTTATCCATGGGCTCTTAGATACTTCCTCATTTGTGTTTTCAAAATGTTTGTTTGCTTTTCAAAAGTGCGTGGATTTGAAAAAGTTTCATTGAAAACTTCAATTCGACTCTTGTATCAGTCCTCAAGAGTGTTGTGAAGCGTTTGTTTTGAAATCTTTTAGAAAGTGTCAGTGTGAAAAGAGTTTTTTTTATTTGTTTTGAATTAGAGCAAGTATCTACGAGTCATCTACCTACCCTAAGGAATTAGGCTGTGTAAATGTCCTTAAGGTAGTGCCATCCCACCATTGAGAGGTAGGTAGCACCACCGTTGGAGGTGTTCGGGTCAATTCGTTTGTAGGGACAGTGTGGTTACCAGAGCAACAGTAGGACACCTTAGAAGCTACCCTTATGCCATTGATCTTTTTTATTCCGAGGCAACCGTTTCGAGGCAACTGTTCCGAGGCAACCGTTTCGAGGCAACTTGTTCGAGGCAACTAGATCAATGGACATAAGGACTCACTAAGACGTCCTATACTCGACGACCACGTTTCGAGGGGCAAGGCAACAGTGAGGCGTACCCTAAGAGTGGTGTGTGAATTTGTGTATTGTTTTCAGTTATGTTTTATCTTGATCATGTATTGGGTGAGCTACGCTTTGATTTTATTTGGGCCATTCATTCTTTCATGCAAAGTTTAGCAATTTTAAGGGTACGGAAATTAAAGTGCGGAAAATAAAGTTCTACGCTATTACAAGGCGCGGGTCTATACATCGCCAAATTAACAAAGACCCGTTTTCTTAATAAAATGCGGAAAGTAAATAGATTCCCTAATTACTATTACAAGGCTTGGGCAATTACATAATATTAAAAAATAAACATAAGAATAAACGTGCGAAACGAAATTAGAATCGAGTGTTCGAGGGCGTTGGACCCTTTAAAGAAATTAAATGAAATTAAAAGTTAATTAATTATTGGATAAAGAAAAGAAGTTATTTTTTTGGTTTTTGGTATTTATGAAATAAAGAAATTTAATTAAAATTAGAAATTAAATGAAACCCTAGTTCTAAATTATTTTTAATTGTTAAAGAAAAATATTCAAGTTTTAACCTAATTTACACTAGTTAATTAATTACATGAGTATTTACAAAATAATTAATAATTAATAATAATGATAAGGAGAAGAAATTATTTATAAAAAAAGAATAAAAATGCTAAAAACTTAATTTCTACATATTTTAGTTATTTAAGAAAAACATTAAAATTTTAACCTAATTTTACTAAGTTGATTATTAAAACTTTATTTACAAAAATATTAATGAATTAAATATTAAATAAACATATTTTATTTTTTGATTTCTGACTTTTTTGTGTTATGAAAATTATTTTTGTGAATTAAATAAAACAATAAAAACAAATAAAAGAATAAAAAGGAAAATTAAAATAAAAAATAAAAATATGCAAACCATGGGGGTGTCTGGCCCTTTTTGGAGGTGTGTTTGAAGCATTTTTGGCCCAAGAATAAAGCCTTTTTTTTACTTTCAGGAATTATGCGCAGATCCATTGACTGGCGTGCATGGTGGAATTCATGTGATAGCCATCAGATTGAGTCTCCTGGACACTTGGCAGGAACAGGCTTTGGGATGCATGGTGCTCTTTTGAACGAACGCTGCATGGAAGCATGTTAGAGAAAAAATTATTGAATGAGTGAGGGGACCTGGGAATCGAACCCAGGTCCCAATACCTGCAAGCCAGCGCATCAACCATCCAGGCTATTGAGTCTCTTTGTTATTATAGTAGAACGTAAATAATATACATGAAAACAAGCGCTAGTGGCCTGAAGCAAGAAATCACGCGCCAATATTTGAATCATCCAGTCAGGCTTGGACACGCTAGCATCGTCTTCCTTTTGTTCCTGCAAATAATACCAAATAGCGGGGGTTTTAAACCCCCACTAACTGCAATGCATAAAAATAGCGATTAGCATATGAGTAAACATAAAAAGGGCGCGAGGTGGTTGTTCAATTCATCCTGATGTCCTGATTTCAATGGTACCAGTTTGGATGGCCAATTTTTTCAGATGAGGAAACCCCTCTTTTGGAGCTTCTGAAACCCTAGAAAACTTTCATGGTGAATTCTTATACAGGCATTGTTAGTTCAATCAAAGAATACCAATAGCTTCAAAACATCCATATTGGTATAAATCAGCCATTAAAAATCATGAATCATGCATGGAATTTAAAACACGATTATGAACAATTTTATGAAAAGTGCAATCCGGTTTTACCAATTCCTTGAGTATGGAGGGCTGGTTTTGATTGGAATCGTTTCCTGGATGTCTTGGCAAGGTTTTGGAACACTTTTCAAGCCTTGAATTGCACTCTAGGTCTGAAAACAATTTCAAGGTTTTTAGGCCAAAATTGCAAGTTTGTTCTATGGTTTTGAGCGCAGCTTCTGTGTGTTTCAGCATTAGGTTAACTTGTGCTTATGTATTTGAATAGAATTAGGTCAAAAAGCCAGCCCAACATCCATTGATTTAATGTTTTTGAATATTTGATTTTCCATATCCTTTTTCAAATCTTTTTGCCATGGAAACTTGCCAATTTTGGAAGATTTTGTCTCTTGAGAAGGCACACGAAATATTGAGCTCATAATGGACATATTTGCTGCATAAAAAGATTTAAGAAACATGATTTAGTATTTTTCTCATAATTAATTTTAATTGAATGAATTAATAAGATTAAAAATTCAATTAATTAATTAAAAATAAGAAAATAACTCCCTTTTAGCTTAATGGGTCGTGCATAGCCTTTGGGTAATTATTCATGGAAGAAATTGAGGCTCATTAGCATTTTTGAGGCTTTTTATGCAAAGTTGACTTTTCACAATTCCCAAAAATTTCCCAACTTCCACAAGGCATATCTTGCTCAATTTTTAAGCTTTGATCATGTTCTTGGACATTTTGGAAAGGTCTTGAAGTCCTCTAACCAATGTCTTTGGTCCCATGTCATTTTGATTTACCAATCTCAAGTTATGGTCTTTGACTTAAAGTGCCTTTTTGTTGACTTTTGAAAATGACCTATAATGTTGAGATTGATAACTTTTTGTGAGATCATTTCTTGGACTTGAAGTATGAAGATGAGTTGTAGGAAATGTCATTCTCTTAAAAATGAGCTTTGGATGGAATTTTTCTGATAAACCATGTGGAAGTTATGCCCTGGTCAATTTGCAGTTGACTTTTTCAACTGTCCAAAAATAGAAACTTTTGCATCTTGAGGCTTTTTGAGCCATGCTTTGAGAATCATGATAAAGAATTGATCAAATGATGTTTGTGGTTTCAAAATAAGATGTTGACCAAAAATTTTGACTTTTGACTGTCAAATGACCATTTTGCCCCTATAGTTGACTGTGAAGCAATTAGGGTTTTTGACCGTGCAATTTGATGCTGTGAGTCTTGAAACTTGACATAAGGATGCTTGACAATGTTTATAGGAATGTGAGACTTGATTGGACCTTTGGAAACTTCAATTTCTTTGCCAAAACCAAAACCCTAATTTTGACTGTGTTAGGAGGCAATTGGACTGTGCAACCCTTGAGAGATTTTGAACCTTGATTTTGGCAAACCTTGAAGAATATGGGAGGGCAAATTTTTGGGTACAACACACTGGTTATGCATAGTAGGACGCGCTAAGCGCACTACACCAGAACAACAAAAACCAGTCTAGCAGACAGCAGTGCATCCTCCACATTCACCTACACAATCTCAACATACAATATTTACAACACAGAAATACACTTCCACAAGCTAAACACAACAAACTTGCGGAAAAACAAAAATTGACATAACAAAACTAACGGGTGAAAGTGAATTAACAAGTTGTAAAGTGAAAATTTGAGAATTTAATACAGGTCCAATTTCAACTTGTTAAAACACAAGTCAACACATACATAAACGAATACAAACATAACATGCTTGTTTTACGTCATAAGCTCGACGCCTTTTTTGTGCGAGCTAGTAACCTCCTCTCGTCATGCCATGGTATTGTCACACCTCACAAACCTAAAGAAAGTGTCCTAACATCCACACAACAAACGTTACGAAAACTAGACAATTCACAACAATACGTGAAAACCAAGAAAAACACATATATGCACAACTATGGAAAGTAAACACAAAACATGTACAAGTAAATATAGAGAAGTTTATGTACACATTCTATACAACATATACATTAATTACAAAACTAAAAAATAAAGAAATTATTGCAATGCAAGACTATAAACACCAATCCCCGACAACGACGCTATTTTGTTGCAGCGGTATAGCGGCAAGCAAAAAGTAAAGTATTATTTTTACCAGGTGATATAGGTTATATCGTATCATGTCCATAAAGATTTGTAATTGAATCTTCGTTTGATAATTCTCTCGTTAATGAGTTTGGTATTGAATTGGTTTGTAAAGAAAATATCATCAACAGAAAATAAATGTAAACAAAAACTATAAAGGATAGACAACTTATCCGATATGACTGTACACTACTCGTCATAAAATTAAATCTATTGTCCAGTTATACTCAACCTACGATAATAGTCTATGTCATCATGTACTACTCACAACCTAATTCATTTCTAACCCAAATTGAGAGGCCTACTGTATCACCTTAGTAGCAATCTCTCAACCACCTCAACAACACAAAAGTCAACCGTGCTAATCGTGTCAACGATCGCTCAGAGCGACACAACCAACAAAGAGGCATTAATCACACATACTCAAGTGAATGTCGGCTCTAAATTTATCTCTAGAATCCAGAAACTAACAGATAATCATCCTAGATAAGAATTCGACCAGTATATGTCTATAACAACCCAAATCCCTAACACATAGTAAAAATCCAGAACAATAATTGACAAAGATTCGTAAAGCAAGTTTTATATAATACAATGGAAGACAAATATACATGAGTTCAAAGTAAATATACATATAATACCCAACAAAAGAGAAATACAAAGAGGGGAGAAGAGATAAACCATAAATCTTTTGGTTTATCAGCGTCGGTCGAAGAGAAATCTACCTCTAATCATTCATAAGCAAGGCTGTAATGTTGTTTTCTAAGTTAATCTATCAAAAAATGAAGGTTTGATATATTGGGAACAAATACCCCAAAATGTAACCTAAAAAATGTGTATTTTGGCCCTTTTAACGCAATTCTATCCAGGGGACCGCGCTAAGCGGCACAATCCCGCTAAGCGCGCTCTACTGTCATGAGAAAAAAGTCAGCTTTTTGTTTTCGCCATAACTTGAGAACCGTAACTCCGATTTACGCCCGGTTCGAAGTGTTGGAAAGATTATTCAATTATCTATATCACAATGCCTGCATATCAACCAAATTGATGATTTCTTATTCTTTTATTTTGAGCCTTATTCATTGACGAGTTACTCAAAATCATGCGTTTGAAGTCGTATCTTCCATACTTTATTGCTCTTGTTCCAAATATGCATCAATACCTATAAAATGAATGAAAAACTATCAAACAGTACACAAATACATAAAAGTTCAAATAAATAAAATTTATACATAATTATACAAAAAACGGGGAATTATTCAATGATATTAACAACAAAAAGTCGATAAGTGTAATAAAAAGTATATACAAAAATAGCTACAATTTGCACTTATCAGGTACCATGGGAATCGTCTTGATGAGAAGAAGCGATTGGTACCAGTTCGAGCTTCTAATTTTTCCATTTAAAGAATCACGAATTATCTGGTTTTTCTGAAGGCTGGAGTTTGAAGACGGTGACATGTTTCGTCTCAACCAATCAGAGCATGCCAATTGTTTTATTTTGATTGGACCGAATTTATTTGATCCTGTGTTTTCTTGCTAAGGTCCATATCAAGCACATCAGACCAAGTCTTTTGGATCTGTTTACTAACGCATTTTGACTATTATCCAATGGTCTATTTTTTTGGTTATTTTTTATATTTTCTGATTTTATAATTGATCTGGTGTGTTATTCAAGTGAGACCATGACATGCACAATGCATCCGATCCCTTAGATTCGTTTACTAATGCGTTTTGACAATGATCAGATGATCCACATTTTTTTGGTTTATTATTTTATTTTCTGATTTTTGTTTTAATTGTTTTGAACTTTAAAAATTCATAAAAAATTCATTTCAACTTCTAAAATTCTAAAAAATTTCTCAAAAATACTTTTGATTTTTATCTTTTTGATTTTTATTTTTTCACAAATTTGTTTTGCGATTTGATAATTTTATTTATGATTTTTCATTTTATCTGACTTGTCTTAATTTTTTAAAAATACTCTTCTTGATTTTTAAATTCTGGAAATATTATGGAAGGATCCAATGACCTCTTGACAAATATTAGTAACCTCATTTTATTTTTAATTTTGATTTTACTATTTTTCACAAATTTTGGCTTATTTTGCTTTTTTCTTTATATTTTAAAAATAGTTTCTAACATTAAAAAATTCTGAAAATTTTTGTCAACATTTGTTGACTCATGTTTGACTTTTGATATTTTTTTAGAATTTTTATTTGGTGGGTTAACACATTTTGTGTATTTTACCAATTATTTTGAGACAAGTTCCTCAACCTCATTAGAACTTGGGTGTTGATAGGTTGAAAACCAAATCCACCAAAATGGAAGAATGATGTTGATGATATTTGACACCCTAATTTCATCTGATACATAACCTCTCTCTTCATCTTATCCCTTTTTGTTTTTACTTGTGCTACATGTTTTTGGAGAATGATCTACATATCATTTCTCTAACATGTTGGTACATAAATTGATACTGACCGACCTCAAAATAGGTGTGACTTCTACATAAGTCCACTTACGATTGCTTAACATAATGCTAAATTTGTTCCGATTCAAAAAATGATCATTTGTGGCTCAAACCTATGTTTGCAATCCCAAGTATGTTTAATTTTAAACCTTTAATCCAATAACTTTGAATTTAATTGTTAGGAGGCTTTAACCTTATGAATCCTCTAATGAACTTCATGAACTTTGGTCTAAGTGAATTAGTTGAACATTGTTGACCATATGTGGTTGCCTTGAGTACTTAAAATGAATGATATACTTGACAAAAAGCAATTGAAACTTGTTGTTAAGAGGTTTTGATTTTATCTACATTCTAATGAGTTTTCAAAAGCAAGCTTCAATATGGTCATTTAACTAACCTCTAATTTCTAATTCACTAACAATTAACTATACTTTATGCCTTTACTTTATGTTTTTACTTTATGCCTTTATTTTTGTGCCTTTAATTTTATACACCATTTATTTTAACATTTACATTCCCTGCCATTTTATCATTGCTCATTTGAGCATTTATCTTTATGCCATTCTATCTTTGCTCGTTTGAGCCTTTATTTTCTTTTGAAAACACTTAATAATCAACTTGAATATTAAAAACCTTAATGTTACTTGGACTATTTGATAACTATCCTTGGCATTGTGGAGTTGTGGATCTCTTGGACTTAGGATTAGAATCCTTGATATTTTAGGACTTTGTTACTCTATTATTAATTTGTATGAAGTTCTTGGGGGTTTACGCCAAGATATTGGGATGATTTTCTTTGTGTGCAGGTTATTCTGATTATATGTTATGCCTGTGTTGGAGAATTCCTCTATATACAGATGTTACTATGTCCAATTATTTAGAAGACTTAATGCATCTAAAGCTTGATATTCCTAAGAGGTTTAGTATCTTTGCTTGCTTGGTTTCAATCCAAAGGATGGGAATTCAACATTGACTTCATATGTCAAGTGTTTGCTTCTTATTGGTTAGATCATTCTTTTCCTTTGCTTTTACCTTATGCTTTAGGATAGTCCTTTCATCTCCTTCCATCTTCTTTAATTTCAAAATCTTCTCCCTCCTTTTCAAAACTCTTCTTGTTTTTTAACTTGAACCGCTTTCATAATAAACTTGGAATTAGGTCCATGTATTTTCAAAAAATCTTTTTCTTAAATAAAACATTAATCAATTTAACCAAGATTTGACATCTTTCTCAAGACTAAAAGTCAATTAACCTCATTGAAACCATTTTGCCACTTTGGGCTTTTTACTTTAAAAGTTTTTTTCTCAAAATATTAGACTCTTGTTGATTCTTGTAGTGATACGAGCTACTATACTTCTACGATATGTAGAAAAGTGGGATGTTTTCTACTTGGGTGTTGAGTGAGGCTTTGTTGATTTTAAAATCCAAGCTATATCCTCCGCTTTGAGATGATGCAAATTCTCATTTCTCATAAATGTGGGTGATAAGTATGTCTTCCATTCGAATATGACGATGATGTCTCTTCTCTTAAAATTAACCAACACACACGTGTTTTAATATTTTTGAGGTGAACTATGAGTACCATGATCCCCTATTGCACGAAAGGTGGTACGTATCCACTAAAGGTTCGCAACTGAAGCGGGTGCAAAAATCGTAAAAAATACTTCTTTTCTCATCACCACCATCTATTTTTGTATACCCCTTTTATAGAAAAAATACAAAAAATTTGAAAGATGTTCCTGTAGAGTATCGTAGATGTTTGGGGTATTAATACATTCCCTTTGCATAACCAACCCTCATACCCAGATTCTCTCCCCTCTCTTTTATGGGTTTATTTACTCTTTTCCCATTTCCTTTGGAAATAATAAAGTGTGGTGGAGATCTTTATTTTTAATCTGTGCTACTTAAGTCAATCTAATGGCTTAGTCTCAATATTTCTACCGCTACAGAAGGCGGGTTGTAAACATTGATAGACTTGTAAAACCAGCTCCAGACTTTTCTAGCAAAAGTGTAATTGAAGAACAAGTGTTTGCTTGTTTCTTCATGATTATTACAAAGACACCACTTAGAAGAAAAACACAAGCCTCTATATTTTAGCTTATCATCAGAGGGAATTTTGTCTAATATTAGCTTCAAAGACTCCACAGATTTCGCTAGAGGGATGTCACGACTCCATACTGATTTGGTCCAATTCTGAGCCAAAGAAGGAGCTTTGAAGATATAGGCATTCTTGAGGGTTAAATCACCAGACAAGGAGTGGGGTCATCTGATCAATTTAATTGATAAGAATAATTAGATTTTTGGTAATAAAAAGAGGATTTTGAAAGAAAAAATGTGTTTTAGAAAAAATGGGTTTTTGAAAAAAATGAATTTTAGAATTTTTTTTAAATTTAAGTAATTTAGGTAAATTAATTATTTCTAGATGTTAAATTGAAGTAATTGGTGGATTTTAGGAAAAATGAGTTTTAATTTTTTTAGTTTTGGGGAAGAAGGTGAAGAATCAAATTAAAACCCAGAAAAAATGTAGCGTTTATTTTTTTTTTTGTCGCTAAGTCCGTTACAAAAATTAAAAGTTACACGTCTGCTAAAAATTAACGTTGTTAGTGAAATTTGGACATAAAGGATTGATGTGACGTTGTTTAAAGACATAAGAGATCTAAATAGTCGTTTTTAAAATTGAGGGACCAAAATGAACTACACCTTAAAGATACGGGACTAAAAAAAGATATTTTACCTTAAATAAAATATTAATCAACATTTTATATTAGTTTTTCAGAAAACTGATGAATAAGATATTTATAAAATATGGGCGCCATTTTGGTTCAAAATAAGCACGAAATTGCAAAAGTTGTGAATCTAAACTCAAACTTTGACCTACACTTTTTGTTGGTTTTTACAAAACCGAGGAATAACATTTATTTATTTTTTAAAATAAAATAAAATGACATGTTCTAAGTCATTTAACCGTGGTTTTTAATTGACTAAGGTAAAAGTTTTTTTCATAAAATATATTATTTATAGAGTATAGTAATTTGAAAAAGGGTTAAATATGTTTAAGACCCATTAAAGTTAGACATTTTTATTTTCCGTGCCTCTAAAATATTTCCTTAAAGAATCGTCTATCTAAACTTAGGAATTTTAACTTTTTATCCCTTTTATTAAAACCGTCACTAATTTAATCTCTAAGTAGTAAACTGTCGCTAAAAACCGTCGCTAATTCAATCACTAAGTGGTAAATAACATTACTAAATTACAGGAGAGGCCAAAAGTTAAGATTCATAACTATAAAGGTGAAATTCTTTAACAGATTTTTGAGAAGATTGAAAAAGTAAAAACAAAATATAACTTTTTAGAAGAATTTTAAACACATTTAACCCTGTTTAAATATTATATTAAAATTCTATGAAAAACACAATTATCTCCCTTAACTTCTCTAAACAAGTCTTTTGTGAGATTTTAACATGCCACTTCCTGACTTATACATGACATCCACCATATTTAACCTTTTTTAAAATTTAAAAAAAAAAGTAATATATATATATATATATATATATATATATATATATATATATATATATATATATATATATATATATATATATATATATATATAATTCATAAAAATTAAATTAAAATTCTATGAAATACACAATTACCTCCCTTAACTTCTCTAAACAAGTCTTTTGTGAGATTTTAACATGCCACTCTTTGGCTTATACATGACACCCCCCCCCCCCCCCCCCCCATTTTATGACAAAAACACAATATTAGTCTTGTTGGATTTTTCTTCCTTTTCAAAATTTTCTTCTGTATATTGTTGTTTTTGAAAAAAAAGTTGCGATACAGGATTTGCTAGGCGATATTGGAAATTCTTTTGGCGATATCGAAAATTTCACAACTGATACCGTAAATTTTATTGAACAAGTAAGTATTTTACCAGAACTATTGGAATTTTTCGGTATTCTATACTAGAAATTTTGAAATTTCTCAAAATTTTTATTTATGTTTAACAAATATTATGAAATTTCCGGTTTGTCAAACTTTTTTAAAAATTTACTGAAAATTTATAAATTTTCGGTTGTTTTTTCTAATTTTGTGGTTTTTTATATTTTTTTAGTAATGACTAGGTGGAAAGACTAGACCATTAGAGGCAGGATGAGCGACAGAGCTGCCGCCTAGGCCAGGGCTGAGCAGGCAGAGGCATCCTAGCTATTGACTAGATGAGTTGCTCTGACCAGTTCACACCAGAAATAGATGACTGAGTAGGTGTAGGGTGGGTTTTATGCACTCAGATGTCGAGTTGGTACTGAGGTTGTTGTTGACGAGGTACCTGTTGTTGACGAGGTACATGTTGTTGTGGAGGTGCCCGCTCCTGAGACTGTTAAGGTTCTTCCTGAGAATGTTGAGGTGCCTTCTGCTGCTATTAAGGTGCCTTCTGCTGCTGTTGAGGTGCATGCTAATGATGAGGTGCATGCTGATGTTAAGGAGGTGCCTAGTCACGAGAAGACTCCGATTGATATAGATTATATGGCATATGCTTCTACAGAGGCATCTATTCACACTAGTGGAGCGTTCATGTTTTTTCTCTAATATTATGATTGGCATGAATTTTGGTAAAAATAACTTTGTAGCAACATATTAAATAAGATGTTTCAACTTGCAGATTCAACATGTCGAATAAGATGTTATAAGCAGGAGGATAGGACATCGCGTCTGCAGCAGCTGACGGTTTTGTTTCAACTGATATGTTAGTTATTGAATACCCAGGGAATATTTAGTTAGCTTTTGTGGCATCCAATATTGATAAATCAGAAGATTTTATGTTGATATTTAAGGAGTATTTTCAGTTTCTAAATATGGATATTTTTTAGGAAACTAAATGATTGAAGTCCTAATTTGTGGAGAATATCTTGGAGTTGTTTTAGCAATTGTATTGGAGAAATATCTTGGAGCGTTTTTAGCAGTTGTTTATGTTTAAATTAGTACTATTGATAGTGGATTTCCTTCTTGGCTTGGTATCCCCCAGAGTAGGTATTGTTGTCACCGAATTGGGTTAACAATTTTTGTGTTGTTTATTCTTTTCAATACTATTTTATATTGTTTATATCTTGCCATGTTATTTTATGTCGGATCAGATGTCCCAACATGTCATAGGACATCTGAGTTCTGTCATACCAGAATTTCAATTGGTATTAGAGAAGGCATCCAGTCTATTTCTAGGTGAGATCCAAGGGGAATACTTTCTGGTGTATGTCCAAGGTAGAAGGTTCTACTGATAAGTTGTTTGAACTTGGACATTTCATATTGTTGTGACAGTCCCTAGAAGTGGGGGTTGGATTGTTTGTTGTTATCAGGTGTGCAGCGTTGATGGTGAGCAGCTGTGATAGGTTTGATTTATTTTCAAACCTAGGATGTTTTTTATTGCACCTGGAGTGTTGTGGTCGTGTGCAATATGTTGTGCCTGAAGACTGTTGAGGAGTTTTGTGTTGTTGTGTATTCCGTTGCATGGTATCTATTGTAACCCTGGTTGTTCCTTGTGTGGAAAGTAAAGGAAAGGGTTTAGGGTTTGGTTTCCTCAACAGGTTTGGTGTGTTATGTTGTTTTGTATGCAAGACAATCTCAATTGATTCTATGAAGTTGCCAATGCTACTTGAGTTTTATCTCTCAAGTCCACTCATAAAGGCACTTTTGATGAGTTTGTTGAAGAAATATTAGAGCCATTTATTTTGGATTCTTGCTGAGTCTTCCAAATACTTGACCTAATTAGGAAAGTGATTATGAGTCTTGCTGCAATTTGGTATTACTGAAGCTTGGAATATTTTTATGAACCTTGAAGGTGATCATAGTTTATATGTTATCTGGAAGCAGTGTTAGGCTTCAGAACCAAGCTTTGTTTTGTGAGTTCCATAAGTAGGGAACTAATGTCCTACAACATATTGGGACATTGTGTCAGCAGGCGTGCAGATTCCTGTTGTAGAATAGATGCTCTGGGTGTCATACAAATATGTGTTAATCACATATGTTTGGAACCTACTCCTGATTTGGAAGAGGATACATAGATGGTTATATCTAAACTGTTTTCTCCAGAAACACATCTTGGACTGAATTGGTTGAGAGATGATCAACCAATGGTGTGCTTATTGGGTCAGTTTATTTCTGATTCAAGTTAGTAGAAGTGCAGAGGGTGGGCTTTAGTGTCCTGAAGAAATTTGTTATCTCAGCCGGTTGTTTTCATATATGAAGTTCAAGTTCATATGTGAAGGGAATTCTCGCTTAATTATGGAAAATCCTTTTGATCAAAGGTGCCAGATTTATTTTGGGATCTTGTTTGTGGCCAAGGAATAAATTATGTTTATATTGAGAGATTCATGTGGGTGTCCACTAAACACATGTGTTTAATGCTATTAAGGAGGAGAATGTATGATTCTAAAGGTGTTAAAAGCAGTTGTTCGAGAAGAATTCCTAATCTAGAGTTGGAGATTCTTGAGATGTCAGATAAAATGTCTTGACATCTTTGTGTTGAAAATTTATTTTTCTCAACTTGGTATGACTGGTGTTTCTCTCAAACAGGATGGGGGTTGTTTACTAAAACTTTATATTAAATATTAAGTCTATGAGAACATTGAACTCCTGTTCTGCTAAAATGGAAGAGACATTCTAGGGTTGTATGCAATGGAGATGCATCAACCTGAGGTAAGTTAATATTATGGAAAATCAACTTACAGTCACGATGAGATATATAGAAGAAGTGGAAGAAGCTGGTGTACTCCTGGACAGTCTGTATGAAGGGTTGATGATCATACAAAACCTTGTGTGTTATAGTCTGCATGGTAGAGGGAATCTCCTCTTTTGATACATAAGTCTTGTGATCAAACATCTCAAATTCAGACAAGTGGTTTGGATTTCGTGCTTAAGGAGAAGTTCCTTGAGGTGTGTTATGTGCATATTCTGCATATGTTTGATCTGGTGTTAAAGATTGATTAACTACTGATGGTTGATCCTCTTGTGTTCTCCCTTAACAGTTTTGTTTGGACTTACTATGGGTATCATCTCCAGAACCATATTATTTAGTAAAGTCCATGGATATGGTATTTATGTTTTGTCTGATGTTGGAACATCATCTCATGTGTGTGTGTTGCTTCAGAAGGAAGCTTGTGTTGAAGATCATGGGGTGATTATTGTTGATCACTATTGGATTTCTAAGCTGGAATGTATGACCATGATGGAGTGTGAAGTGTAGTCTCTTACCAAGTCTGCAATGTTATGAAGGATTCCTTTGTGCTAAAAGTTGACGAAGAATGATGTTAGATCAAGTGTTCTAACATATGTTGAAAGGGGGTATCATCGGAAGCTGTGTGTGTGGGGATGTTTTCTTCCATTGACGAATACCTTTTCAGGAGCTGGGTATAAGTCTAATCTTGTGAAGATTTGCATGTTACAGATGGTAAAGACCTTTTCGGGAGCTGGGTACTTATCTGAGGTTTGGATGCAAATCTACTATCTGAACTAATGATTCAGATATTGTTGAGAGTTTATTTCTCTCTATAACATTCAGGTGCTTGTGATAATCTGAATGAGTTGCAGAAGGTATGATATTTTGAGATCTTCTTGTGTTTGTTGGGAGCTTCTTAAAGGACTTCTCTACATAATGAATCCTTTGAATTGTATGTTAAAGAACCATGGTGTTTGGGTGTTGTGTTATGAAGTTGATGCCCTAAATGATGTTGTAACATCTTGTTGGGTGTATTTTGGAGGATGCTTGGAGCTGAGCTCGTGTAATTAGATACCCAAGCACGATTGTTAGAAGTGGCGGGTCTAACGTTGAGGATTAGAATATGTAGATTATGATCTTGTATATAGTAGTATGTTTTGGCAATACATGGCTACATCTCGTTGAAGACTTCACTAGTATCACCCATTTCTGGTGAGTGAAAGGGCAGAAGAAGGCAATCAGATACTGAGGTCTGATCAGAGTGCTTGTTGAGGTGATGGTTTCTTCTACTACAAGTTAAAGATAATGGCAACCTGGAACTTGTATAGCAAGCAATCTAAGAGCATTTGTTCTGGAATATGTTAGAAATTCCAAATCAAGTGTGTATTATTTGAACCTCTAGGGGAGTCAAGTGATTGTTTATGGGGTGTTGTTGCTATAGTGCAGATATTGTGGAGCTTGCGTGTGGTTCAAGCATGTGAAGATTGTGACGTGAGACGACGTGGCGTGACATGTGGCTACAAAGTGTAGTTGTTTATGCCCTTAACTGAGTCAATGTGATTCTAGCCAAGAGAAGCTAGTTTGTATTGTTATACTCCAAGAGACATTATGGTTTGTCTGCAAGAATTTATTTTTCTCTACAGCGTTTGATAGGGCCTAGTGTATGGTTTATTTTGAGATACCACGTGTGATGTTTGGTATCTTGGATTGTTTCACTCTTGAAGGATGAAATGAGTTCATTTGGAGTCCAGTGGGAGACATTGTGTTTATGCTTCTGTGCTTATGGATAAGTCTGGGAATTATCTTAGACTATGTTGATGAAGAAGCCTATTTGTATGGTGTGACAATGTCTAACCAGATGTCAGGATATTATTCAGGACATGTTTTCCTTATGGCTGACAAGGAAATATTATGGACGGTGTTATCAGGAGGGAGTATGACACGTGTTTCTCATTATACATGGATGTTGCATTTGTGTTCTTTTGTTTTGGTTTTTCATAAGCATTACTTTAATGTGCTAATGTGATATTATGGTTGGTTTAGGTTAGTTGCTTCCTTTTACATATTATGGATAAAAAGGGGGAGGAGTGCAGTGTGTGCACTAACCACTGATTGCTAGTTGCTATCGAGGGGGACAATTTCTGGTTTTCTATTGTTTGTGATAGCAGGTATTGAGAGGGAGTCTATGTTGTTCTGGACTAAAGGGCTCTGAAGAGATGTTGGACATGATATCTTGACATCATGGTGTTGAGAATTTAGTTTCTCTATTTGGTGTATCTGTGTTTAGTAGACTGACTAACTACTAAGTGTTTCTCTATTTATTGTTGCTCATAACTCTGTTGTTATGTTTTATGTTGTTGTGACTCTGATGTGTGTGTTTGATTTATTTTAAAACATGAATATGGTGTTTTCTTGAGAAAGGATTATTTGGTTATTTTAGCCAAAATTTTCCAAAAGGGAGATTGTTATTTCTCTGATATTATGATTGGTATGAATTTTGGTAAAACTAACTTTACAGCAACATGTTGAACAAGATGTTTCAACTTGCAGATTCAACATGTTAAATAATATGTCCTAAGTAGGAGGATAGGACATGCGTCTGCAGCAGCTGACAAATTTGTTTCAGCTGATATGTTAGTTACTGAATATTCGGGAAATATTTAATTAGCTTATGTGGAGTCCAAGATTCTTAAATTAGAAGATTTTATATTGATATTCAAGGAGTATTCTCAGTTTTTAAATATGGATATTTTTTAGGAAACTAAATTATTGAAGTCTTAAATTTGTGGAGAATATCTTGAAGCGGTTTTAGCAACTGTATTGGAGAAATATCTTGTAGCGTTTTTAGCAATTGTTTTGGAGAACATCTTGGAAGTATTTTTCTTGATCAAAGATGTGAAGCAAGATCAAGTATAATGTTCTTAATCAACGAGTGTCTTGACTAAGGTGTTTGTTTTTATTTGAAGTGTGATCTTCATTTAGGTGAAAGGTCATCGATGTAGTAACTGGGACTAGGACTGTTAGACATCGTTGTGGTGATTGGAAGTAAGTGGGTATACTCATATCTAGGAGTTCCTAGGTAGAAGTTGTATTGGATAGGGATTAAGTGATAAGTTGTAAACGGGAGATTTTAGCTTTGAATTAGTACTACTGATAGTGGATTTCCTTCCTGGCATAGTAGCCCACATAGTAGGTGTTGTTGTCATTGAACTAGGTTAACAATTCTCGTGTTGTTTATGCTTTTCAGAACTGTTTTATATTGTTTATGCCTTTCCGTGTTGTTTTATGTCAAATTAGATGCCCCAACATGTCATAGGACATCTGAGTTCTGTCAATACCAGAATTTCACTTCCCATGAGGATCGAGTGACAGGTATGTGCTCAAAAACTATGCCGACCATGTTGCCTACCATATATATATATATATATATATATATATATATATATATATATATATATATATATATATATATATATATATATATATATATATATATATTATGTTGAAGTTTAACTTATTTATGATTTATTATTGAAAATCTGTAGATAATTTTTTTTAATTTTGTTTGTTACAGGACTATATCCTGCTGAAGATGACATCCCACTGGGCCAAGTTGAAGGACTGGCCACAGACTCTGATGCCTGAGTGGGTTAGGACTATTGTTCAGGATTTTGGTCTCTTTGATATGAGCAGCTGCTCGATGACCATGCTAGACGTTTCTCTCATGTCTGCTTTCGTTTAACACTGGCACTCGGATACATCTTCCTTTCATCTTCTATTTGGGGAGATGACAGTTACTTTACATGACGTCTCTGCATTGTTTCATCTTCCCATCGGTGGGGTGTTTTTCACTGCTCATATTATCAGCGAGATGGATGTTGTGACGATGATCATACATGATATGAGAGTGGCTGAGGAGGAGGTGCTTAAGGAGTTTGGCTACAACAAGGCTCTTCACTTGCAATTGTCTTGGCTCCGGGAGAGGTACGGGGAGTTTGTGCTAGAAGAGATGTATGAGGCTGCCGCTAGGGCGTACATGCTACATCTAGTAGTGTGTACCGTTCTTGAGGACAAGTCCCATAATTATATTTATGCTCTGTATGTATGGTTTTTACGTGAACTTGACCATGCTAACTGGGCTTGGGGGTGTTGTGCATTGGTCGTACTCTATACAGTGCTACGAGTTGTGAATATCTTAGAGACAAAGCAGATTTGTGGATATTTGAGTCTACTCCAGGTATGTGGTAAAATTATTCATAGTAGTTATTTAACTGTTAATTGTGACATTCGTAGTTTATTAATTGTTGTGTTTGTTTTCTGTTATTAGTGTTGGATATATGAGCATTTCCCTCATATCGTTGACAGGAGGGAGCATCACGTCACAACAGATGCCCCACGGGCGGGGAGATGGAGGTCCAGACATGCGCATTCATGGGGATTGTTGGAGTACAAGAGGATGATGGATGCTAGACAGTTGAGGATGTCATCTAGAAACCATACGATGGTCACAGGGTCCACCGTCCGTTTGATTCGAGTTCCTTGTTTTCAGGACATTTGAGGTGGGAGAGCATGGTGTCTAGACACCTGCTAGAGAGGTGTCTGCGATAATATGGGTATGTCCATGGCATCCCACAGCATGTTCCAGGTGTTCTTGGTGGTGGCATTGGCATTGATAGATGGCTTCAGAGTAACATCCTCAGCTCATCCTGTGCCATTACAGAGAGAGCGATGAAGGTTCAGAAGAGGTCACGGTGAGAAGATGGATACATGGAGTGGTACCTCATTATGTCCCACCCTCGCATCATCCCACCTACGGTCGGCCGTTTAGATGTCGGGGTTTCTGAGACACGTGTTCCTATTGATGATGATGTACCTCCGCCACCTTCCCCCGACACAAGTGACCAGGAGCGCCTCCAGATCATTGCTTCTATCATGGATAACCTCATTGCTTCTCCGGAGTTTTCAACTTCAACTAAATTTCTAGTATATTACCGAAAATGTTTAAATTTTCATAATTATTTGTAACGTACCGGAATTTTTAAATTGAACTACCGAAAATTTTGACTTTATCGAAAATTTTAAAGCTATACCAAAAATTTAGTTCGGAATATTTTTCTATTTCATCACAAAGGATATTTTAGAGATTATAAAACTCCAAGAAATACCATATATAAATTTAAGGGTTGACAAGTTAAAATCTCGTCTTTTGTTTATGAATGGATCAACTATTTTTTTTTGGGTTGAAATCCCTAGATTTGAAAGTGAAAATACATTGCTTTCATCTAAAATAGAATAGAAAATACATTGCTGTGTTATACTCGCTAGTCGTTAGGTCATTCACGTGTTACTGTGGCAATCTTCAACTTGTCAAGTATATATATTGCATTCAATATTTTTTTTAAATATGAATTTAATATTAATCCACCTTTATATTGTCAGATTTAGGAGAGTCTAATATGAAATTCAGGAATAGTATTGAGAAAAGGATATTAAAATAAGAAAGTTTTATTAAGATGGTAGTGTATTACTAACTAATTGACTAATTGAGTTATTAGTTATCTTTACTATTTACTTTGTATTTTGTTTATTTCTTCGTTACTATTTTTAGATTAATGTATTATATTGTATTTTATGTGAGACATCTTTGTGTTGGTGCTAATAGAATTTCAAATAAATTCAACTAACAAATCAATCTTATAACTCAAAATAGTATAGTTAATTAAGTCTCCAAAACTATTTCAATAGTATATGGTAAATGAGAAGAAATATTATAACATGATTATTGAATAGTCTTTAAAAGAAAAGATACTACTAAGTATAGAAACAAAATAGTTCAAGAAAGTCCAATTCAACAACCACCCACATCTCTCATTTTCCCAAACAAACTACCACTCACCAACTCCACTATCAAAAGTAAAAGCAACGAAACTAACAAAACAAAAACATAAAACTTATTTTTTAAATATCAAAATAAAAAAAATTAAAAAAAACTCACAATCTTCCAAGTTTAGAATTTGTAGGGTCAAGTTTGGAAAAACAAGGACAACTCAACACAAGAGTTTGTTAAAACAAAACCAAAAGAAACAAAAGCAAAGAAAAAACCAAACTCTCTTTAATACCTCCTCTTCTTCAATCACCTCTATAAAGAAAAATCTTCAACAAAATCATCCATCACCATTTCGAGATTCGGTTCTTGTCGTTTCGATTCGTAGAAGAAAAAAAAACTATATTACCAATGTTGCTAAGAAGTTCTATTACTACTACTAAGAAGTTCTTCAAAACCACATTAAAGAACTTCAAGTCATTCTTCTCCTCCGGCTACCAAAAGCTTCCAAAAAGCACTTCTCCTTACAATCATATATCTTATTGTGAGACTTCAAATCATGTCATGGACATAGACATGGACATGAACATTAGCAACAATAATGGCAACTATACAAAATTGTGTAATGCAAGCACTTCTAAGGAGAAAAATAATCAAGTGAAGAAAAGAGAGGTTTTTGAGAACAAAAACAATGAAAAGAGATTGACCCTTCAAGGAGAAAAGCAAAAAGATTCATCATTTATTTCTAAGGCTATGAAAGAGAGAAGATTTTGCATGGTGGAAAAGAAGTTAAGGGAATTGGAGAAGTTGGATATAAGCAATGTAGATTATGTGATGGACATTGAAGAGGTTCTTTATTACTATTCAAGACTCACTTCTCCTACTTATCTTGAAATTGTGGATAGATTCTTCATGGAAATGTACTCAGATTAGTGTGTGAGAGGTTTTGATTTTGTTTATGCTAATTTCTTAACTTGTTAATTAGAGTCTATCATCATTTAATTAACCTCTTTTTTCTTCTTTCTTGAGTTGATTACCATTGATTTGATATTTGTGGATAATAATTAATTGATGTTTTTGTTTGGTGTGTCTAAACAATTATGATTTATATTTATTTCATTGATGAGTGTATGCATTTGGATAAAGATTCAGAGTACTTCATGGAAGTTGCAAATGTTGAACTATAACAAGAAATATGAATAACTTTGTTAGCTCATATTTTAGTTCTTCTCTATCAAATGAGGGGTGAAAATGATTAAAAAATACATATTGAATTATATTTTTTATGAATTTAAATTGTCATTCATTACAATATTTGTTTGAGTTAATATAGTTAAAATTTCATATATATTTGATAATTTTGCATAGCCGCAATTTATATGAAAACAATCACAATAGTTTTACATTCACTTTTATTCTTCGTTTTCTTTTAAATTTAAAAAATAAATGGTTAACAATATCTAATTTATTTATTTTTTAAAAAAAATTAGGTGCATTTCTTTGAGTGTGATTTATACTTTTTTTTCCAATTAAAATATCACAAGTGTATAATTTCCTCTTATAAATATATAATTTCTTCTTATTTTTACTCTTTAAAAGATATTTAAATATATTTATCTTATTTTTATTAGAGAAAAATATGAACCACACATATAAAATTGTATCTAAATATTCTCCTTTATTTGTTTTCTCTCATTTATTTCTTCTAACACTTAAGTTGGAAGAACATTGAAAAAATCACAATGAACTACCACAATTTTGTAAAAAAATTCAAACTTTAAGTTTCAATAAAAGTACATCATCACAATAATTTTATCAAAATCACATCTCATTCAAACATACCCTTAGCATTATAAATTATCATAATTTAGAGTATTTATTATTATTTTTTATTTAATTATCATAATTATTATTTTTCTTTTAAAATTTCGTTAAATAATAAAAAACAATAGGATGGAGGAGGGAGGGGACCCAACCCTTGGGTGCCCCTCAGTAAACTCGACCTTAGTTATGAAAGTTACACATGAAGGACAAATATTATGACTTCAAATTTAGATATTTAGACTAATTTTTTTAATGAAATTTTGTTTTTGAGAGGACGGATGTTGGATACGATGTTGAAATTGGTCTAACTTGTTAAACTAGTATGATCACTACGGCCATAACATAATGCACGAAATAATAAAATAACAAAAGAGATTGGTAATCTAGTTCGGTGAAACCACACCTAAGTCTGGAGGGAACTCTATTCAAGAAAGGAACTTCACTATTTTGAATTAGTATAATTAGTCTTCTATGAACACCAATCCCATGATATTCAATGCTTCTTCCTAATCCTAGTGACTTTCTATTTAGGACTCTCCTTAAATATGAAAACCTCTCTCGCTTTCTCTCAATCACTAAACCCCTAGTGATCACCTTTAATAACAAATCTATTAATTGTTGAATTTATAACTCAACTAAGACAAACCAATAGTATGCCAAGTTACTGAAACATAGAGGGGTGTACAACATATGGATTCAACTTTAATCCTTATGATGTCATTAGCATGAAATACAAGAAATAAAAGACTCACAAACCCTGGGCACTAAGATCTTAATCTTGCGTACAAAACTCATGCTTAAACATGATAATTAAGTTTCCTTATATAGAAATGTCTTATGAGTTTTTTCTCCTTGGAAATCTTTCTTGAATAGCAGATATTGTTGGATTTAATTTGCTCCATAAAAATCTTCAACAAAAGATATTGAAGGAACCGACAGAAATCATTGAGAATAAATCAATAAAGTCGCCATCGAGTATTTATTTATCCCACAGGAAGGGGAAAAAATCATCGAAGAAAAACCTGAGAAGGGTGAAATCACGATCTTACGACCGAGAGATCAAGTACGGGAGTCAATTACGGAAGGGGAAGATATTAGCACCTCTCACGTTCGTGGTGATCCACGGGATCCACTCTTGTTGTTCTAATCTAAAGGGTATTTCTATCTAAACGCTAATCAAGCTAAAGGAAAAATGCATGTATGCAAAGTGTATATACAAAGAAAAAGGTTTTATTAGTCGTACCTGTCGCGGTTGCGAACCTTTGTGTCTACGTATCCTCTCCGTGCAATAAGAGATCAAGACACTCGTGGTTTATCTAAAAAAAAATTGATGTGTTGTATGTTTTTTATGAATAATGCTAATTTCACATTCTACCGCAGGTCGACCTTTGGAGACTCACGTATTGTGGTAGAAAGGAACTAACAAGTTCTTATATGAAAAAGGTTTTCAAAGAAAAGAGGCCTGAAGGCAAAAAGATTTGGATTGGTTAATATTTTTTATGTTGAGAAAAGATTTAAGTATGGTTAGAGTATTTTATGAATTTTCCAAAGAAAAAGGATTTTAGTTTTAGTTATGCAAAAGGGGAATGGAAAAAGTCTAAAGGGGACTAACCTATTTCTGTCGCTAATATTATCATACAATTATGATCCTAAGGTCGAGTTTGAAAAGGAAATCTCTATCTAAGTTACATGCATGGATAACAATCCTAATATCTAGTTCGCATCAGAAATGACACAAGTGAATCCTAAGAGAGTATACAATGGTTCAAAACATAAGGGAAAATGGTATAAATAAGGATGGAAAGCAAACAAGAAATCAACAAACTCAAGAGAGCATACAAGGGAAATGCCTACCTAAGTTATCATACAAAAAAACTAAAGGCGAGAATAATTATCCTATAGGGAACATGAAAAGATCAAAGTCGTTATCTCAATTCTAATTGAGTGACATCATCGATCGCCAACAAAGGAAAACGATAAAATCTTAAGTGGAGCATGCAAAGATCGAAGTCGTTGTCTCAATTCTAATTGAGTGACATGATCTATCGTCAATAAAGAAAGCAATAAGCACAAACACAAGTAGCAAATAAGTGTAGAATTCCTGTTACAGGTCTTTAAACAACGACTTCGAGTGCACGCTCTTTATTTCCTACTTCTCATAATATCTAGAAAAGTAGTAAAATGCGGTAAAAGGTGCAAGAGATAAAAAGAAGCAAGTGAAAATACCAATCGAACAACAGTTCGTAGCAAAGAAAACGAAAGCAAGAAACATGGAACACTTCAAGCAAGCTTCCCCAAGAAAGTGCAATAGTCAAAAATAATATTTGAAGAATATCACGTGCGAAAGTAAATCGCAAGCCACAAATGCATCGCGTTGCATCAGAGTCCCTGCACAAGATAACACTATACAAGAACAGCAATATCCAGACAATCGCAAATAGTACATATTTCTCATGAAATGAAAAAAAAAATGAATCGCATCAGAAGTAAATCCACAAATCAAATGTTTTTCGATCACATAACCAATTCTTAATTTCATGATCAAAAGCATCTTAGAGTGTACCTTGCATAGTCCACAAAATCGGTTAGCAAATAACAATGCAACAACAAACATCGAATTACAACTCAAAAGTCATGACAAACTACAAAGGAGTGAAATTCAAATGAGTAACGAAAGGTAAAAACCAAAAACGGGCAACACTACGGTAATAATGCAAAACTAGCTGGAAAGTGCAATGGAAATAAGCAAACACATACACAATGATGCACAAATGACCAGTACAACACAAGCATACATCATAAGAATGCGGAAGCTCAAAGTACGTTTTAAACAGAAGCAAAAAACGTTATTTCCGAAAATTAGGCGCACAAAAAGTCGGAACAGAATCAGATCAAAATCGCGTAGTTGCATCTAAATGTGCCAACAAATTAAAAAAAAAAAAGAGGTCCCATGAATTAATTCTAAGCGGAAGTGGTACTTTCATAAACGGGAAAGCAACACATATATAGCATGAAACGCATCGGAAAATGTATCGGAATCATGGTCAATCACTCACAGTAGTCTATAAATGACCAATAAGACATGCACATGTGTTATATGAAAGTTAAAGCTCAATGTTCATGTTAAAAAGGGCTAAAAAGCATCACTTTAAAATTAGACGCACAAAATACTGTCACGGAATTGAATGAAAAATCGCATGGTTGCTCCCAAACATGCCAATTGACTCAAAAAACTATATGGCTCGAATTAAAACCAAGCGGAAGTGCTATTCTCATGCACGAGACAACAACATGTATTTGTGTGCAATTTAACTGAAATTTGATTCAAACATGGGGAAAAGACAGGGCAATGTGTTCCAAGGCTCAAGTATCATAATATAAGTCTAGTGCACAAGTTAATTACAATGTAAATGCAATAGAAACTTTTAAATCCAAAGAAAAACACCAGATATGTATTAATGAAATTTTGTCCAAATGTAAGATTTTGCGTGTTGAAAATGCTGAATCATTCAACAATTGGTTCTAAATTTCATTAAGCCATAATTTGTGTTGAATTCTCACCACAATCAACATGCATTAGATTTAGGAAATCACCATAAAAATTCACCATGACAAGTTCTCTTCAATTCTCATATCACAACCTCAATTCAATTCTTTAAGCTCATGAAACAACAATTATTCAACATATCTTATTAAGTTCTAGCCAATTCCATACTTAGACATCCTTATGTAAACAAAACAATCAATTTTATCACATGTTCACCTCTTATGCATTTTGTCAAACACCTTCACTACACCAATTCTCAACACATAAATTTGTTCAATTCAACAACTCAAATCACAACTTCAATTTTCAACTCAATATAATTCAAGAAGCACACAATTAATTCCATAACAACATCAACACTTTAATTCACAAAATTTAATTATCAACTTCAAGAAAATTCAATTCAAGAAAGTACTTATTCACAAAAAGTGCTTATGTAAAAAAGCAATTAAATCAAGAATTGGAAGAAGTGGACTTACCGGAATCGAAGAGGAGAATCCGGAATAGAGAAACTCACGCGAAAATGGAGGAGGTAAGTCGTTGGAAGTTCACCGCGACGGAGGGAGGAAGTCTTGAAGCTTTGTGATTTTGCACTTGAAGTTTAATGGAGATGTGATGAAGTTGTTGTAATGTTCTTAATAAAAAGTGATAAACCCTTGGTTTGATCTTGGAGCAAATTGAGAGAGAGTTTTTGTAGTTGTGAGAATTGGTGAATTCTTTGGCAAAAAGTCTGATTTTGAAAATATATAGTGTGGGTGAATTGGGCCTTGGATGTATAATTAGATTTGACCTTAATTTGACAATGTAAGCGTAACGTGACCATGAAATGTCACGTAATCATAGGTGTGAAATCTCGGCTTGAACTCAACACAAAAATCGAAGATTACAAAATTTGTGATGTGATGCCGAAAGAACTGACTCAATAGGATAAGCCAAAAGAAAGTTATGAGTTTTTGAACTTCAGAATTTTTGTCGTCTCACTTGCGATTTGGAACATAAACGGAAGCCTTCAGAGTACCGTTTGATCTCGAAGTCTGAAGCAAAGTCAGAGCTAATGAAATTTGTGAAATTATGCCGAAAGAACCATGTTAATACGATAAAAATCAAAGAAGTTACGATTTTTACAATATCGAAAAACAGTGAATTAAAATTATGGTTCAGCACAATAAATTTCTATGGTAATCCATAAGTCCGGGGACTTTCCTCAATGAATTGATCCTCGACCCGAACATATAAACTGAAGATCGCATCAAGACAGATTTTTCGCCCAAAGAACGAATCAAAAACCTAAATCCAGGCGAGAGTTATGAATTTTTGAATGTTCACAAAATAACTATTCAGAACAGTATTTTCACTATTTTTTCACTTCTTAGCTTCAAAGTACTCGCGCATTCGGAGATCTTCCTCAAAGAATTGGCCTCCGAGCCGAACATGAAAATTAGAGGAAATAATAAGATGATTCAAATTCTCCAAGAAGCACTCAAAGGTGATTCTCCAGACAAAAGTTAAAAAAATTTAAGTATCTGAAAACCAGAGAAACGGTAAAACCATTGTATAACATATTTCAGGTATTTGGTGCTTTAGAAAATCTTCCTTATAGAATTAGCCTTTGGCATAAATAGATGAATTGAATAAGACCTCAAGACGGTTCCAATGACTGAAAAATTAATCTCAACCAATTTTCTAATCTCAAGTTATGAATTTTTGAATTTTCTAATCCTAAGAGGGTGTTCTTGGAATTTTTAGAAAGCTTAGGATATCCTCTAAACAAACCTTTTGGTTTCATCTCAATTGGATCTTCCATGTTCATGTAAGAAGATTTGACCCAAAAGGTGTTTTTGTTGACTTTTTGAAATGACCTATAATGTCTGAATTCATATCTTTTCATGAGTGCATTTTTTGAACTTGAGGGCTGAAGATTTGTTCTAGGGAATTGAATTCTATTCAAAATGAGCCTTGGATGGGAAATTTTTGATAAATTATGAGAAAGTTATGCCTAGTCAAAGTTTGGTTGACTTTTCCTATAGAAACCCTAATTTAGCAACTTTGAGTTTTGATGAATTAGGAGCATTCCTTGAGGAATCATGATCAACCCTTGATCAAATGATGGATGTTACATCAAAATGTTGATGTTGACCAAAAATATTAAATTTTGACTGCATGAGGACCACAGTTGACTTTTGACCTAGTATAGTTGATTTTTAGGCATTTGAGTAGTTGACTGAGCAAACTTCTTGTGCAAGGCATGAAACTTGACATGGATGATATTGATAACATATTAGGGCTATGTAAAACACTTTAGACCTTTGGAGTTCACTTATCTTAATGAAAGAGGAAACCCTAGTTTGAGGCTCATTGTCTTAGGAGGAGGATTTGTCTGGTCAATCCTTAGGCATCCTTGGGCAAATTGAGGACCTCAATGAGCCTGTGTTGAGTAAAATGAGAGGGAAATTTTTTGTGTGCAACAAGTGTGATAAAGACTAATTATATTTAGGTAATGTGTTTGATATTATCAGCATCTAGAAGATCACGAGTATTTCCATCTGATTAGGGACATTTCTGACCGAAACATCTTCTGATGACTGAGATAAGACAAATAAGAAGTCTTTTGATTAAGTCTGAATCTTATTCCTTCAGACTGCGACTAAAACACAGTTTATTATAATGCCATCTTACTCTAGACAGAGATCCATTTTCAGATTCTTTAAAATAAACTAAAATTTATCTTCAGCCAAGGGTTTTGTAAAAATATCAGCCCATTGATGGTCTGTACCTATAAATTTTAAAGATAGAATCCCTTTCTGAACATAATCTCTAATAAAATGATGTTTGATTTATATGTGTTTAGCCCTAAAGTGTAGGATAGGATTCTTACTTAAGCAAATAATGGAAGTATTATCATAGAAGATATGGATGTTACTCTCATATATCTGATAATCTTCCAGCTAATTTTTCATCCATAGTATCTGAGTGCTACACAATGCTGCTGATATGTACTATGCTTCTGCTATTGAAAGAGAAATTGTTGATTGCCTCTTGCTTGACCGTGAGATCAGATTATTTCCTAGAAACTAACAGTTTCCAGAAGTACTTTTCCTCTCTAGTCGATCTCCAACATAGTCTGCATCACAGAAACCAGAAAGAGAATACTCTGATGTTTTCTCATACATCAAGCCAAGGTTATGGGTTCCTTTTAGATATCTTAGAATCCTTTTAACGGAAGTTAAGTGAGATTCCCTAGGATCAAATTGGAATCTAGCGCAAAGATGAACACTGAATAAAATATCAGGTTTAGATGTAGTCAAATACAAAAGAGAGCTTATCATACCAGGATAGAACTTCTAACAAACCTTTCCACTTACCTATTCTTTCTCCAAAATACATGTAGGATGCATTGGAGTATTTGCTATAGTGCAGTCTGTCATGTTGAATTTCTTCAGAAGTTCTTTGGTGTACTTAATTATATGCATGTAAGTAGCCTCTGGTTTTTGATCAATCTAGATTCTCATAAAGAACTTCAATTCTCCCATCATGCTCATTTCAAACTCAACCTGCATTAGCTTAGAGAATTCCTAGCAGAGAGATGGATTAGAAGAACCAAAAATAATATCATCAACATAAATTTGAATAATTAGAATATCATTTTTAAATGTTTTGCAGAAGAATGTAGTGTCAACCTTTCCTCTGGTAAACTTATTTTCTAACAGAAAATTACTCAAATTGTTCTACCAAGCTCTGGGAGCTTGTTTCAAGCCATAAAGAGATTTCTTTAGTTTAAAAACAAAGTCTGATTTCTCAGATTTTTCAAATTCAGGATGTTGTTTGACACACACTTCTTCTGAAATATAACGATTCAGAAATGCAATCTTAACATCCATCTGATAAAGGATGATATTATGATTTACATAAAAGGAAACTAACAATCTAATAACTTCTAACCTGGAGACCAATGCAAAGGTTTATGTATAGTTTATACCTTCTTGTTAACTATAACCTTGTGCAACCATTCGAGCTTTGTTTCTGACAACTTCACCCTTCTCATTGAGCTTGTTTCTGAACACTCATCTGGTTCCAATGACGTGGACACCTTAGGTTTCTGAACAAGATCCCATACATCATTCTTTGAGAATTGGTTTAGTTCTTCTTCCATAGCCATAATCTAATCCTTATCCAGAAGGGATTACTCAAATGATGTAGGTTCTATTAAAGAAACTAAACCCAAAAGCACTTCATCAGAAGGTTTGAGAGTTGATCTTATTCTGACTGGAGCATCTTTACTTCCAAGAATAAGATCTTCAGGATGAGAGGATGTGATTTTGTTCTTCCTTGGTTGAAGTTGATTAGAAGGACTATCACCATCATCAGAAGTAGGAGCTTCTGATTCTTTATCTTCTTGAATCTTCTCCTTTAGTTTAGTGAATGTTATAGTCATATCTGCAAGCTTTTCACATAACTTTGACTTTTCATAGTCAAGCTTATCATCAAATTTGACATGGATTAATTCCTCCATAATTTTTGATTTTGTGTTATAGATTCTGAAGCCTTTAGAACGTTTAGAGTATCGTAATAGTAGACACGTATGTACCTTTGAATCAAACTTACCCGGATTCTTTAGTGTTTAACATATAACAAATACATCTGAATGGATAGAAATAGGAAATGTTGGGATTTGTATTATTCCACAATTCATAAGGAGTCTTACTCAAAATATGTCTTATGGAGATTCTATTTTGAGAATAGCATGTTGTATTTACTGCTTCTTCCTAGAATTTCTTAGCCATTTGAGTTTCTTGGATCATGGTGCGAGCCATTTCTTGCAGAGTCCTATTTTTCCTTTCTACAACCCTATTTTTTTGTGGAGTTCTAGGTTAAGAAAAATCATGTACTATTACATTTGAGTCAAAAAGTTTTTCAAAATCTTTATTTTAAAATTCTCCACCATGATCACTTCGAACTCTGACTACTTTGCAACCTTTTTCATTTTACACTTGGGAACAGAAGGAAGTAAAGACAGAGTATGACTCATCCTTATGTTTCAAGAATTTTACCCATGTCCACCTGCTATGATCATTAATGATGACAACTACATATCTCTTACCAGTGACAAAAGCAGTTTTCGCTAGTCTAAATAAGTCAATGTGAAGAAGTTCTAATGGCCTAGAAGTAGTAACAATATTTTTAGCTTTGAAAGAGGTTTTGGAAAATTTGCCTTTCTGACAAGATTCACAAAGGGCATCTGAAGTATACTTCAGATTGGGTAGGCCTATGACTAATCCAAGTTTATTTAGTTGAGAAATCTTTCTCAAGCTAACATGACCCAGACGTTGATGCCAGACCCACTGCTCTTCTTGAACAATCAGAAGACATTTTAGATTTTGATTTTTCAAATCTGATAATCTTATTTTGTAAATATTGTTCTTCCTCTTGCCATTGAATAAAACTGAGTCATCCTTCTGACTAACAGCTTTACATGATGTTTGATTAAAGATAATTCCATAACCATTGTCACTAAGTTTACTGATTGACAATAAATTATGCATCAGACCTTCAACTAAAAGAACATTGTTAATAAAAGGAAATTTACCATTACCAATCATTCTAGAGCCGATGATATTTCCTTTCTGATTGCCTCCAAAACCAACAACGCCTCCAGACTTAAGTTCCAAATCTTGGAACATATGCCTTTTGCCCATCATGCGTTGGGAACATCCACTGTCCAGGTACCACGACTGGTGTTTCTGTGGCGCCATCAAGGAGATATCTTTGTCGTTTTCAGATTCTGACTCATAGTTAATTGTCAGTTCGTCTTCTGATGTTTCTCCTCTCTTGCTGGTTCTGGCCATGAATTCCATGTTTGCATGTTCTTCATCAGAATCTTCATCTTCTGATTCTGAATTATCCCATGTTGCCATGAGACACTTCTTGGCTTTGTAAGCCTTTTTATGCTTCTTGTCTTTCTTATGCTTTGGATAATCATTTTTGTAATGTCCAAACTCGTCGCATTCAAAGCAAGTAACTTCTTTACCAGAAGCATTTCTATGACTAGAAGTGGATTCACCTCTTCCATGTGTTCTTCTTTGACCTCTGAACTTGCTTTGTCTGTACTTCCAAATTTGAATTATTCTTTTGGATGTCAAAGAGAATTCATTACCATCTTAATCTTCTTTAGATTCTTCTGATTCTTCCTTAGCTTGATAAGCCTCAGGTTTTCCCAGAAGTAGACTTTAGAGCAACTGATTTTACCCTCTTTTTAGGTTCATCTTGTTCCAGCTCTATTTTATGACTTCTTAAAGAGCTAATCAGCTCCTCAAGAGAGGTGTTGTTCAGATCCCTTTCCAATTTTAAAGAATTTACCATTGGTCTCCATTTAACAGGTAGAATTATGATAATATTTTTACCGCGAATTATGATGGAGTAACTTTGTTCAGAACCTTAAGTCCTGCCACAAGAGTCTGAAATCTTGAAAACATTGTTTCCATAAATTCGTCATTTTCCATCTTGAAGGCTTCATACTTTTGAATTAAGGCCATAGCCTTGGTTTCTTTTACTTGTGTGTTGCCTTCATGTGTCATCTGAAGATAGACTTTGCAGTCTCTCTATCTGTGATTTTCTCATATTCATTATATGAGATAGCACTTAGAAGAATGGTTCTTGCTTTGTAGTGATTTCTACATACTTTATTTTGTGCTTCCGTAATTTCATTTCTTGCAATATTATGACCTTTATCATGTACTGGGTGAGTGTAGCCATCAAATACCAAGTCCCATAGATCCAAGTCATATGCTAGAAAGTAACTTTCTATTCTATCCTTCCAATAGTCAAATTTCTCCCCATCAAACATATGGGGTTTTGAACTATAGTGATCTCTATCATTATCCCTATTATCAACAATGGAATTAGATGTAGCCATTGGTTTTTCACACACACTGGATTGATATTGGACACTAGTAAGTGTTGATAAAAATTCAAACTTTTTATCTCCTCAGAACTAGAGCTCTAGTGCCAATTGAAGGTGTGAAAAACACAAGAAAGGGGGGTTTGAATTGGGTTTTTAAAACAAAACTATTCTTTTAAAAATACCCCCCCTTTAAGTTAAAATGAATTTTCCTTCATTCTTGATAATAACAATAAGTATGAACAGAAATTAAAGAACAATGTATGTTTATACTAGTTCACTTGAAAATTATCAAGCTAGTCTAGTCTACCCGCTAAGGTGATTTCGCCTCACTCAATCGAGGACTTAATTCACTATAACCAAACTGATTACAATTTTCAAAAGCTACCCACAAGTCACTAACAACCTCTAAGACTCGCAAGTCCTAGACTTCTTAAGGATTCAGACCTACTCGGTCCCTTAAGGAATATTAAACAATAATCAACCGGATTATTACAATGCGCAAGCTACCCGCAAGTGACTAACAACTTCTAAAGCTCACAAGCTCTAGACTTCTTAAGAATACAAACCTACCTGGTCCCTTAAGGAAAATCAAATAGCTATTTAAATACAAGTTTTATTTATAAGAGGATTGCTTATAAAAAGATGAATATGTAAACTATTTTATGAAGAATGACTTAAGAATGTGAAAGCTATGAACAACGTTTGCGCGTGATTATTTAGTGAATTGGCCGCTTTCTCTCTTAGTCTTCGATCCTTTATATAACCAATAAAATAACATATCCATTGAGGGATACTCTTGGGATTTCCATAAACATTGGCAGCTTGAACAGTAACGTGGGGGACAAGATCGTGCGACGCGTCCGTCCTTTCATGGTAGTGGAATGAAATGTTGATTGTACCATGTACTATTTGTACCATGTTAACATTATCTTCTTTCCTTATGCACTTCAGAGGCATCTGTGAGCATGAGTTTAGAAGCAAGAACATAACATCAGGTCATCATAACTTCAAGTCTTCAGAGTCTTCAACACTTGGTTATGAGAACCTTTCCTTGGAACCTTGTTATTAGAAACACAAGCCTTCAACATCTGGACTTCAGTAGAAACTTTGTCTTCAGATCTTCTAACTTTGTTTCTTTGGAACACGTTGTCTTTAGAAGCTTGAGTCTTTAGCATCTGGACGTAAGTCGAAACTTCTGTCTTCAGATCTTCTGACTGGTTTCTTTAGACAAACATCAGAGCTTACACTTCAGACTCTTTTGGAGTTTCTTGCTATTGTTCAACATAACTTATGTAGCGTAGGAGAGGAATCAATTCTCTTCTAATGTCATGGTCACGCCATCCATCAGAAGTAGAACTTGTTTGTTAAATACTTAACAATAACAAACATTAGAGTATCAAAATTGTTCATACAAACATACTCATTTGTTATCATTAAAACTCAGATAATATTGCAGAACCAAATCTTCTTCTTACAAATCTTAGGGGGAAAAATAGGGGTATAACAAATATTCTTATTTAAGTGTCTTCTATCTGGAGACACGAAGGTTAAAATCTTCGTATCGACGCATTTGAAGATACTTAAATACAAATTAAACCCTATTTTTGGTCTTAAGATGTCATGCAATGCTTATGATTGTGAATGTAAAATATAAACTTCATCCAGGTGAGCATGACACATTGGGGAAGAAAAAATAAAACCAATGGACCAGCAAAGAATTCGACCAGGAAAATAAATCTCTGGGGAACAACACAGTTCTAGGGATACAAAATTGAATCCATTGGAGGCAAATCAACTTTGCTAGGGAAAGAAACCTCAGCTCTAGTAGGATAAATCCCAAAGAGGAGATAAAGTAACATCAACTCAAAAAAATGAGGAAAAACAATGGATGATGTAACGCCCAATATTTAATTAATTATTTAATTAAATATTTTCGAATATTTTTCCAATTAAATTTTTAAAGTTTTGAAATGTTGATTAAAGTTGTGTCGTTCTTAGTTGAATTAATTAGTTGATTAAGTTGTAGGATTAACATTGAATAATACTATTATTATTTATGTAGGCCTTTTTTAATGTTAGAAGTAGTAGAAAGGGAGGTGTAGGAAATTAAGCCTAAAAAGACAAAATAAGAATAATAGTATAGTATTTATATTATATTAGTTATTTTAGAAATAAGAAGAAGTAGAAGTATCAGTAAGAGAAAGAAGAATAGGTTTTGGCAGGAGAGGAAAATAAAGATTTTGGAAGAGATACGTAGAAGTGTAAAGAGGAGGCAAAGCTAAGTGAAATCATAGAGTTAGAAAAACCTTCAATTCAAGGTAAGGGTGGGGTTATGAATCTATAATAGTGTATTAGTCGATAGAAACATGTTTAGATTGAAACCTCTAATTTCTATGGTTTTGTAATTTTTAGGTTCTGATGATAATCATTGATAGGTAATGATTAATGGTGAAATTGAGTATTTTTAAATTGAAATATTAACAAATCATGGGTTTAAAGTTGTATACTGATGTATGTTTGTACGTATATGTGTATGTATTATACCATGTGCTCGTTCTCGTTTTCAAACATTTATAGTACCATTATCGTAATGGTAACAATTGTGAGCAATTGTATCTCGGTTTAGAAACTCATAGTGAATACCAGGTGATGAGAATTCAGTTGCCACATCGAGGAGCTATATGTTTTTTTAGTCATTCAATTATTAATAATAATAAATCATAATATTAATAGCAATAGTAATTTAATATTATTAGTATATAATTTTTAGAAGTTTTTAGTTAGAGTCAATTGAGTTGCCAATAGGGTTGTTAGAGTTGTCAATGATGTTGTTAAAGTTATCAATAGAGTTGTTTTGTATCATTAAAAGTAAATTTTATTTGTTTTGCGCAATTCCGACATGTTTAGAGTTGACAGTAGGGTGAGTTGGAGTTTCCAAATGATAATACAGCCTTGCTAATTTATGATTTATTATCAGTATGGAAATTTGTTTAGTCAATTGTAATAGTATGCCACTAGAATAAATTAAGATAAGAAGCAGGAATTGGTAGTAGACTTATTAATAAGGTAATAGTGTGGTATATAGTTATAAGTAGCAGAAAGTGGAAATAGTATAAAGTAGAAATATTAGAAGCAATATTTAACAGGCTAAATTAGTAGCAGATTTAGAAGTTAATAAAATAGCATAACCATATTATTTACAGTACAAGCTCTAATAACAGTGTAGTATTAACTTAACAGAGACATAATGATAACTTTAGAGCAAAGTAGAAATAATAGAACTTTTAGCCGATAATTAATTAACCGGAAATAGTCGAAATAGCCCGAATAGTTATGTGGTTTAGTTGTAATAAATTTTGGTTGTTTTGTGGTATCGTGTTCCTTGTTGAACAATGCGAATTTGCATGTGATGTTGTATCTTGTTGAATTGCCTCTATTTATGGGCAAAATATTAAGTTGTGGACTTATGGCTATTGTTGGTTTGTTTTTACATTGTTATGGAATTTTGTTGTTGCTATCTTGACATTCATATTGGATTGTATACATAGCATATCCAGTTGGAGCTGGTGCTCGGTAAGTTGGCCTGGATTGGAAAATTAAGTTGAAGGCTTATGCCTTGTTGACGCCTCTACTAATTGGCAGATATTTAAGCTTGGAGTTTTTCTCCATTGGTACCATATGCATGTGCATTGTAACGAGTCACATTTTGTGTTGCATATTTAACATGTTGTGTTGTTGACTTGTGATGATTGATGTTGGTTGAAATTTGTGAAGTGGTGATTTTATATAATATGATCTAATAAATTGTTTATCATACACTCAATTATATGGTCTGATATCTCACCCCTTATGTTTGAATATTGCCCTCTGTTGGTAATGTGCAGGTAACCAAGAAGGATAGTTATTACCTTTGTTAGTCTGAGTCAGTGTTGTTGCTCTGATACATAGCACTCGGGGGGATGAACACATGTTTTCTTTATTGTTGGTTTTCATTATATTGTTGAGTTTTTATGTTATTTTCATTAAAGACTTGTTGTCTTGAGGTCGTTTTAATTTGGACAAAATGTTATGATGTTTTTCAGTTGAATTTGTGAATCCGCTGTGTAGCAACGAGAGTTGTTTTATTTTTAAAGACTAAACAAGTTGTTATTGGTTCATTTGAATTTTATGTATTATGTATCTGAACTATAGGTGATTGAATGTCGTTGTTTCTAAGTTGAAAGTGTATCATTCCATTTGTTTGTTGGAAATTTTGTAACTCTAATTTTATATAATTCGTTGGATAGAAATGGGATGTTACATTAGTGGTATCGGAGCAGGTCGGTCCGTCCGACCAAGTTTTCGAGTCGTAGTTTTGTCTAACAATCGAGTATTGTTAACTTGAGTTCTAACCGTTGTTTATGTTGTAGTGATAAGTTGAGATTGCTGGAAGGAATGATGCTGCACTTGCTGCTACTTTGGAAGAAATGGCACATGCTATAGAGAATCAACCGAACACTGACGAGAATGTTGGATCTCGTAGCTTGGCGACCTTCCAGAGGGAGAATTCTCCTACCTTCAAGGGTAAGTATGATCCTGACGGAGCGTTGGATTGGTTGTAAGAGATTGGGAGAATATTCCATGTGATGGACTGCACTCCAGTGCATAAGGTTCGGTATGGTACTCATATCCTAGCAATTGAGGCTGATGACTGGTGGCTAGAGACTCATCCAAGGTTGGAAGTTGTAGGTGAAAATATCACTTGGGTTGTGTTCCATAGGGAATTTCTGAGGAAGTATTTCCCTGAAGATGTTCGTGGTAAGAAGGAAATTGAGTTTCTTGAGCTGAAGCAAGGGAGTATGTTGGTTACTGAATATGCTGCAAAGTTTGTTGAGTTGGCTAAGTTTTACCCGTACTACAGCGAGGCAAATGCTGAGTTTTCAAAGTGCATCATGTTTGAGAACAGGTTGTGCCCAGAGATCAAGAATTTTTATGCAAAGCTGTCTAAGTGTGAATTTTTGTTAAAGGAGATTAGTTTTCTTGGTCATGTTATCTCAGGTAGTGGCGTTGTTGTATATCCATCTAAAGTAGATGTTCTGTTGTAATGGGAAACTCCAAAGTCGGCTACCGAGATTAAAAGATTTTTGGGATTAGCTGGTTATTATAGACGGTTTATAGAAGGTTTTTCTAAGTTGACACTTCTGTTAACTAAGTTGACTTGTAAAGGTAGAGCTTTTGTGTGGGATGTTCAGTGTGAAGAAAGTTTTACAGAATTGAAGAAAAGATTTACGTCGACTCCGATTTTGACATTACCTAATCCAGGAGAACCTTTTGTGGTATATTGTGATGCTTCTAAGATGGGTCTAGGAGGTGTGCTTATGCATAATGAAAAGGTAGTTGCTTATGCGCCAAGGCAGTTGAGGACTCGTGAAAAGAACTATCCTACTCATGATTTAGAGCTTGCTGCAATTGTTTTTGTGCTGAAGATTTGGAGACACTACCTCTCTGGTTCTAGATTTGAAGTATTTAGTGACCATAAGAGTCTAAAATATCTATTTGATCAGAAAGAATTAAACATGAGACAACGAAGATAGTTGGAGTTGTTAAAAGATTACGATTTTGGTTTGAATTATCATCCAAGAAAAGCGAATGTGGTGAAAAACACATTAAGTCGAAAGACTTTATATATGTCGACAATGATGGTTAAAGAGTTGGAATTAATTAAACAGTTCAGAGATATGATCTTAGTTTGCGAAGTGAAATTGTGGAGTGTTATGTTGGGAATGTTGTAAATTAACAATGAATTTCTGGACAGTATCAAAGAAGCTCAGAAGTTAGATGTGAAATTGGTAGACTCGATGGTTGGGATCGATCAGCCTGAGAGTAAATATTTTAAGTTAGATGCGCAAGGTGTGTTGAGATTCCATAATCGAATTTGTATTCCTGATGATGCGGAGATGAAGAAAGTGATTCTCGAGGAAAGTCATAGAAGCAAGTTAAGCATTCATCTAGGAGGTACAAAAATGTATCAAGATTTGAAGAATTTGTTTTGGTGGCCTGGAATGAAGAGTGTTGTGGCTCGGCTTGTGTATGCATGTTTAACTTCTCAAAAGTCGAAAGTTGAACATCAGAAGCCTGCAGGGTTGATGCAACCGTTAGAAAATCTAGAATGGAAATGGGATAGCATTTCGATGGACTTTGTGATGGGGTTACCTAATACTTCAAGAGTGCATAATACAATTTGGGTCATTGTTGATAGGCTTACGAAGTCAACTCATTTTATTCCTATTAACATCAGTTTTCCAGTATCAAAGTTGGCGGAGATTTACACTAGTGTAATTCTGAAATTGCATGGTATTCCTTTGTGTATTAATTCGGATAGAGGTTCGAGGTTTACTTTAGATTTTTGGAAGAGTTTGAAAGGGGGAGTTGGGTCCTAAGTTGAGGTTGAGTTCGGCGTATCACCCTCATACGGATGGTCAGACGGAGAGGATTATTCATTCGTTGGAAGATTTAATGAGAGCATGTGTTCTTGAGCATACTTATAATAAAAGTTACCATTATAGTATTGGAATAGCACCTTTTGAAGCGTTATATGGTAGAACTCCTTTATGTTGGATGAATATGGGGAAAGCGTAGTACTTGGATCTGAACTTGTTCGAGAAACTACCGAGAAGGTGAAGTTAATTCAAGAAAAGATGAAAGCTTCCCAAAGTAGACATAAGAGTTATCATGACAAGCTAAGGAAAGATTTAGAATTTCAAGCAGGTGACCATGTGTTTCTGAGAGTTACACTTGTGGCTGGTGTTGGGCGTGCATTGAAGTCTAAGAACCTCACTCCTCATTTTATTGGTCCATATCAAAATTCAGACAGAGTTGGCAAGGTTGCATATAGAGTGACTTTACCGCCTAATCTTTCGAATTTGAACGATGTGTTCCATGTGTCACAACTCCAAAAGTATATTTCAGGTCCATCTCATGAGATTCGTATGGATGATGTGCAAGTACGGGATAATCTTAGTATGGAGACGATGCTCGTACGAATCACATATCGTGAAATGAAGACTCTAAGAGGAAAGGAGATTTCTTTGATGAAAGTAGTCTGGTTAGGAGCTTCTGGAGAAAGCATGACGTGGGAGTTGGAAAGCAATATGTGGGACTCCTATCCTGAGTTGTTCGAACAAGATAAATTTTCGAGGATGAAAATATTCTAAGTGGAAGAGAGTTGTAACTCCTAATATTTAATTAATTATTTAATTAAATATTTTCGAATATTTTTCCGATTAAATTTTCAAAGTTGTGAATTGTTGATTTAAGTTGTGTCGTTCTTAGTTGAATTAATTAGTTTATTAAGTTGTAGGATTAATATTGAATTTATGTGAGCCTATTTTAATGTTAGAAGTAGTGAAAAGGGAGGTGTAGGAATTTAAACCCAACAAGGCAAAATAAGAATAATAGTATAGTAGTTATATTATATTAGTTATTCTAGAAATAATAAAAAGTAGAAGTATCAGTAAGAGAAAGAAGAATATGTTTTGGCGGAAGAGGAAAATAAGGGTTTTTGAAGAGATACGTAGAAGTGAAAAGAGGAGGTAAAGCTATGTGAAATAAGAGAGTTACAGCAACCTTCAATCCAAGGTAAGGGTGGGGTTCTGACTCTATAATAGTGCATTAATCGGTAGAAACATGTTTAGATTGAAACCCCTAATTTATATGGTTTTGTAATTTTTAGGTTTTGATGATAATCATTGATAGGTAATGATTAATGGTGAAATTAAGTATTTATAAATTGAAATATTAACAAATCATGAGTTTAAAGTTGTATACTGATGTATGTTTGAACGTATATGTGTATGTATTTATACCATGTGTTCGTTCTCGTTTTCAAACATTTATAGTACTGTTACCATAATGGTAACTATTGTAACCCAAAATTTTCCCTCTCTTTTCTCAAGAAATTTCACAAAGGATCTCCAATGCTCAAGTATTCTCAAATAATTGATCAAACGAAATCACCTCCGAAACACTAAGACCACAAACTAGGGTTTTGACTAAGAACGACTGATCATTGACTTTTGACCTAATACATGACTTAATGGCTTGAAGCATAATCTCAAAGACTCAAATATAATATGTTGACCTAATTTCATAGCTCAAAACATGTCTCAAGATTATTGGATTGACAGATGAAATTTGGTCAACTGATGAAAATGTCAACGGTACACTGAAAAGTCAAACTTTGACTTTTTGATCAACATTAAGTTTCAAGAATAAAAATTCATCAAGATATTCAAGAATATCAAGCTTGATCATCAAGAAGTCAAGAAAGTCAAAAGTCAATGTGAAAAGTCAAACTTTTCAAGACTTGGAAATTTTTCTAAGTGTTTTTTATACATGATAATTTCATTACTTCATGCCATTCTTTCATCAAGATGCAAGATGATTCAAAGGAAACTTTCAACATGAAAGTTGTAGATCTTGATTATATGTAAAAAATTTATTTGCTGATTAAGTCCTATAAGTGCTTGGATTTTGAGTTATAAATTCATGAAGTTATGGCATTTTTGTATAAACACTTAGAGAAGTTTTCAGCATGTTTAGTCAGGTTTTTATCCCAACTTCTAGGCCAATTTTCATCAAGTTCCAATTGGATTCTTCAAAAATAGAAAACATGAAGGTTGTAGAGGATGTTACAAGCTTTATAAAATGTCAAATAACTCATTGAGATCATACTTGATCTAAGAGAATCAAAGGAAAGAAGTTAGGGTTTCAAACTTGATTTACAAGGCAGATTTGTGATGAACAAGAACCAAATCCATAGCCATGCTGCATAATCTTCACTTTGCAGGCCTCAAACTTGTATATCACTCCTTAATTAAATGTCAACATAACTGATTAAACTATGATCCAAGTGTTTGAGCCTTTGTCCAATTGATCATTTCATTTTTGGAAGAAAGTAACATATTCATTCTTGAAAAGTTCACTTTAATCACAAAGTCAATTTCTTGAGCTTGTAACTTGTTGTTCTAATCACACTCAACTTCTACAAGTCAGAACACACATGTTTAAATTTATCAATCACTTTAGATATCTTGGTACAAACATTGGAAACATGTTCTTCATGCTTGCTTTAAAAACAAGCAAAATAGCCATAACATGTGATTTCAAAACCTGAGTTGTTTCAAGTTTCAAACCATATCTATAAATAGATAGGCCATTTTGCAAGATAGAGGACCAAAATTTTTGTTGTGTAGACAAGCCCTCAAAATTTCATACTCTCAAAAATCCATAAATGTCCACAAAGCCTTCACTCTTGAGTTTTGAAGTAAAAAACTTTGAACCTCTCACACCTTGCAAGTTCTATCAAAACAAACCATCCAAACACTCCACATACATCATATAGGAGTTGTTCAAACACAATAACAACTTCTGCAACATCACTATTACCATTTCCTAAGTTCAAAAACAGCCTACATAACAGTTCAAACTCAAAACACAAATTTCAGCTTCAAGGTAAGTTTTCATGACTTTGAACTTTTCATTTCAAACATCCTTAGTAACCTATTGTTGAAGATAGATGTAGTAACTATTGCCTTTTGAAGCTAACCATTTCCTTGCTTTTCATTCTTGTCAATATTGTGTTAAGAACTGACCTATACACACAATAGAATAATGTTCAAGGCAAAAAACTGCAGCATGAGTCGATGCATACTCACATGTGTCGACTCATTTTAGTGACAGAACAGGATATGAGTCGACACAAAGCCTTATGCATCGATACATACTGCTATCCATACCCAAAAACAGAAAGACCAAAGTTGTATGAGTCGACACAAAACACAAATGTGTCGACACAAACAAGAAATGAGTCGACACATACCCTTATGTATCGACTCATACTGAGCTGATTTTGGTTTTACAGGAACGAGAAAGGATATGAGTTGATGCAAAGATGCATGTGTTGACACATAATGGTTAAAAAATATTTGTTTCCTTTCTTTTATCATTGTTTCTATATTTTCTACATATTTCATTCAATATTCGATATGGTTGTAATAGACAATTAGGACCTTTATTGCTTTCCACCCCCCATTTGTAAATTTGTATACCCCATCCCCAAATGATGTAATAGCGTAGGACATTTATTTTCCGCAATTTATCGCTTTTTATATAAAATGCTAGTAATTAGGGTTTGTATGGAAAGTTAAAAAAATCAATACTTAGACAACCCTAATTCAAGAACTACAATGCATGAAAAATATAGACTTTTCACACTTGCACCTTTAGGGTAACCCACACTTGTTGCCTCGAATAAAAATAGTCATGTCCCTCGAACATGGGATGCTTTAGCAAAGCCCCTCAAATACAAGATCGTAGTCCCTCAATGACCCTTCGATGATGCCCTCGTAAATGATCTTAGTCCCTTACGACAAATTGCTAAGGTATCCTATAATATTGCCTTACGCTTGTCCCTTCACATCCAATGATAGGGCTTCTTACCAATTAATGGTAATATAGAACATCTAAAGGAGGAGGAAAAGAACTAAGACTTTTTGAGTAGGTATAACGCTCGTAGTTGCTTGCTCACAATATTTCAAAACATCTTTCAAAAACACCAACACTTTTCTATGAAATATTTTCAAAAGTCAACACTTTGTATGCATTCTTATAGAGACAAGAATCATTACAAAGTTCGCCTAAACAAAGGAACTTTCCAAAAATACTTTCAAACAAAGCATTTCAAAGTGAGCTAGAAACTAAGAGCCCGTAGATAACTACAGATGAAAAGGGTTCTAACACCTTCCCTTTTCATAACCTACTCCCCGAACTCAAGAAAATTCTCAAAAGTTCTTTGCTGTTCTTTTCATCCTTTCCTTTATTGGATAAAAGAAAAGTCAATGGCGACTCTTTCTATCCGCAATAATTGCAATAAAACGCAAAACACCCAAGTCAGTTCTCTCACCGTATTACAGAACCGGCGACTCTACTGGGGACATACTTAAAAGTGGGGTTACCTTAGAGCTAGATCACATTTAATTGCTTTCATTGTTTAATTTGTTTGCTTTACATTTGTGGGTCCTTGTTTGGGTTTGTATTGATCCTCTACCCGGATCTGGTAACACCATTAGGTAAATAGCAAAAATTATGGAGATTGTACGTGTGATCGGTGGATCTGGAACTGACTGTTTTAAAGCTGGTTTCGCGAAATGTCGCGGTAAGCAAGAGTCGCCACCGTCTTTTATTTTCTCCAAATGGAAAGGACAAAAGCACAGCAAAATTCCTTATAGAGATTGCTCTCGGTTCGGGAGGTAGATTTATAGAAAGGGAAGGTGTTAGCACCCTTTATATCCATGGTTATCCATGGGCTCTTAGATACTTGCTCATTCGTGTTTTCAAAATGTTTGTTTGCTTTTCAAAAGTGTGTGGGTTTGAAAAAGTTTCGTTTGAAAAATCTCTAAGTAACTCTTGTATCTGTCCTCAAGAGTGTATGAAAAATTTGTTTGAAAACTTTTAGAAAGTGTAGGTGTGAAAAGTATTTTGTTTGTTTTTGAAAAGAGCAAGTATCTATGAGAATCTACCTACCCTAAGGAATTTGTCTGTGTAAATGTCCTTTTAAAGTAGTGCCATCCCACCATTGAGAGGTAGGTAGCACCACCGTTGGAGGTGTTCGGGTCAATTCGAGTTTGTAGGGACATGGTGATCACCAGAGCAATGGGAAGACACCTTAGAAGCTACCCTCATGCCAGGTTCCCGGATCATGAGGACTTACTAAGACATCCTCTACTCGACGATCACCTTTCGAGGGGCAAGGCAACAGTGAAGCGTACCCTAGGGGTGGTGTGTGAATTGCGTGTCATTTTCAGTTTATTATTTGTCTTATCATGCATTGGTGATCTACGTTTTGATTTTATTTTTTGAGCATTCATTCTTTCATGTTATTGTTTAGCAGTTAAAGGTGCGGGAATTTTAAAGTGCGGAAAAGGTAAAAGTCCTACGCTATTACAAAGGCGCGGGTCTACAACGCCAAATTAATCCAGACCCGATTTAAAATAGAGTGCAGAAAATAAATGTCTAATAGCTATTATAGGGCTTTGGAACAAGTACATTATATTCACAAAAGAAATAAATAAAACGCGCGAACAAAAACGTAATCGAATGCGAGGGCGTTGAACCCTTTGAAGGAATTAAAATAATTAAATTAAAATAATTAAATTAAATAAAAAAAGAAGAACTTATTTTTTATGTTTTTGTATTTATGACATTAAATTAATTAAAAGTCAAATAATTAATTCTAATTCTAATTGTTTTTAATTTATTAAAGAAAATGCATTAAAGTTAAAACCTAGAATTAAAACTAAATTAATTATAAATTTTATTTACAAAATTAATGGTTGATGATGCTTATAATAAAATATATAATTAATTAAAAAAAAGGGAACAAGTGTTAAAGATCTATTTTTATTACTTTTTTGGTTTATTTTGAAAAAAAGAATTAAATTATAACCTAAAATTAAATCTAAATTAATTAAGGGATTTATTTACAAAATTAATGCTAAAATAAAATATTTATTATTTTTTTATCTTTTCTGATTTTTGTGTTTTTTTTTTATATTTTTGAAAATATTAATTAAAGCATTTAAAAAGAATTAATCAAAACAAAGAAAAGAGGAGAATATATAAAAAAAAGTTAAAAAGAAAGCAAACTAGAGGGGTGCAGCCCAAGTAATTCTGGCCCATTTTGGAGGCTTTGTTGACTTTTTCAGGATGCATGTGGGATCTTTGACTTGGCCTCACCATGTACCTCAGAGCGTGGCCTTTGGATTGGTGGATTTGGACAAGTGGATGGCTTGATTATGGAGGTGTAGAGCGTGCCTCAATATGGAACCTGCATATGAAAATCAACTGAAAAATAATATTGAGAATGCTGAAGACCTGGGGCTCGAACCCAGGTCATATGCCTTGCCCATCCTTACGCTTGCCAACCGTGCCAGTAACGCGCTTTGTATATTAAGGAACAAACAAATATAATAAAAAAACATGCGTTAGTGTTTTGTTCTTCGCGCGAAAATTTAAAAGAACCAATCAGCTTGTGCCACCGTGGTCATCTTCTTCGTTGGTTTTCCTGAAACAATTTGACAAACATTTAACGGGGGTTTTAAACCCCCTCAAAATAAGCTGATTTCAATAATAACGATTAGGCCTGTGACGCTCAGAAATTTGGCGCGATGGTGGCTTCTTCTTCGTCCAGATGCGCTGATCACAACCATGGCACTGTGGTGTTCTAATTTTGCTGTATCTTAAAACCCCTAATTCAAAACTCTGCAAACCCTAAAAAATAATCATGGTATCTTTTGCTACAAGCACGATCAGTTCAATTAAACAACACCAAAAGTTTCAGCATAACTATATTAGTGTAAAACAATATTTAAAATGCATGAATACAGCATGAAATCCAAGGCACGATTATGCAAAAACTCATGGACAGAATGACTTTATGCTACCGTTTCTTGAGGTTAGGGACTATGGTCTTGATTCAGAAAGTCTCTTTGATGCGTCAGGAAGGCAATAGGATGGTTCTTTGGCCTTCAAAAGTGTTCTAGCTATGGGATCAGATTTGAACTTTTTTAAGGAAAAGTGTATTCTTGCTCTTTTGTTCTAGCGCAGCTTAGCCCTCTATTTGGTTTCTGATCACTTGTATATACCCTAAGCAATGTGTTTGGATGGGAGTTATGGCCAATAATGCCTTGCATTGATGTTTTGGATTTTCACATAAACCTCCATTATCACACCTTCCATTTTTGCTTTATTTTTGAATTCTTGCCTTATTTGCCTCTTTGCACGAATTTGGTATAGGCTTAATGATGTTTCAAGGCTAGTTAAGGCCAAATATTTCATTTAATCAAACTTTTTTGATTTTTCCTTGATTTTAAAAGATTTAAACTTAATTAAATCCAAGAAAATCAATAAAAAATGAAACAATTAATTAAAAAATATGAAATAAAATGTGGGACACGTGGGAAGCATGGCCAAGTCAATTCAAGTGGAAAAAGTGGGCCCCTTTTGTCAAAAATGAGATTTCAAGGATAAATGATTTTGGCCATTTCACAAAAATTTCCCAACTTCTCCAATGCATAACTTGCTCAATTTTTAAGCTTTGATCATGTTCTTGGACATTTTGGAAAGGTCTTGAAGTCCTCTAACCAATGTCTTTGGTCCCATGTCATTTTGATTTACCAATCTCAAGTTATGTCCTTTGACTTAAAGTCCCTTTTTGTTGACTTTTGAAAATGACCTATAATGTTGAAATTGATAACTTTTTGTGAGAGAATTTCTTGGACTTGAAGTATGAGGATGAGTTGTAGGAAATGTCTTTCTCTTCAAAATGAGCTTTGGATGGAATTTTTCTGATAATCCATGTGAAAGTTATGCCCTGGTCAAGTTACAGTTGACTTTTCAGCTGTCTAAAAATAGAAACTTTTGCATCTTGATGATTTTTGAGCCAAGTTTTGAGAATCATGATCAAGAATTGATCAAATGATGTTTGTGGCTTCAAAATGATATGTTGACCAAAAATTTGAACTTTTGACTGTCAAATGACCATTTTGCCGCTACAGTTGACTGTAGTGCAATTAGGGTTTTTGACTGTGCAATTTTGTGCTGAAAGTCTTGAAACTTGATATGAGGATGCTTGACCATATTTGTAGGCATGTGAGACTTGATTGGACCCTTGGAAACTTCATTTTCTTGATCAGAACAAAAACCCTAATTTTGACTGCTTAGGAGGCCCTTGACTGTGCAACCCTTGGGGAGGTTTTGAAGCTTGGCTTGGCAATTTCTTGAAGAATATGGGAGGGAAAATTTTGGGGTACAACAGTTGCCCCTGTTCAATCTTCTTAGACCTGAGGATGCAGATTGGCTGACGTGCCTTTCTTAATCCGAGGGTAGAAGATGATTGAACACTAGAGTGCCCAGAAATTTGCGCTCACATAGTAGCAGTGTGATGATGGGAATGGGCTTACAGATGCCATTTAGAGGTTGATGGATAGGATGATGGGCTTATAGATGCCATCTGGATGTTGATCGCGTAAGAGATTCCTTAGCGAGAACCTGCATACCTGCATAAGAAAAATGAGTACCTGACATGTTGCAGGAGCTGGTTTTCAGATGCTTGGTATAGATGTGTCCTGCCTGGTTACAGGAGCTGAGTCTGGAGCTTCAAAAGATGATGAATGAACCAGGGATGGTTACTACCTCAGTATGAACGGTGAGAGAACCAAAGGAAATTATAATCTCAAAAGCGGGCGTTTGAGAAAAACCTAAAATGGAATTATCACCTCCACAACGTCGGGAGAGAACCAAAGGAAATTATAATCTCAAAAGCGGGCGTTTGAGAAAAACCTAAAATGGAATTATCACCTCCACAACGTCGGGAGAGAACCAAAGGAAATTATAATCTCAAAAGCGGGCGTTTGAGAAAAACCTAAAATGGAATTATCATCTCCACAACGTCGGGAGAGAACCAAAGGAAATTATAATCTCAAAAGCGGGCGTTTGAGAAAAACCTAAAAAGGAAATATCACCTCACTCACCGTCGGAGAGGGAACCATAGGAAAAGGAATTATCACCTCACTCACCGTCAGAGAGGGAACCATCTGAAAAGGAATTATCACCTCACTCACCGTCGGAGAGGGAACCATCTGAAAAGGAATTATCACCTCACTCACCGTCGGAGAGGGAACCATCTGAAAAGGAATTATCACCTCACTCACCGTCGGAGAGGGAACCATCTAAAAAGGAATTATCACCTCACTCACCGTCGGAGAGGGAACCATCTGAAAAGGAATTATTACCTCACTCACCGTCGGAGAGGGAACCATAGGAAAAGGAATTATCACCTCACTCACCGTCGGAGAGGGAACCATAGGAAAATATAATCTCCAAGAAAAAAACCTAAAATGGAAATCTCATGCACCGTCGGAGAGAGAACCAATAGGAAATTATAACCTGATAACTTCTACTGAGTCTTTATCAGAAAAATCTGTTGGGAGTCGATTTAGCTGGACTAGAGAAGGCTTGGGACTGGATAAGAAATCTTTGGAGTCGATTAACTGACCCGGTCTAGGTCTTGAAATATGATTGAGAATTTCAACTGCATCTTTCCTGAAAGGTAAAGGTCAGTCATATGCAATGCATGATATGGATCAAGCAATGATGTTCTCAACATAAATGAGATTTGTATGATATGATGCGTTTATGCATGCTATAATGATGTATGTGATGTTTTATGAATGTATGTTTTCGTCTAGGAAAGTAAATCCTTGACGGGTGCCGGGAAGTCACTCCTGGGCTGCTGTTGGAGAATAGATTTCGCTTCCGCTGGGGATGATAGCTGCAAGAACACTGGTAGGAGAAGATGACTCTGTTGCAGAATAAACTTGGCAAATGGAATATTCTGCGGGGAGAAAAGATACTCTAGCGACCATGCTGGGAAGCAATACTCTGTGGGAAGAGGGATGCCTTGTTGAGTGTTGATGATAACTTGCTGTGGATACCATCGTTATATTGGAAGTGTTAATGGACTTCGCTGGGGATAAGAAGACTCCGTCGAGGACGCTCTCTCCGTGGCTTTTGGCTGAGGATAACCCAGTTATATCCTGTTAAGGAAATAACTCTTTAAATAACGCCGGACGATGCGTTCGTGCTCTGCGAGGGGATAAGCTTCCAGAATCTACTGGGGATAAGCTTACTGCCTGGGGAGATGACTTCCAACTTTCCGGGGGAAACTGGATTGGATTCTCCTGGGGAAGTTTTGAGATGTATCGGGGGAAGTGACACCACTGAATGTTTGATATACCGCCGGGGAACAATCTTTAGACCAAGACTGCCGGGGATGCTTGTTAAGAATATATGCTGCTGGGGGATACTCAACCTTCCTTAAGGTCTGATAACTTTGCTTGGAGAGGAGTGCACTGACTTGCTGGCTCACTCTCTGGGGAATTAGGACATACTGGTCATGCCCTTTAACTGAACCTACCTTGGTACCTTGGAGGATAGAACAATTAGATTGCTTAGACAACTCTTTATTGCCCCTGTTCCTAATGTTACCTGTAATTAATCCTTTGTTTCGTATGCAAATATTTATGAGTTAGCAAATTATTGTCAATGCATATATCACAAATTGAACCTTGGACGTTCTTCGCAAAACAAAACAGAAAAAAGAAAAAACAATTGGCACTTTTAACTGAAAAGTATATTTGTATTGATTTTTGAATGGCCCAAAAATAGGCGTTTTGTGTACAAGAGGCTGACGTCCTAGTAAGAGAATGCCGCCGAACAAAAGAGTTTATACAAATTTGTACAAAAGAAAATAAAACAGCTGTGTGAAATGAATGATCCACTGGGTTTCAACTCTGCTATTGCCTTTATAACTCCGAGCGTCTCATCACTTAATGACCTTGGTTGAAGGTGAAGCTGACTGATCGATGACGTCTGAACTTGATGTAGATACCGGATTCTGGATGCAAAGTGATCAATGAGACATAGTATTACGCTTTTATCCCTAATTTTTGCCTGGACCGCCCTTTCGGGTTTTCAGTCCACCGGGATACCCATTTTTGCCCAAGCCGCCCTTTCAGGTTTTCGACTTGCCGGGTGTACAGATTTTTTTCATTTCATCCCTTCATTTTGCCCGAACCCTTTTGGTTCGACGGGAAGCCCTAATTTTTGCCTAGGCATGTCAGCCTAGCGGGTCTTTTTATGCGTAGTATCTTTTTACTATGTCTGCATTGGCGGGGTGAGGAAGGTCGTCACCATCCATGTTGGTTAGAATCATGGCTCCTCCCGAGAACACATGTTTAACCACAAATGGCCCTTCGTACGTAGGGGTCCATTTGCCCCTTGGATCACTCTGAGGAAGGATGATTCGCTTGATTACCAAATCCCCAACTTGATATTCCTGTGGTCTGACCTTTTTGTTAAAAGACCTGATCATCCGTTTCTGATATGTCTGACCATGACAGATAGCAGCAAGTCTCTTTTCATCAATAAGGTTTAATTCATCAAGTCGTGTCTGGATCCAATCATCTTCGTTCAGATTTGCATCCTTCATTATCCGGAGAGAGGGTATTTGCACTTCGATCGGTAAAACTGCCTCCATACCATAAACCAGAGAGAAAGGAGTTACCCCGGTTGACGTCCTAGCTGAAGTACGGTACCCATGTAGAGCGAACGGTAACATCTCGTGCCAGTCTTTATAAGTCACTGTCATCTTTTGCACGATCTTCTTGATGTTCTTATTTGCTGCTTCTACAGCCCCATTCATCTTCGGTCGGTAAGGAGAAGAATTATGGTGCTGTATCTTGAACTGTTCGCAGAGCTCAGCGATCATCTTGTTATTCAGATTGGTACCGTTATCTGTAATAATTCTCTCAGGGACGCCGTATCGGCAGATCAGGTTATGCCGAATGAACCGTGCCACAACAGTCTTGGTTACCGTAGCATAGGATGCTGCTTCGACCCATTTTGTAAAGTAATCAATCGCTACAAGGATAAAGTGATGCCCGTTAGATGCCGTAGGTCTGATCTCACCAATCATGTCAATGCCCCACATTGCAAAAGGCCAAGGTGCGGTCATAACATTCAGGGGAACTGGAGGAACATGCACCTTGTCTGCATAAATCTGGCACTTATGGCATGTCCTGGAATGTTGGTAGTAGTCAGCTTCCATTGTGGACCAGTAATATCCTGCCCGAAGGATCTTCTTCGCCATAGTGTGCCCACTGGAATGTGTACCAAAGGTCCCTTCATGCAGCTCTTCCATGATCCTTTCTGCTTCAGTCTTATCCACACAACGCAGTAAGGTTGAATCATGGTTTCGCTTGTACAAGATGCCGTTGCTAAGGAAGAACTTTGCCGCGAATCTCCTTAGGAACTTCTTATCATTGATAGAGGCACCTTCAGGGTATTCCTGAGTTTCCAGATATCTCTTCACCTCGTGGTACCAAGGCTTCTCAGTCACCAACTCAGTCTCGAGATCACAACAGTATGTCGGTTCGTCCAATTTCCAGATGATGACCCGGGGAGCCTCATTGTCCCACTTGACTTTGAACATAGAAGACATCGTAGCTAACGCGTCCGCTAACTGATTCTCCTCTCTCGGGAAATGTTCAAAGGTTATCTCTGTGAAGTGGGGGATCATTGTCAACACACATTCTTTGTAAGGAATAAGATTCGGATGTTTCGTATCCCACTCGCCTTTGATCTGGTTGATCACGAGAGCGAAATCTCCGAAGACACTCAGAAACTTGATCCTTAAATCAATTGCAGCTTTGAGTCCCATGATGCACGCCTCATACTCCGCCATGTTGTTGGTGCAGTTGAAACATAGTCGGGCAGTGAGTGGAGTATGAGTGCCTTGAGGGGATATGATCACAGCGCCGATACCATTACCCAAAGCATTGGAGGCTCCATCAAAGTGCATAGACCATCGGGATCCTGGTTCAGGTCCTTCATCCGGTCCAGGTACTTCACAATCAGTCACTATCATGATGCTTTCATCCGGAAACTCGAAGTTCATTGACTGATAGTCATCCACGGCCTGATGTGCCAAGTGGTCTGCCAATACACTTCCCTTGATGGCTTTCTGGGTTGTGTATTGAATGTCGTATTCCGTCAAGATCATTTGCCATCTTGCAATTCTCCCAGACAGAGCAGGCTTTTCGAATATGTACTTTATAGGATCCATCTTTGAGATCAACAAGGTAGTGTGAGTCAGCATATACTGTCTCAGCCGGCGAGCAGCCCATACCAAAGCGCAACAAGTTTTCTCAAGCAGTGAGTATCGAGTCTCACAGTCGGTAAACTTTTTGCTAAGGTAATAAATGGCATGCTCTTTTCGGCCAGACTCGTCATGCTGCCCCAGCACACACCCCATTGAGTTATCAAGTACTGTCAGGTATAGTATCAGAGGTCTCCCTTCAACCGGTGGCATAAAGATGGGTGGTTCTTGGAGATACTCTTTGATTCTGTCAAAAGCAGCCTGACATTCATCATTCCAACGTACTACCTGATCTTTCTTCAGCAGCTTGAAGATTGGCTCACAGGTAGCAGTCAGGTGTGAGATGAATCGAGCAATGTAATTCAGGCGTCCTAAAAAGCCTCTGACTTCCTTCTCTGTTCTAGGAACTGGCATCTCTTGAATAGCTTTAACCTTGGCAGGGTCCACTTGAATACCCTTGTCTCTTACAACAAAGCCTAGCAACTTCCCAGATCTTACCCCGAAGGTGCACTTGTTCGGGTTCAACCTCAGCTTGTACAATTTCAGACGGTCAAACAGTTTCTGCAGATGATCAAGGTGTTCTTCCTCAGTCTGGGACCTTGCGATCATGTCATCAACATACACTTCTATCTCATGATGGATCATGTCATGAAATAAAGCAACCATAGCACGTTGGTAGGTTGCCCCAGCGTTCTTTAGTCCAAAAGGCATGACCTTGTAGCAGAATGTGCCCCACTGAGTAACAAATGTAGTCTTTTCCATGTCTTCAGGAGCCATCTTGATCTGATTGTAGCCTGAAAAACCATCCATGAAAGAGAACACCTTATGCTGAGCTGTATTATCAACAAGGACATCAATGTGAGGTAGAGGGAAGTCATCTTTGGGGCTGGCCCTGTTCAGATCCCTGTAATCGACACACATTCTGACCTTACCGTCCTTCTTTGGTACCGGCACCACATTAGCAACCCACTGAGGGTAAGAAGTCACTGCAAGAAATCTGGCATCAAACTGCTTCATAACCTCGGCTTTAATCTTCTCAGACATCTCTGGACGCATACGGCGGACCTTTTGCTTAACCGGAGGGCAATCTTCCTTAGTTGGTAAGTGATGGACCACAATATCGGTATCCAACCCAGGCATGTCTTCGTAGGACCAGGCAAAGATCTCCATATAATCATGCAGCATTTGAGTCAACCGTTGCTTCACGCTGAGCTCTAGGTTGGCACCAATCTTTACCTCTTTCCTGTCTGCCTCAGTACCCAAGTTTATTGTTTCCACTGGCTCTTCATGGGGTTGAATTGCCCTTTCCTCTTGAAGTAACAGTCTTGCGAGCTCGCCAGGCACTTCGCAATCATCTTCACCTTCTTCTTCGGCTAAGTTGATCGGATTTTCGAAGTCATAACTGGCAGTAGCAGAGTCGTTACCAGTGAGATCCAGAGTGGATTGAAACCTGTATGAGTGAGTGTGTGTAAACACAGCTGTTTTGCAATATATGTAAAAGAAAGAAAGACAGAAAAGGAGCATAAGATTTGCAATGCGAGAAAACGTCCAAGATTTTCATTCATGATATATGAAATGACAATTTATATGCCCTCACAAATGAAACCACGGTGCCTCGGGTAAGACACCGGGCCATAGAGTTTATTTATTGTTTATTACAAATAACAAAACATAGGAATTCATTACTTAGTAACAAGAGAAACAGATAAGCTGTCCTTTGCACTCCAATTGTTAAGTCCACTGTCGGTTGCCGGGTAGATCCAGCTGTCAAACTCGGCTTCATCCACTTCGTCTTCGTCCCCAATGGCATTCACTCCATGAGCAGGCAGGGGAGCTGTCACTACATTAGGCTTCTCAGATGCCTCAAACTGTACCTCCTTGGCGTCAATAAGGTCCTGCAGCTTGTTCCTTAATGCCCAACAGTCATCAGTGGTATGCCCCGGGCTATCAGAATGATAAGCACAACGAGCATTTGGATTGTACTTAGGAGATGCAGTATTGGGAAACTTCGGAGCCTCCCTGACAGTCACTAAATTGGTGGATAGCAACTGTGGCAGGATCTGTGATAAGGTCATGCTCAAGCGGGTAAACTCTCTCCGGGGTCTTTCAGCCCTTTGAGGATTGGTCGGCCGAGGAGCGGCAGCAGGCTTGGCAATCATTACCGCACTGACAGATTGGCGGCGCTCAGGTCGCTCTGATCTCCGGGAGCTATATACAACACTAGCCTCCTTTTTGAAGGGTTTCTTTTCAGCATTGGAGGAGGCAACCTTCTGTATATTCCCCGATTTTATACCTGCCTCGATCCTTTCACCAGTCAGGATCAGATCAGTAAACCCAGCAGAGGAATTACCAATGAGATGATTGAAAAATGGACCAGATAGGGTCCCCAAAAACATATCTACCAGCTCTCGGTCTGTCAATGGTGGCTGCACCCTGCCAGCCAGATCTCTCCATTTCTGGGCGTACTCCTTAAAACCTTCACCCGACCCTAGCGACATACCCTGGAGCTGGGTACGCGTAGGAGCGAGGTCGGAATTATATTGATACTGCTTGTAAAAAGCAGTGGCCAGATCCTCCCAGTTACGAATGTTGATTCCATCCAGCTGATAGAACCATTCGAGGTGAGTCCCTGAAAGACTCTCCTGGAAGAAGTGGATCCATAAGTTCCTGTCTGCTGTGTAAGGTTGGATCTTCCTTACATAGGAACGGAGGTGCATCTTGGGACAGGAAGCCCCGTCATACTTCACAAAGGCAGGTGCCTTGAACTTGTGTGGAATCACCACCCCAGTAGATAACCCCAAGTCTCTGAAATCCAGTCCAGGCACACGCTGAACTTCCATAGCTTTTAATCTGTCCTCCAGCTGCTTGTACCGGTCGTCAGCAGGAGGGTACTGTTCATCGTTGAAGTCCGTTTCAGTATCAGAGACCACAGGAGTAGGGACCTCCCTTTCTTGGTGACTACCTTCCCCCACAGATGGAGTAGTCCTCTCAGCCTCAACCTGTAAGGTGTTCCCGAGTCTGCGCCCAGTGTTAAAAAGCACAGTCCTCCTCTTCTTCTTATTCTTCTTCAGAAGCATGGTCTTCAACTCTTATTGACCCTGAGCCAAACCCTTGATCAGTTCCTGAAATTGGGCGTTCTGCGCCTGAAGAGCCTTGATAGATGCCTCGGTTGATGATTCAGGGTTCATGATGCTGTTATAAACAGCGAAGAACAGTCATCTGCCTGAAAAGAAGAGTACCTGTGATGCATATGATGAATGATATGCGTTTATGCAATGCATTCAAGAGTTCGAAAATTCAAATTTGTGGTAGACAAAAAGGAACACACGTTATTATTAAGAAAATAATTGTTTAGTACATTAAAGCCTCATAGGCAAACATTACAAAGCAGATCAGTCCCAAAAGACACTACGCATCCTTTTCGGAGCAATATAGGTATTGAGATTCCTCTCCTCGTGCAGTAGGCGGGTGAGCTCCAGGACCTTTTTCTCACTGGCATGTAAATTGGTTTCCAGAGAATTTCGTTCTTCCTTAAGCTGGATCCAACTCTTCTGCATCTCTTCCCAGGACGTGGGCATGTCAGGATGTTGAATGGTGTAGGACACCTCCCCTTCCAAGTTTGGCTCTTTGATCACGGGGAGAACATGAGGATATGGCATCACCAGCTTCTGGGAGCGGGTTCGTACCCACTTGAGATAAGGCTCCAATGGGATGGAGTTCCTGTGCCCCAGGGTCTTGCTGTCTATTTTACTGGGCATCCTCCAAGCTTTGATAAATTTCTGGCGAAGTCCTTGCGTATCCTTGTCGAAGTCAAAAACTATGTCAGGAATTAACATCTCATGAGGGCCATCTTTCTGAGCATAACCAAACTGTCTCCAAGCCAGGCACGGGTTGTAAGTAATACCTCCTCTGATTCCAAGTAAAGGAACATTAGGGTACTCCCCACAACGATCAATGATAGTGACATCCTCTCTGGACCGAGAACACCAATGTATATCTGCATGTGTAAGAGTCATCAACCGTTGTGACCACCTCAAACCTCGCTCGTTCTTCAAAACCGATTGTGGAAGGTGCGAAATAAACCACCTTCCCAGGAGGGGAGTGCAGCACATAAGAACACCTCTTTTTCTCATGGTTCGAGTGTAACATGAGTGAAGGATGTCCCCCAGCAACGTAGGTATAGGATTCCTGGACATGAAGACCTTGACAGCACTGATATCTATAAGCTGATCTGGTTTAGGGAACAACACCAACCCATAGACAAGGAGGGCTACAACTTCTTCAAAGGCTTGCAGGTCAAGGGAATTCCAACACTCTTGGGCCTTCTCAAACAGAAACTTTGCCAAGAATCCTTTGATACCATTTCTGGCTTCCCAATGCCCCTTGATGTCAGATGGTTGTAGGCATAATGCTTTAGCTACTTCTTCAAGTTTTGGTTCCCTTTCTGTACCGTTGTAGGGTAGTTGATTGAGAATGGGAATCTTCAGAAGCTGGGAAAACTCTTCTAGAGTAGGCACCAGCTGATAATCCGGGAAAGTAAAACAGTGATGCAGAGGGTCAAAGAATTGGAAAAGGACCTTTACCATCTCTTCCTCAATATTGGTATTGACCAGGCTAATGAGTCTACCATGCCTTTCACTGAATGACGAGTTCTCGGGAATCCTGGATGTAAGCTCCTTGAGCTGAGGAGGGACCCTTATAAGGTTGATCTGAATTGTCTTTCTGCGGATAGTTTCCATGTCCTACAAAACAAGAACAAAGATGAAGATTCGAACCCCTGAAATGGTTAGTGGATGCATATGATGCTATGATTAAACACACCACAAATATTTACAAAGGCAAACATGTAAGGCACACAAGTCACACAAGACAAACCCTTAGAGTTTAGGCCAGCATGGGGTCCGGGTATTACCCTCTTGAAGTTGGTGGGCTCAAACCTGTCCTATCAAAGTAACCGGGTTCTAAGGATCTCAATATCATTGGATTGCTTTCATTGTTCATCGTTTCGATTTAGCCACTGACTGGCGATCAAAATATCCCAAGAAAACAACCCTCAATTGAGTGTAGTATCGAGTATCAACCGACTTCGGAGTACACCAAAGTAGTCATCTCACTACCCTAAAGAGGCCAAGATGGTTCAATTAAGGTTCCTAAGGTCTGTTGATGCTTCATGACACCACATGGAGGCCCCGTACTCTCCTTGATTGACTCAAGGGTTACCGGTACACACCAAAGTGCCACATCAACGTAGCAGACTGCTTCAACCATGTCGGTATACCCCGCACAGTTCCCTCACAGCCTTGTTGCTACTTTCTAAGAAGGTACCCCCAGATCCGGGTTAGGATCTATAGAACTCCCAAGACATTCCCACCATTTAAAGCAAACAAATCAAAGCAATTGAAAACACAGTGATCTTAGTCCTAAGGTGCACCTCACTTTAAAAGGTTTTCCCCAGCAGAGTCGCCAGTTCTGTGATCGGTGGATCTGGAACTGACTGTTTTACAGCTGGTTTCGCGAAATGTCGCGGTAAGTAAGAGTCGCCACCGTCTTTTATTTTCTCCAAATGGAAAGGACAAAAGCACAGCAAAATTCCTTATAGAGATTGCTCTCGGTTCGGGAGGTAGATTTATAGAAAGGGAAGGTGTTAGCACCCTTTCTATCCATGGTTATCCATGGGCTATTAGATACTTGCTCATTCGTGTTTTCAAAATGTTTGTTTTCTTTTCAAAAGTGTGTGGGTTTGAAAAAGTTTCGTTTGAAAAATCTCTAAGTAACTCTTGTATCTGTCCTCAAGAGTGTATGAAAAATTTGTTTGAAAACTTTTAGAAAGTGTAGGTGTGAAAAGTATTTTGTTTGTTTTTGAAAAGAGCAAGTATCTATGAGAATCTACCTACCCTAAGGAATTTGTCTGTGTAAATGTCCTTTTAAAGTAGTGCCATCCCACCATTGAGAGGTAGGTAGCACCACCGTTGGAGGTGTTCGGGTCAATTCGAGTTTGTAGGGACATGGTGATCACCAGAGCAATGGGAAGACACCTTAGAAGCTACCCTCATGCCAGGTTCCCGGATCATGAGGACTTACTAAGACATCCTCTACTCGACGATCACCTTTCGAGGGGCAAGGCAACAGTGAAGCGTACCCTAGGGGTGGTGTGTGAATTGCGTGTCATTTTCAGTTTATTATTTGTCTTATCATGCATTGGTGATCTACGTTTTGATTTTATTTTTTGAGCATTCATTCTTTCATGTTATTGTTTAGCAGTTAAAGGTGCGGGAATTTTAAAGTGCGGAAAAGGTAAAAGTCCTACGCTATTACAAAGGCGCGGGTCTACAACGCCAAATTAATCCAGACCCGATTTAAAATAGAGTGCAGAAAATAAATGTCTAATAGCTATTATAGGGCTTTGGAACAAGTACATTATATTCACAAAAGAAATAAATAAAACGCGCGAACAAAAACGTAATCGAATGCGAGGGCGTTGAACCCTTTGAAGGAATTAAAATAATTAAATTAAAATAATTAAATTAAATAAAAAAAGAAGAACTTATTTTTTATGTTTTTGTATTTATGACATTAAATTAATTAAAAGTCAAATAATTAATTCTAATTCTAATTGTTTTTAATTTATTAAAGAAAATGCATTAAAGTTAAAACCTAGAATTAAAACTAAATTAATTATAAATTTTATTTACAAAATTAATGGTTGATGATGCTTATAATAAAATATTTAATTAATTAAAAAAAAGGGAACAAGTGTTAAAGATCTATTTTTATTACTTTTTTGGTTTATTTTGAAAAAAAGAATTAAATTATAACCTAAAATTAAATCTAAATTAATTAAGGGATTTATTTACAAAATTAATGCTAAAATAAAATATTTATTATTTTTTTATCTTTTCTGATTTTTGTGTTTTTTTTTTATATTTTTGAAAATATTAATTAAAGCATTTAAAAAGAATTAATCAAAACAAAGAAAAGAGGAGAATATATAAAAAAAAGTTAAAAAGAAAGCAAACTAGAGGGGTGCAGCCCAAGTAATTCTGGCCCATTTTGGAGGCTTTGTTGACTTTTCCAGGATGCATGTGGGATCTTTGACTTGGCCTCACCATGTACCTCAGAGCGTGGCCTTTGGATTGGTGGATTTGGACAAGTGGATGGCTTGATTATGGAGGTGTAGAGTGTGCCTCAATATGGAACCTGCATATGAAAATCAACTGAAAAATAATATTGAGAATGCTGAAGACCTGGGGCTCGAACCCAGGTCATATGCCTTGCCCATCCTTACGCTTGCCAACCGTGCCAGTAACGCGCTTTGTATATTAAGGAACAAACAAATATAATAAAAAAACATGCGTTAGTGTTTTGTTCTTCGTGCGAAAATTTAAAAGAACCAATCAGCTTGTGCCACCGTGGTCATCTTCTTCGTTGGTTTTCCTGAAACAATTTGACAAACATTTAACGGGGGTTTTAAACCCCCTCAAAATAAGCTGATTTCAATAATAACGATTAGGCCTGTGACGCTCAGAAATTTGGCGCGATGGTGGCTTCTTCTTCGTCCAGATGCGCTGATCACAACCATGGCACTGTGGTGTTCTAATTTTGTTGTATCTTAAAACCCCTAATTCAAAACTCTGCAAACCCTAAAAAATAATCATGGTATCTTTTGCTACAAGCACGATCAGTTCAATTAAACAGCACCAAAAGTTTCAGCATAACTATATTAGTGTAAAACAATATTTAAAATGCATGAATACAGCATGAAATCCAAGGCACGATTATGCAAAAACTCATGGACAGGATGACTTTATGCTACCGTTTCTTGAGGTTAGGGACTATGGTCTTGATTCAGAAAGTCTCTTTGATGCGTCAGGAAGGCAATAGGATGGTTCTTTGGCCTTCAAAAGTGTTCTAGCTATGGGATCAGATTTGAACTTTTTTAAGGAAAAGTGTATTCTTGCTCTTTTGTTCTAGCGCAGCTTAGCCCTCTATTTGGTTTCTGATCACTTGTATATACCCTAAGCAATGTGTTTGGATGGGAGTTATGGCCAATAATGCCTTGCATTGATGTTTTGGATTTTCACATAAACCTCCATTATCACACCTTCCATTTTTGCTTTATTTTTGAATTCTTGCCTTATTTGCCTCTTTGCACGAATTTGGTATAGGCTTAATGATGTTTCAAGGCTAGTTAAGGCCAAATATTTCATTTAATCAAACTTTTTGATTTTTCCTTGATTTTAAAAGATTTAAACTTAATTAAATCCAAGAAAATCAATAAAAAATGAAAAAATTAATTAAAAAATATGAAATAAAAGGTGGGACACGTGGGAAGCATGGCCAAGTCAATTCAAGTGGAAAAAGTGGGCCCCTTTTGTCAAAAATGAGATTTCAAGGATAAATGATTTTGGCCATTTCACAAAAATTTCCCAACTTCTCCAATGCATAACTTGCTCAATATTTAAGCTTTGATCATGTTCTTGGACATTTTGGAAAGGTCTTGAAGTCCTCTAACCAATGTCTTTGGTCCCATGTCATTTTGATTTACCAATCTCAAGTTATGGCCTTTGACTTAAAGTCCCTTTTTGTTGACTTTTGAAAATGACCTATAATGTTGAAATTGATAACTTTTTGTGAGAGCATTTCTTGGACTTGAAGTATGATGATGAGTTGTAGGAAATGTCTTTCTCTTCAAAATGAGCTTTGGATGGAATTTTTCTGATAATCCATGTGAAAGTTATGCCCTGGTCAAGTTACAATTGACTTTTCAGCTGTCTAAAAATAGAAACTTTTGCATCTTGATGATTTTTGAGCCAAGTTTTGAGAATCATGATCAAGAATTGATCAAATGATGTTTGTGGCTTCAAAATGATATGTTGACCAAAAATTTGAACTTTTGACTGTCAAATGACCATTTTGCCCCTACAGTTGACTGTAGTGCAATTAGGGTTTTTGACTGTGCAATTTTGTGCTGAAAGTCTTGAAACTTGATATGAGGATGCTTGACCATATTTGTAGGCATGTGAGACTTGATTGGACCCTTGGAAACTTCATTTTCTTGATCAGAACAAAAACCCTAATTTTGACTGCTTAGGAGGCCCTTGACTGTGCAACCCTTGGGGAGGTTTTGAAGCTTGGCTTGGCAATTTCTTGAAGAATATGGGAGGGCAAATTTTGGGGTACAACAGTACGGCATAGATCGATATGGTTGAGACAATAGCTATGTTAGTGTGGCACATTTGTGTGTACTGGTATCCCTTATGGAGAATTAAGGAGAATACGGGGCCGCTGTGTGGTGTCGCAAAGCACTAACGAACCTTAGAACCTTTAATTGAACAACTTGGCTATTAGGAAGTAGTGAGGTATCCGACTTTGGTGCAGTCCGAAGTTGGTTGATACTCGATACTATGCTCATTGAGATCTAACTTTTGGGATATTTTGGTCGCCAATAAAGAGGCTTGCGCTGAAACAATGCCCAATAAAGATAGATCAATGATATTGAGATCCCCTAGAACCCGACTACTTTCTAGGACGGGTTGAACCAACTAAACTTCAAGAGGGTACTTACCAATGGAACCTCATGAAATCCTAAACCTACGGATTTATTTGTTTTGCTTGTGTATGTACATAACATCATGACATCATACCATGGAATTTTCACTAACCATTTTAAGGACTTTGGGATTTATCTTTGTGTTGTTTTTTAGGACTTGGCTTCCGCACGAAGAAACACTATCTGAATCAACCTTGTGAAAGTACCTCCTCAACTTAAGGAATTAGCATCAAGGGTTCCCAACGAATCTCCATTTTCCAAGAAATATGGTCGTCTCATAAACTTGGTTACAACAAACTTTAAAGAGGATATGGTACATGTGTTATTCCAATTCTTTTATCCTAAACACCATTGCTTTACCTTTCCTGATTACCAACTTGTACCTACTATGGAATAATTCTCTCAAATCTTGGGAATTCCTATTCTTGATCAACTACCCTTCAACGGTATTGAAAGAGACCCAATACCTGAGGAGATTGCTCGAGATCTACATTTGCAACAATCTGACGTTGTGGCAAATTGGGAAACAAGAAGTGGTGTCAAAGGGTTTCTAGCCAAGTTTTTGTTGGAGAAGGCTCAAGATTTTGGGATGCTCTAGATTTACAAGTCTTTGAAGAAGTGTTAGCTCTTCTCATATATGGGATGGTATTGTTTCCGAACCCTGACCAACTCATAGATGTGAACGTAGTAAAAAAAATTCTATCTCCCAATCTGGTGCCTACTTTACTTGGGGATATCTTGAATTCTCTTCACTCTCGCACCATGAAGACAAGAGGACTTCTTATGTGTTGCACTCCTCTGTTGACTAGGTGGTTTATTTCGCACCTACCTCGATCTGTTATGAAGAATGAGCAAGGCGTGAGATGGTCTAATTAATTAATGTCACTCATGCATTCTGATATTCATTGGTGTTCTCGATCCTTGGAGGACATTACTATTATTGACCATTGTGGGGAATTCCCTAATGTCCCTCTACTTGGCATTAGGGGAGGTATCACCTACAATCCTTGTTTGGCTTTGCGACAGTTTGGGTATGCTAGGAGGGATGGCCGTCATGATACACTTGTCCAAGGAATTGCATTTGAATATGAGAGTGATGTCCAAGGTTATCGTCCAAGATTTATACGAGCTTCAGGCATGGTTAACAAAGTTGATAGCAAGACATTGAGGCATAAGAACTCCATTCCTTTGGAGCCTTATCTCAAGTTGGTGCAAGATTGCGCTCAAAGCCTTATGATGCCTTATGAAGCCATGATACCTATCATCATGGAGCATGTTTCCAAGGGAGATGTTCCATATATTGTCCTTCATCCTGATATGCCTACTTCTCTTGAAGATTTACAAAGAGATTGGAATCAGCTAAAGGGGGAGAGAGACACCTTTGAAGCCCAGTTTTATGCAAGCGGAAAAAAGACATTGGAGCTCACGAGGCAACTTCACGAGGAGAGGAACCTGAATGCCTACATTACTCCGAAGAGGAATCTCCCATAGGAGACTTGAGCCTTTTTATTTGTATTTAGTTCATTTTGTTTCTTTTGTTTCAATGTAAGCCCAAGAGGCATGTTGTAATAAATCTGAACTTATTAATTAAATTAATGCTTGTTCCTTCTTTGTCTAAACAAATTTAAATCTTCTAAATCCTTGAAATCATTTGCATATGCATTTCATGCATCATAACATAAGCAAGCTTTCCACAACAGGTTTCCTCATCTTTCTACTGTTTATTTCAGTAAGATGGATATCGAGTAGACCGTGAAAGATTTGCAAGCACATAATTCCCAGTTCCAAGAGACCTTGTTGACCCTGGCCAACAAGAGCTGATGACACTGCTGGCGGCCAAAAAGAAGACTAAGAAGAATACCATCATCAACATGGGGAAAAGGTTTAAAGGCCCAGTCCGTCAGGTGCAGGTAGTTGAAGAGTCATCAGAGGAAGACGAGAACCAGGATGAAGAGGCAAGGAGCACCAGTGCTGGGGGTGCAAATGGTCAAACTTCCGAGGACGAAGACTACTTTGATAAACAGTATCCACCGGCTTAGGATAAATACAAGCAGTTAGAGGATAGACTGAAAGCTGTTGAAATTCAAGTCGTACTGTGATCGGTGGATCTGGAACTGACTGTTTAACGCTGGTTCGCGAAATGTCGCGGAAGCAAGAGTCGCCACCGTCTTTTATTTTCTCCAATTGGAAAGGACAAAAGCACAGAAAAATTCCTTAAAGAGATTGCTCTCGGTTCGGGAGGTAGGTTATAGAAAGGGAAGGTGTTAGCACCCTTTCTATCCATGGTTATCCATGGGCTCTTAGATACTTGCTCATTGTGTTTTCAAAAATGGTTTGTTTGCTTTTCAACTGTGGGTTTTTAAAAAGTTTCTTTGAAAATTTCAGTTCGACTCTTGTATCGGTCCTCAAGAGTGTTTGAAAAATTGCTTTCGAAAGCTTTTTGAAAAGGTGTCGGTATGAAAAGTATTTTTGAATTTGTTTTCGAAATTAGAGCAAGTATCTACGAGTCGTCTACCTACCCTAAGGAATTCGTCTGTGTAGATGTCCTTTAAAGTAGTGCCATCCCACCATTGAGAGGTAGCTAGCACCACCATTGGAGGTGTTCGGGTCAATTCGAGGTTCGGGACATGGTGATCACCGGAGCAATAGGAAGACACCTTAGAAGCTACCCTCATGCCAGGTTCCCGGATCATGAGGACTTACTAAGACATCCTCTACTCGACGATCACCTTTCGAGGCAAGGCAACAGTGAGGCGTACCCTAGGGGTGGTGTGTGATTTGTGTGTCAGATTCATTTATTTTTGTCTTGTCAGGTTATGGGTGATCTACACGTTTGTTTTTATTTAAGGCCATTCATTCTTGCATGCATTTGTTAACAGTTAAAAATTGCGAGAAAAATTCTAAACTATTACAAAAGGCGCGGGTCCACATCGCCAAAATTTCCAGGACCCGATTTGACAGAAAAATAAAGAATTAAAGAGCGCGAGAAAGTATGAAATTACACGGCTTTGGGAGAGATACATAAACATTGAAAGAAAAAGAAATAAATACGCGAATTGAATTAAAGTTGAAACGAGGGTGTTGGACCCTTTTTTATGAAACTAAATTAAATTATTAAATTAATGAAATTAAAATGAAAAGAAAATGTTTTTTTGGTATTTTTGTATTTTATGATTTTAATGAAAAAAGAATTAAATGAAATTAAAAGATTTACCCTAATTCTAATTGTTTGAGTTTATTAAGAAAGTATTAAATTTTAACCTAATATTAACCTAATTATTTACATGCAAATCTTGATTTATAAAAATAATAGGAAATATTTAATTATTATGAAAGAAAAGAAAAAAAGATAAAAAATTATTCAAACCCTAATTCTACCAATTTTAGAATTTTATTAAAAAAAGTTAAGGTTAACCTAAATTTAAAACTAAGGGAATTAATGAATTTTATTTACAAAAAAATATTAATTAAATAAATGTATTTTAATTTTTGTCTCTTTTCTGATTTTTTTGGTTTTTTTATATTTTTTATGAAAATAATAGTTATAAAGAATTAAAAAAAGATTAATTAAAATAAAGAAAAGAAAAGATATAAAAAAAAGTAAAAGAAACAAACTAGAGGGGGGTGTTGTCCCCAAGTGGAGGACTTATTGTAGTAATTCTGGGCCCAATTGTCCCTGGCCTCTTTGACTTTTCAGCTAGCATGGATGTCTGTTGACTGAGGCCTACCATATCCTTCAGCTCATAGCCTTCTGATCATTCCATTGGGCACGTGGATGGCTTGATTTGGTGAACGTACGGTAGTCTTCAATACTGAAACTGCATAGAAACATTAATTGAAAAATAACATGGAAAGGGTGAGGGACCTGGGGCTCGAACCCAGGTCCTATGGTTTACCAATGCTTATGCCTGCCAGTTGATCCAAACGCTCACTTTGTTTATATAATAACAATCAATTAATATAAAATAAAACAAAGCGCTGATGTCTTTTTCACGCGAAATTTTAAACGAACCAACCGCTGCCTTCCACCTAAGCGTCTTCCTCGTGTTGTTCTTTTTTTTTCTGAAACAAAGAAAGAACTGGCAACGGTTTTGAACCGTTCCAGAAAGTCACTTTTGCAAAAATAACGAATAGCTCAGGGCAGCTCATAAATTGAGCGCGAGGGTGGATTTAGCATCGTCTCTCTCTCACGATTCCAATGATGTGTCTCTCATGGCCTAATTGTTCAAGGTTTGGAAACCCCTAAATCAATTTTCACGAAACCCTAATATGCTCTCATGGTGGATCCTTCGTTTTAGCATGAAACTCCAATCAAATTATGCAGGTAGCTTGCAAACATCATTCTAAACACAAAAACAATAATGAAATATGTTAAAAACGCATGAATGATGGAAAACAATTTTGGAATTTTTCTCACCAACTTCAATGGTGATTTCGTGTTCTCTTGAGTATGGGACTTAGTGAATGATTGGAAAACGTTCTATGATCCTCAAGGAAGGTGTTTGAACAACTCTTGCACCTTGAATTCACCTGTAAAACCAAAATCGAATTTCAAAAATATGTGAGTTTCTTGAGTTCTTGTATGGCTTGGTTATGCAGCTTCTCAGTCAGTGAGCACGAGGGTTTTCATCCTTATATGTACATGAGTGATTAGGTCAAAGAAAATTGATCCAAAATCCATGAATTGATGAAACAAATATTTGATTTTTATGGCATTAGCTTTCAAATCTTTTTCATGCAAACTTCTACCAAATCATGACCAATTAGCAAGATTCTTTCTATATTTAGTTAGGCACGAAATCATAAGCTTATTCCTTGCACAAAAAGATTTGGAAAATTAGGTTTAGTATTTTTCATGTATTTTAATTAATTAAATGAATTATTAATGATTAAAAATCCAAATAAATAAATAAAAATGATAAAAAACTTCCCTTTGGGCCAAATTGTCGTGCACATGCTTTGGATAATGAATTGTGGAAGAAAAAGAGGCCCATTAGCAACTTTAGGTCATTTGAATCAATGTTGACTTTTCAAAATATCCAAAAATTTCCCAACTTCCACAAGGCATAACTTTCTCAATTTTTAGGCTTTGCTCATGTTCTTGGACATTTTGGAAAGGTCTTTGAGTCCTCTAACCAATGTCGTTGGTCCCATGTCATTTTGATTTAGCAATCTCTAGTTATGGCCTTTGACTTAAAGTCCCTTTTTGTTGACTTTTGAAAATGACCTATAATGTTGAAATTGATAACTTTTTGTGAGAGCATTTCTTGGACTTTAAGTATGAAGAGGAGTTGTAGTAAATGTCATTCTCTTCAAAATGAGCTTTGGATGGAATTTTTCTGATAATCCATGTGAAAGTTATGCCCTGGTCAATTTACAGTTGACTTTTTCAGCTGTCCAAATAAGGAAACTTTTGCATCTTGATGATTTTTGAGCCAAGCTTTGAGAATCATGATCAAGCATTGATCAAATGATGTTTGTGGCTTCAAAATGAGATGTTGACCAAAAATTTGAACTTTTGACTGTCAAATGACCATTTTGCCCCTACAGTTGACTGTAGTGCAATTAGGGTTTTTGACTGTGCAATTTTGTGCTGAAAGTCTTGAAACTTGGTATGAGGATGCTTGACCATATTTATAGGCATGTGGGACTTGATTGGACCCTTGGAAACTTCATTTTCTTGATCAGAACTAGAACCCTAATTTTGACTGTTAGGAGGCCCTTGAACTGTGCAACCCTTGGGGAGATTTTGAAGCTTGACTTGGCAATTTCTTGAAGAATATGGGAGGGAAAATTTTGGGGTACAACACGTACCTAGTTTGGATTTTAGTGATTTGGTGTTAATACCTGGGGTCGTCATTCCCCATAAGTTCAAAATACCAGTCTTTTCTAAATATGACAGAGTTTCATGCCCAAAACTTCATCTGAGGTCCTATGTCTGCAAGATACAACCACATACTACTGACAAGAAGCTCTGGGTCCATTTCTTCTAAGAGAGTCTAGCTGGGACTCAGCTAGAATGGTTTTACCAATTGGAAAGTTCTTGCATTCATACATGAGAAGATCTAGCCACTGCTTTTTATCATTAATATCAGTACAATGCTGATTTGGCACCAACTAGAGTTCAACTTCAAGGAATGACAATGGGTACTAATGAAAGGTTTAAAGAGTACGCGCAAAAATGGAGGTATCTTTCTGGTAGGTTCCAACCACCACTAACTGACAGATAACTAGTTGATATGTTCATGGATAGATTAACTGGCCCATTTTCTATCTTGTTAATTGGGAGTTCTTCATCTGGTTTCACCGAGTTAATCCTAACTAGTGAAAGGGACGAAAGTGGCATTAAGGGTGGAAAAATTCCCATGACATCTACTTCTGCATCCAACTCTGTAAAGAATCCCTTTCCTGGGAAGAAAGAAACCAATGTCGTGTGTGGGGCAAGGGCCCATACCAAGAAGGATCACCGACCCTCTGGTAATGTTGTGTTAATCTCCAACCCTCTATCTGCTCAAAGACAACAAGCCAACGATAAAAGGTCTGAGGTTCCAAGAAGATAGTTCACAAGGATTAACATGTCACTGTCTCAAGCCTTGCAACACCCGTTGAAGGGAAACTTGGTAACATTGCATGATCCACCATCAAATCCCAATGTTTCATCACTGAAGTACAATCCTAATGCCAAATGCGCATATCATTCCAATAGCCCTGGACATGAAATTGATCATTTTTAGGCTTTGAAATGCATAATTCAAGATCTTATTGATAACAAAACTATTGAGTTTGATCCACCTAGAACTCCAAATGTGAAAACCTCACCAATGTCGAACCATGGCAAAGGTGTCAATGTGATTGATGACACTACTTTTGTTTCCTCCGTTGAGGATTTAACTACTCCATTGACTACTGTGAATGGAGATTTGCTGAGAGCTAGGGTGTTCACTGGCTGTTTAAAAGATTATGATTGCTATGCTGAACAAATAAATGGATGCAAGTGGCTGAAATAAGGTGTTAAACGCCTGATAGATAGTCACAAGATCCTGTTTGAAAAAACTACGAACATCAAAAAATTGACTGATAAAACTTAATATGTTTCTATCATAACAATTTCCAACAAGCCTCTTAGGATCTCCTCAAAGGGTCCTATTAGGATATCAAATGAATCAACAATTTCTCCTTTAATAATCACTGCCCCTGGGCCGATTCCTTACTCTTCCGACAAAGCAGTTCCATGGCACAATGGTGTCGAAGTTTACTATCATGGAATAAAGCAAGATCTGTGGATCAATGAAGACTAGACCAACGATGTTACAAATATTATGTGTTCTAGTAAGGTAACAAGAATGGGGAGGATCTTCTCCCCTGATATTTCACCTCCGACTACTACAACAACTCATGTTCACATAACTAATAAAAAGCCTAATGCCAACACTAGAGGCAAAGAAAAAGTAAGTGAGCATGCTGGTATAGAGGTGCCTACCAAAGATGTTGATGCTGAAGAGCCCTCCACTCGAGAGATGGAGGAAATCCTGAAAATTATAAAGAAGAGTGATTTCAAAATAGTCGAATAACGGGGGCAAACCCCCTCCAAAATATCCATGCTATCATTACTAATCTGTTATGATGTTGATGCCCAAGCTTTAATCAATTTTTTGAAGAAATCTCATGTGACCCAAGAGACTGCAGTTGACCAGTTCGAGAATTGTGTGGCAAGTTTAACGACTGACAATGGATTAGGTTTCTCTAACGCTGATTTGACTCCTATTGGAAAGAATCATAACAAGGCTTTGCATGTCTCTATTGAATGCAAGGGATCTACCCTGGCTCATGTCTTAGTTGATACTGGCTCATCTCTAAATGTGTTATCGAAAGGTGCTTTGGACCAGCTAGATTGTGAAGGCCTGGTGTTGAAACTAAGTGATATAGTTGTAAGTGCTTTCGATGGGTCTAAAAGGATGGTGCATGAAGAGGTGGATCTCCCCATTAAAGTGGGATCAAAAATTTTAAACTCCACCTTTTATGTAATGGACATACGTCCCGCCTACTCTTGTTTTCTTGGGCGCCATTGGATACATGGGGCAGGGGCAGTGACATCCACCCTTCATCAAAAGATAAAATGTCCAGTCAAGGGAAAAATTGTTACTATTTGTGGTGAAGAGGAATTCATGGTAAGCCACCTCAATTCCTTCAAATATGTGGAGATGGATGGTGAGTTTATAGAGACTCCGTGCCAGGCTTTAAAAGTGGTTCCTTCTATGGTTTCCGCCACCAAAATCTCTTCGGACACTCAAAAAGCTGATGAAGTTGTACCAAGAATGGTTTCACTTAAAGATGCTCGTGCCATGGTCACAAATGGAAGTTGTGCTATCTAGGGACAACTCCTCGACATTCCGTTTAAAGCAAACAAATTTAGGCTGGGCTTCACCACCAAAGCTCAGAAAGAGGTCAGGAGCGCTCGCGTGGGAAAGCCACCTCTTCATATCAGAAATCAAGATGTAAACATTGTGGAAGACTTTGACGATGAATGTGCTTTTGAAGAATGGATCTACCCTACTTCCAGAGGAAAGCTCAACAACTTGCACGCAAAGGTCTTCCCTCTCATCTCCTTCAATGAGGAGTAATTAATGTTTACTGTTCTCTGTCAATTCAAGAGCTTTTGTCTGTAATCTTAATTCCAAACAATGACTTTTAAGCCATGTGCCTTACCCAGGGCACCATGGTCCATTTTTTAAGGGTTTTGTTCATGTTCATTTATCATATGATCATTTAATGAGAAACGTTGGACCTTTGCATTCAGATTTTATGCTCATTGTCTTTCTTTTTCTTTATTGCATTTTTCAAATAGCCATGTATCTTACATGCACACACACACACACTTGCAGATCCTCATCCACTTCGGATCTCATTGCCAACGACTCTACTATTATCAGTTATGACTTCGAACATCCAATTAACCAAGCCAAAGACGAAGGCAAGGAATATTGTGAAATACCAGGGGAACTAGCCATAATTCTAATGAAAGAGGAGAAAGTTATTCAACCTCATGAAGAGCCAGTTAAAGTTATCAACCTAGGTACTGAGACAGACAAGAAAGAGGTCAAGATCGGCGTCAACTTAGAAGACGCTATTAAGAGTAGGTTGGTCCAGATGCTACATGACTATATTTAAGTGTTTGCTTGGTCGTATAAAGATATGCCAGGGTTGGATACTGACATTATGGTTCATCGTTTACCAACAAAGGAAGATTTCCCTCCTGTCAAACAAAATGTTCGTCGGATGCGGCCTGACATGTCTGAAAAGATAAAAGCAGAAGTGATGAAGCAATTCGATGCAGGATTCCTAGATGTGACATCTTATCCTCAATGAGTTGCAAATGTGGTTCCCATGCCGAAGAAGGATGGAAAAGTTCATATGTGTGTAGACTATAGGGATTTAAATAGGTCAAGCCACAAAGATGATTTCCTTCTACCTCATATCGACGTCTTGGTTGATAACACCGCTCAACATAAAGTCTTCTCCTTCATGGATGGATTTTCTGGCTATAACCAAGTCAAGATGGCTCCCGAAGACATGGATAAGACCACCTTTGTTATGCAATGGGGCACCTTTTGTTACAAAGTCATGTCGTTCGGATTGAAGAATGCAGGGGCAACATATCAAAGAGTTATGGTAGTTTATTTCATGATATGATCCAACATGAAATAGAGGTCTATGTGGATGATATGATTGCAAGGTCGCAAACTGAAGAAGAGCACCTCGATCACCTACACAAGGTGTTTGAGAGGTTTAAGAAATACAAGTTAAGGCTGGATCCTAACAAGTTCACTTTCAGAGTAAGATCTGGAAAACTCTTAGGTTTTTTCGTCAGTAGCAAAGGCATTAAAGTTGATCCTACGAAGGTTAAAGCCATACAACAATTGCCAGCTCCCCGCTCTGAGAAGGAAGTCAGAGGTTTCTTGGGTCGACTTAACTACATTTCTCGATTCATATCTCACCTAACTTCTACTTGTGAGCCAATCTTTAATCTCTTAAAGAAAGATCAAGTTGTCAAATGGAACGATGACTCCCAAGCTGCCTTCGACAAAATCAAGGAATATTTGCAAGAGCCTTTTATACTTATGCCTCCAATTGAAGGAAGACCTATGATTATGTATTTGACTGTATTATAAAACTCAATAGGGTGTGTGTTGGGCCAACATGACGAGTCTGGCCGAAAAGAGCATGCAATATACTACCTGAGCAAAAAGTTTACCGACTATGAAACAAGATATTCACTGCTCGAGAAAAATTATTGCGCTCTGGCATGGGCTGCTCGCTGGCTAAGACAATATATATTGACTCATACCACTTTATTGATTTCTAAGGTGGACCCTATCAAGTACATCTTCGAGAAGCCAGCTCTCTCCGGATGAATAGCTAGATGGAAAATGATTCTGACTGAATATGACATCCAGTATACCATAGAAAAGGCCATCAAAGGAAATGTATTAGCAGATTATTTGGCCCATCAAGCTGTTAATGATTACCATGCTATGAACTTTGACTTCCAGAATGAGAATATTATGCTAGTAACTGATTATGAAGAACCTGGACCGTATGATGATCCTGAACAAGGATCACGGTGGACTATGGTTTTCGATGGGGCTTACAATGCTTTGGGAAATGGAATTAGTGTTGTGATTATTTCTCCTGAGGGTTGCCATACTTCTTTCATTGTTAGATTGTGCTTCGATTGTACGAACAACTTGGCTGAGTACGAAGCGTGCATCTTGGGTCTAAAGGCTGCCATTGACTTAAGGATCAAGTTATTGAACATATTTGGAGATTTTGCTTTAGTGATCAGTCAAGTAAAAGGAGAATGAGACACTAAGCATCGGAACCTTATTTCTTACAAGGAGCTTTTGTTAACCCTGATACCATACTTCGAGGAGATCACCTTTGAACATCTCCCTAGATAAGAAAATCAGTTGGCTGGTTCCTTGGCAACAATGTCTTCCATATTCAAGGTCAAATGGGACAACTAAGCTCATATGATTACAATCGATAGATTTGATGAACCTGCACACTACTATGAGCTTGACACTGATGAAGAGAAACCATGGTATCATGAAGTAAGGAGATATCTTGAAGCACAATAGTATCCTGAAGGAGCTTCCATCAATGATAAGAGATTCTTGTGAAGATTCTCATCCAAATTCTTCATAAGCAATGGAATCCTGTATAAGAGAAATCATGATTCTACTCTACTCTAGTGTGTGGACAAGAAGGAGGCAGAGAAAATTATGGAAGACATGCATGATGGAATCTTTGGGACTCACTCTAGTGGGCACACTATGGCCAAGAAAATCCAGAGGGCTGGTTATTATTGGTCCATAGTGGAAAGTGATTGTCATCATCACTCAAGGACTTATCACAAGTGTCAAATCTATACTGACAAGGTCCATGTACCCCCAATTCCTCTGAATGTCATGACCGCTCCATGTCCGTTTGCAATATGGGGCATTGACTTGATTGGAGAGATCAAACCCACTGCTTCCAATGGAAACCATTTCATCCTTGTTGTCATTGATTACTTTACTAAGTGGGTCGAAGCTGCCTCATATATCTCAGTTACCAAGAACGTTGTAGCCAGGTTTATCAAGCATAACCTCATCTGCCGTTAAGGTATCCCCAAAAGGATCATCACTGACAATGGGAACCAATCTCAACAATGCTATGATTACTGAACTTTGCATGCAGTTTAAAATCAAGCATCACAACTCTTATCCATACATACCTAAGATGAATGGCGCAGTGGAAGCTGCCAATAAAAACATAAAGAAGATTATGAAAAATATGGTGGTGACCTAAAAATACTGCCATGAGATGCTAACATTTTCTCTTCACGGCTATTGTACTTTAGCTCGAACTTCAACTAGTGCAACCCCTTTCTCTTTAGTCTATGGTATGGAAGTTGTCCTGCCTATGGAAGTTCAAATTCCTTCCTTAAAGATTATGAAAGAATCAAATTTAGGCGAAGATGAATAGGTGCGGGCTAGATTGGATTAGTTGAACTTGATCGACGAAAAAAGACTAGATGTTATTTGTCATGGTCAAATGTATCAAAAAAGAATGATCAAGGCTTTTAACAAAAAGATCAAGCCTCGAGTATATCAAACTGGCGATTTGGTAATAAAGCGCATCATTCTTCCACAAGGCGATCCCAGGGGGAAATGGACTCCCACTTATGAAGGACCATTTGTTGTCAAGAAAGTATTCTCTGGTGGTGCCATGATGCTAACGACTATGGACGGAGAAGATTTCTCGCATCCTGTGAATGCGGACATGGTCAAAAAATACTACGCATAAAGAATGGCCCGCTAGGTTGACATACCTAGGAAAAAATAAGGGCATCCCGGCGAACCAAAAGGGGTTCGGACAAAAATTAGGGATATATATAAAAGATTGTACACACGGCAAGTCGAAAACCTGAAAGGACGGTTTGGGAAAAAAAAGGACATCCTGGTGGGCTGAAAATCTGAAAGGGCGGTCTAGGAAAAAGTTAACGATTAAAGTGTACGACTATGTCCCATGGAATCTCTACAGCCAGCTTTATTACCAAGGTCCAAGTTCAAATGATCCAAGATCAATCCAATCAACTTGTTTCAACGGATAGGGAGGATGTTTGAAGACATAGGGGCAATAGCGGAGTTGGAACACAATGAGATCACTTCCACATGGCTATTATTTTTTATTTCACTTTGTATTTCCTTTCATTCTTTCGACGATTTCCTCTTACTAAGATCTCTGTCTCTTTTTGCAAAAATGCATACTCATGGGAAAAACATCAATACAAATATACTTTGAAGTACAAACTTTTTATTTTTTCCATTTTTGAGTGCAAAAGTGTCCAATGACTAAAATTAAAAGAACATATGCATATGAACATGATTAAACTGTTAACAAATGTATAATTGAAAACAGTGACATGCATCTCCTTAAAAATTTGGGATATCCCCACAGAGATACTTCCATAAAATTATCCCCACAGAGAAGGATTCATGCACTCCCCAGCCAGAGTTTCAATCTCAAAAAAAAACTCTCTCCCCAGCTAAGTTAGTCTTAGAAAGAAGCCTTATGGAGTTCTATCTAAAGAAGTCACTTCCATAGAAGGTCGTCAAAATATTCTCTTTAACCAGGTTTATTTCCCCAACAAACTGCAAATTCCCCAGCTTGAGTTGGCCTCTTAGACTATTACAAATCAATGGACAAAACCCCTTAATCCCCGGTAAAATTATTACAATCCCCAACAGAGTTGTTGCTATCCTCGAAAGTTACTGTGAAGCCTGGAAACCGACCAGATAACAGTTGACTCAAATTCTCCAAGCAAGTAATTACGAATCCTGGACCCGACTAGTTAACCGTTCAAGTTACTGAAACCTGGACCCAACCAGATAACGGTTCCCATTGCTGAAACCTGAACCCGACCAGATAATAGTTATCCTCAAGGCTAAGTTGTTATGAAACCTGGACCCGACCAGATATTAGTTTAACTTCTTAAATCACTAAAAAAACTCCTCTTCCCCAGTAGAGTTCGCCACTATCCTCAGTAAGTTATTACGAAGCCTGGAATCCGACCGGATAACAATTAACTTCATCTTCCCTCAGTAAGTCACTGCAAAGCCTGGAATACGACCAAATAACAGTTAACTTTATTATCCCCAGCAAGTTGTTGTGAAGCCTGGATTTCGGCCAGATAACAGCTAACTTGAATTCTCCCCAGTCAAGAGATAACTCCCCAATAGAGCAATGGATAACTAAAACTCCTGAACTCTATTCCCCAAGCAGAGATCAACATTCCTCGTAGAGTTTCCTCAAGCAAAGAGCCAAAGTCAATGTTCCCCAGAGAAGTTCTCCTCAACAAAACAGGAATCCCCAGCAGAAGCATTCTAAAATGAAGTTTGAAGACACACACACTCTTCATCTCCAACAAGCAGTATGGGATTTAACTTCCCAAAGATCCCCAACATTTGTCAAAGGTGCACTTCAATAAAACATATCACGTTCATACATCATATCACATACATGACAAATGCATGTGGCATAGTCTCATTTATTTTGAGAACATCATTACACCATGCAAACATCTGCATGCAAATAATCCTCTTCCTGGCAGGAAAAATCAATCAACAATCAACAATCTTCTTCTGGTTAGATTTATTTCTTCCAGATTAAAGACAGGCGAACAAATACCTCTTCTGGTTAGATTTATTTCTTCCAGATTAAAGACAGGTGAACAAAGACCTCTTTTGGTTAGATTTATTTTTTCCAGATTAAAGACAGACGAACAAAGACCTCTTCTGGTTAGATTTATTTCTTCCAAATTAAAGATAGGAGAACAAAGATCTCTTTTGGTTAGATTTATTTCTTCCAGATTAAAGACATGCGAATAAATACCTCTTCTGGTTAGATTTATTTCTTCCAGATTAAAGACAGGCGAACAAAGACCTCTTCTGGTTAGATTTATTTCTTCGAGGTTAAAGACAGGCAAACAAATACCTCTTCTGGTTAGATTTATTTCTTCCAGATTAAAGACATGCAATCAACAGACCTCTTTTGTTTAGGAATATTTTCCCCAGTGAAGTTACCAAACAATAGACCTCTTCTGGTTAAATTTATCTCTTCCAGTTAAAAACAGGCAAAAGACATCCATAGTTTTAGTATAAATTGACCAAAGATTTATTGTGATACTTCTCCCTCGACATTTACTCTATATGGCATCTGTAAGCCCATCTCCGACAAACTCTTCATCACTTCTCCAAATGGAATCTCTAAGCCCATTCCCGATAATCAACAAACAATGACACTCATGCACAAGCGAGTACAAATTTCTGGGCACTTAAGTGTTCAATCATCTTCCACCTTTAAGTCACGAATGGCGGACTCGCCAATCTACCTCTTCAGGTTTAAGAAGATTGAACAGGGGCAGCTGTTGTACCCCAAAATTTTCCCTCTCTTTTCTCAATACATTTCACAAAGGATCTCCAATGCTCAAGGATTCTCAAAGAATTTATCAGACGAAATCACCTCTGAAACACTGAGACCACAAACTAGGGTTTTGACTGAGAACGACTGATCATTGACTTTTGACTTAATATAACATGTTGACCTAATTTCATGGCTCAAAACATCTCTCGAGGCTCAAATATAACATGTTGACCAAATTTCATGGCTCAAAACATCTCTCAAGATCATTGGATTGCCAGATGAAATTTGGTTAACTGATGAAAAAGTCAACGGTACTTTGAAAAGTCAAACTTTGACTTTTTATTCAACATTAAGTTTCAAGAATCAAAATTCATCAAGACATTCAAGAATATCAACCTTGATCATCAAGAAGTCAAGAAAGTCAAAATTCAATGTGAAAAGTCAAACTTTTCAAGACTTAGAAATTTTTCTAAGTGTTTTTTATACATGATAATTTCATTACCTCATGCCATTCTTTCATCAAGATGCAAGATGATTCAAAGAAAACTTTCAACATGAAAGTTGTATATCTTGATGATATCTACAACTTTTCTTTGATGATCAAGTCCTAGAAGTTCTTGGATTTTGAGTTATAAAATCATGAAGTCATGACATTTTTGTATAAACACTTATAGAAATTTTTAGCAGGTTTGGTCAGCTTTTTATCCCAACTTCTTGGCCAATTTTCATAAAGTTCCAATTGGATTCTTCAAAAATAGAAAACATGAAGGTTGTAGAGGATGTTACAAGCTTTCCAAAATGTCAATGAACTCATTGAGATCATACTTGAGCTAAGAGAATCAAAGGCAAGAAGTTAGGGTTTCAAACTTGATTTACAAGGTCGATTTATGATGAACAAGAACCAAATCCATAGCCATGTTGCATAATCTTCACTTTGCAGACCTCAAACTTGTATATCACTCCTTAATCAAATGCTTACACAACTGATTAAACTATGATCCAAGTGTTTGAGCCTTTTTCCAATTGATCATTCCATTTTTGGAAGAAAGTAACATATCCATTCTTGAAAAGTTCACTTTAATCACAAAGTAAATTTCTTGAGCCTCTAAATTGTTGTTCTGATGACACTCGATTTCTACAAGTCAAAACAAACATGTTTAAAGTGATCAACCACTTTAGAAAGCTTGGTACAAATATCAGAAACATGTTCTTCATGCTTACTTCAAAAACAAGCAAGATAGCCATAACATGTGATTCAAAATCTGAGTTGTTTCTAGTCTCAAACCTTCTCTATAAATAGAGAGGCCATTTTGCAAGATAGAGGCCCAGAAGTTTTGTTGTGTAGACAAGCCCTCAAAATCTCATACTCTCAAAAATCCATAACTGTCCACAAAGCATTTACTATTGAGTTTTGAAGTAAAAAAACTTTGAACCTCTCACACCTTGCAAGTTTTGTCCAAACAAACCATCCAAACACTCTACACACATCATATAGGAGTTGTTCAAACACAAAAACAACTTCCGTAACATCACTATTACCATTTCCTAAGCTCAAAAACAGCCAAGATAACAGTTCAAAATCAAAACACAAATTTCATCTTCAAGGTAATTTTTCTTGACTTTGAACTTTCATTTCAAACATCCTTAGTAATCCATTGTTGAAGATAGATGTAGTAACTATTGCCTTTTGAAGCTAACATTTCCTTGCTTTTCATTCTTGTCAATACTGTGTTGATAACTGACCTATACACAAAATAGAACAATGTTCAAGGCAAAAAACTGCAGGATGAGTCAATGCATACTCACATGTGTCGACTCATTTTAGTGACAGAACAGGGTATGAGTCGACACAAAGCCATATGTGTCGATACATACTGCTATCCAGACTCAAAAATAGAAAGACCAAAGGTGTATGAGTCGACACAAAACACAAATTTGTTGACACAAACAAGAAATGAGTCGACACATACCCTTATGTATCGACTCATACTGAGATAATTTTGGTTTTACAGAAACAAGAAAGGATATGTGTCGATACAAAGATGCATGTGTCGACACATAATGGTTAAAAAATATTTTTTCCTTTCTTTTTACACTGTTTCTATATTTTCTATATATTTCATTCAATATTTGATATGGTTGTAATAGATAATTAGGTCCTTTATTGCTTTCCACACTCCATTTGTAAATTTGTATACCCCATCCCCAAATGATGTAATAGCGTAGGACACTTATTTTCCGTAATTTATCGCTTTTTATATAAAATGCTAATAATTAGGGTTTGTATGGAAAGATAAAAAAAAATCAATACTTAGACAATCCTAATTCAAGAACAACAATGCATGAAAAATAAACACTTTGCATACTTGCACCTCTAGGGTAATCCACACTTGTTGTCTCAGATGAAAATAGTCATGTCCCTCGAACGTGGGATGCTTTAGCAAAGACCCTCAAATACAAGATCGTAGTCCCTCGATGACCCTTCGACGTTGCCTTTGTAAACGATCTTAGTCCCTTACGACAAATAGCTAAGGTATCCTACAATGTTGTCTTCTATGACTATACGATGACCCACGCTCGTCCCTTCATATCCCATGATAGGGATTCTTACCAATTAATGGTAAGATAGCAACATCTAAAGGAGGAGGAAAAGAACTAAGAATTTTTGAGTAGGTAGAGCGCTCGTAGTTGCTTGCTCACAACATTTCAAAACATCTTTCAAAAACAACAACACTTTTTCATGAAATATTTTCAAAAGTCAACACTTTTTACAAAATTCGCCTAAACAAATGAACTTTTCAAAAATACTTTCAAACAAAGCATTTCAAAGTGAGCTAGCAACTAAGAGCCCGTATATAACTACGGATAAAAAGGTGCTAACACCTTCCCTTTTCATAACTTACCTCCCGAACTCAAGAAAATTCTCAAAAGGTCTTTCCGGTTCTTTTCACCATTTCCTTTATTGGATAAAAGAAAAATCGGTGACGACTCTTGTTATCCGCAACAATTGCAATAAAATACAAAATATCCAAATCAGTTCTTTCACCATATTACAGTAACATATGTGAGCAATTGTATCTCAGTTTAGAAACTCATAGATACCTTATATCTATTAAATTAGAATGGAAAAATAAGAATTTGGGAGGAGTAAGGTGGTAAATTCATGGTGTGTATTCTGTCGGGAAAATATGTTCATGATTGCTAATAGTTATTCTACTTGTAAGTGATATCCAATAAATGTCATATTATGAGAATCCAGTTTGTTAATTAAAAATTGGTAGTATTCATTATATAATATCTAATAATGTTAAATTGGTATTATGGTAGGATTAGAATATTTAAATTGGTGTGATATAATTAGTTGTTCTACTGGTATGTGGTATCAAGTGAATACCAGGTGATGAAAATTCAGTTTCCACGTCTATATGTTTTCTTTAGTCGTTTAATTATTAATAATAATAAATAATAATATTAATAATAATAATAATTTGATATTATTAGTATATAATTTTTAAAAGTTTTTAGTTAGAGTCAATTGAGTTGTCAATAGAAATGTTAGAGTTGTCAATAGTATTGTTAAAGTTATCACTAGAGTTGTTTTATATCATTAAAAGTCACTTTTATTTGTTTTACGTAATTCCGACATGTTTAGAGTTGTCAGTAGGATAAGTTGGAGTTTCTAAATAATAATACATCCTTGCTAATTTATGATTTATTATCGGTATGTAAATTTGTTTAATCAATTGTAGTAGTATGCCACTAGAATAAATTAAGATAAGTAGCAGGAATTGGTGGTAGGCTTATTAATAAAGTGATAGTGTGGTATATGGTTATAAGTAGCCGAAAGTGGAAATAGTATAAAGTAGCAATAGTAGAAGCAATATTTAACAGGCTAAATTAGTAGTAGGTTTAGATGTTAATAAAATAGCAGAATCATATTATTGACAGTACAAGCTCTAATAATAGTGTAGTATTAATTTAACAGAGCCATAATGATAACTTTAGAATAAAGTAGAAATAATAGAACTTTTAGCCGATAATTAATTAACCGGAATAGTCGAAATAGCCCAAATAGTTACGCGCTTTAGTTGTAGTAAATTTTGGTTGATTCGTGGTATCGTGTTCCTTGTTGAACAATGTGAATTTGTAGGTGATGTTGTATCTTGTTGAATTGTCTCTATTTATGAGCAAAATAATAAGTTGTGGGCTTATGACTAATGTTGGTTTGTTGTTGTGTTGCTATGGAATTTTGTTGTTGTTATCCAGACATTCATATTTGATCGCATACATAGCATATCAAGTTAGAGCTGATGCTCAGTAAGTTGGTCTGGATTGGCAAATTAAGTTGAAGGCTTATGCCTTGTTGATGCCTCTATTAATTGACAGATTTTTAAGCTGGGAGTTTTGCTCCATTGGTACCACATGCATGTGCATCGTAACGAGTTGCATTCTGTGTTTCATATTTAACATGTTGTGTTGTTGACTTGTGATAATTGATATTGGTTGAAAGTTGTGAAGTGGTGATTTTATATAATTTGATATAATAAATTGTTTGCCATACATCCAATTATATGGTTCGATATCTCACCCCTTCTATTTGAATGTTATACTCTGTTAGAAATATGCAAGTAACCAAGAAGGATAGTTATTATCTTCGTTAGTTCGAGCCAGTGTTATCGCTCTGATACGTAGCACTCGGGGGGATAAAAGCATGTTTTCTTTATTGTTGGTTTTCATTATGTTGCTAAATTTTTAAGTTATTTTTATTAAAGACTTGTTGTCTTGAAACCATTTTGAGTTGGGCAAGATGTTATGATGTTTTCAGTTGAATTTGTGATCCGCTGCGTAAAAAAGAAAGTTGTTTTATTTTTAAAGACTAAATATGTTGTTATTGGTTCATCCAAATTTTATGTGTCATGTATCCGAACTATAGGTGATTAAATATCGTTGTTTCTAAGTTGAAAGTGTATCATTCCATTTGTTTGTTGGAAATTTTGTAACTCTGATTTTATATAATTCGTTGGGTAGAAATAGAGTGTTTCAGATGACAACGATTAACACATATTAGTGAACTACCCACTCATAGAGGAGATAGCAAAAAAAGAGTAATACCGACTCACAGGGGATAATAAATTACCAACTCAGGGTTGAAGGTAGAAAGAAATAAAACATAATACTAACTCAGAGATGGTAAACATCAGTATCAAGATTAGTAAATGAATGATTGACATCAGTACTAATGACTAGTAATAAAGGATTGGCATCAATACTTATGACTAGTTACAAAGGATTGACATTAGTACTTATGACTGGTAATAAAAGATTGACATCAATACTTATGAGTGGGAAAAAATAATTAACATCAGCGTTTATGGCTGGGAATAAATGATTGACATTGGTACTTATAACTGAGAACAATTGGTTGACATCAATGATTATGACTAGAAACAAAGGGTTGACATCAGTGCTTATGACCGGTAACAAAGGATTGACATCAGAACTTATGACTGAGAACAAATGATTGACATCAGTACTTATGATTGGGAACAAAAGATTGACTTCAGTACTTATGATGGGAACAAATGATTGACATCAATGCTTATGACTGGGAACAAATGATTGACATTGGTACTTATGACTGAGAACAATTGATTGACATCAGTACTTATGATCGGGAACAACTCAACTCTATTGGGTTAAAGTCCAATAAGGAGAAAGATAAATGTCGACTAACGAATGACAGTGAACTACCAATTCAAGGGTGATGGTAGAAAAAACATAGAACAATAACAAGTTTCTCAAAATTATGGCATTCCACCTAGAACGGGTCTCAACTTCTTCTTTAACCAAGGCATTCTTCCTGGAAAGGGTAAAAAACTTTACAAACTTCTGAATTGCATAAAGAACGGTAAGAGTTTCTTCTTTGATCAAGATATCTCTTAAAAAGGGTAACAAACTTTACCCACTACTGGATTTCGCCGAGAATGGTAACAATTTCTTCTTTGATCAACATATAACTTGAAAATGGTAACAAATTTTTAGCAACTTCTAGATTTCTCTGAGAACGGTAATAATTTCGTCTTTAACCAAAATATCACTCGGAAAGGGTAAAATAATTTTTAACAACTTCTGGATTTCGCCGAGAACGATAACAATTTCTTCTTTGATCAAGATATCACTTAAAAAGGGTAATAAACTTTTACCAACTTCTGGATTTCACCGAGAACGGGGAATACTTTCTTCTTTGACCAAGATATCACTTGGAAAGGGTAATAAAATTCATTTTACTTCTGGATTTCGTCGATAATGGGGAATGGTTTCTTCTTTGTTAAGATATCACTTGAAAAGGGTAATAAACTTCCTCTCACTTCTGGATTTCGCCAAGAATAGGGAATAGTTTCTTCTTTAGACAAGATATCACTCGGGAAGGGTAATAACTGCTGTAAGAATCTTTCAACGAACTATCTCCCATAACAAAGAGACCACCATCCATCAGAGTAAATCAAAATAATCTTCTCTGGGAACTAACATAGTTACTGGGGAAGTACAGGTTGCTTAAATAAAGAGACTGCCACTTGCTGTTATGAGGAGGTCTGCAATAACACTTATGGGAAATGAATTTTGACTTCTTGAGGAAGGTCAATACATTCCTGCTGAGGAGATAAAGTCCTCACGTGCAAAATAAATGCACATTCTGAAACTAGTTTCGCAGTCTAGAGAGATCAAAATAACCATAACTGTCGGGGATAAAAATTCAAACCAGGAACAAATCGGAGTGAAACAGTCAATCAAGACACCACCTAATGAGGAGTAAACTCAAATGAGGATCAATCCCATCCTAGTAATGAGCTGGGTACGAAAGCCAACGAAAAATTCTTCCACGAGAATTAACTCAGTGAGGAATTTGAAAGGGTATACACTTTCTGCTTAAGATTGACATTTTATTGGAGAGAAGATATCACAACTCTATAAAATATCAAAAGAAACATCAATGAATGCAAATGAGCAATGGATTTTAATTCATCTATGCATGATGTATGCATAAATGTATGAATGTTGTCATGTATATGCCGACAAAATAGACATACTGAATTAGGGATAACTAGAAAAAACAAATTTGGGTGAAGACAACACTCGACTAAATTACATCCAAAATGAGAAATTCCATAAGAGAGTAAGCACCAATTGAGGAAACAAAGTCCAACTTCAAGGCTTAACTTCACCGGGAAAAAACATGGCTTGAATATAATCAAAACACAATTTGATAGAAATAAACAGATAAAGTTGCAGGGATATAATAAACTTCTCTAGGTTTCACTGGGGAATATCATACAGAGTTTTCTTAGGAAGACAATGCCACATTGTCTAGAGTTCAACTAGGGATATCATACTGACTTTACTAGAGAAGATGAAAGGAACTTCATGGGGATAACAACCTTAAAGGGAAACATCATCTTTGATTCATCTTAGGAGTTAAGAAGTTAACATCACAACAAGAAGTCAAAATTGTGGAGATTTTAAATCAAACCCAACACAAGGTGAAAGAAAACCCAAAAAGTTGACAGTTGTCCCAAAACTTCTTAGAAAAGATACTGCCCTTGTTTGGCTGATTTAGGAGCACACAACAACAACAATGTTATAACTAGAGAGAGCAATGCTCTTTGAGAGATTATACATCAATTCTTAACATACAAAGGGAGAAAGAATCCAACAACTAAACAAATGCTACACAACTTTATAATATGTGCTTGATCACAACCCTGTTAGGGAAGGGGAATCTAACTCATCTGGAGAAATTTGCATCAAGACTTAACTGGATAACATGGGAGAGAGGTATCAAACTACACAAACCCAACATCATATAAAAACTTTGTGGAAACCCACTACGTGATTAACAACTTATAGCAGAAACCATGCACACATCTGCAAGGCAGATAAAAAAAACACATCTGCTTGAGGAAGATTCTTGGCTTAGGGAAAACATAGTAACTATCTCGACAAAATCTGGAGATGCCCTTGGAAACAACTTTGGTGTCTCAAGTTTACCGTGTTAATCAAGATAGCACTCACAACTTGTCCTAGCCTACATGCATTTAAGATAAGCTGCCTGATCAGTGAACTTCTAGAGATTTGTCGAATCTCAACGTAACTTCCCTAGATTGACTAAATGTTGTGTATTCTTTGCTCAACAACTTCTTCATGACAACATGCACTTTGCTGATACTCATATGTAAGCTTCCTTGATACCAAGCAATTGTTTTGCTAACATAAAATGTTTATTCTAAGAATGAAAATTCTAATGAAAAAATTATGTAAGTCTTGAAAATTTAATTGAAAAAATGTCGCAAAACCTTGTGAGCAAATCACTAGCCAGGATAGCGACATTGAATTTTTTGTAAAAGATAAAGAAGAATATGATACCAATCACAATAGTTTAGCAAAACTCATGGGAGTCAGGAAACACTATCTCGTTGAAGTACATTTTCAAAATGAACCCTGCTTCAATTAGGACTTTTAAGGGTTATAACGTGGCCTGGTTCACGGTTTTTAGAAAAAAGATTTTAAAGATCAAAGTTTATTTGTGCCCCACCCTTCCTCGTGATGTTCTCCAATCCTAAGTTCAATTAATCCAATAAGGACACTTATCTCTCGAGAGGAGTTTGTGATGGTTGAGGAAACACCGAGGTTTCTTGGACATGACAATCACTCACCTTTGCTTCTTTTGCATTTCTGGTCACACGAATTTTCCCTTTGCTGAGGATCTTCATTTTGTAATCCATTCTCACCTTTCAAACTTTTCCCTTTTTCCCTTTTCATTTTTCCTAACTTTTGCCTGAATAAATCTTTTGATTTTTTATTTTCAAGTCTAGTGGGGATGCCCTAACTTTTGCTTAAGTCATTTGCTTTCAAGTTTTTTTTGACTTAGCAGACTTTTTTTATTATCTTTCTTTTTGAACACATCGTGTGACTTCGAGTCATTTTCAACTGTTGGAAGAATTATGGCTGGTTCATTCTCTAGTCGATGAGGGATAACCATTGTTGTATCATCATCTGCTGTCCTCCTGATAGGTGATGGATGATGTGTGGTGATCCTCGGATGTTCACTCCCTTTTGAAATTTGAATGCTCGATCAGACTAACTGAAATCTACCTTGCCCCGGGTTAAAATGTGAGGTTTTTTCTGACAAGAAAAGAAACTCCTACTTCAAGGCTCAAAGGAGTTAACGAGGGTTTATCTCCCTTATTTCTCCAGTGTTTAGGAATTTGAAACAATATTTATACATCGTCAGTAGGGTTTTATCCAAAAGCATACACCCATAAGTTTTTCTGTGTTTTTCAATATCATCATCTTCCCTCCAATCTCTGTCTAGGCAAGAGAATATGTAACAAGTTGGTATCATAATGAAAAAAGCAATTTAATATTGAAAACAAATACGAGTCAAACGAATGGAATTATTCAAGACAACATATTCACTACATTACAATAATCATTCAAATCCAAACAAATTCTTACATGCAAATAGTTATTTTCTATATAATCGATTATGACTAGCTTAAAAAATATTGATTATAACTTAAACAAGATCAAATTTAACCGTACATCCATAAAAGTTGTATTATATTAAAATCAAGTTCAAACATTAATTCAAGATAGTATCCATTAAACAAAATGCCTAATGTAATATTACTTATAATACTAAGTTTAATACTTTGAAGTATGACCCTAGTAAAATAACAATAAAACATAGTTCAACAAAAGAACAAAAAACATAGTTTAAGTTTAATGCTTTCAACTACAAGCAAAAAAAAAAGACATCATCCAACTCATTCAAGTTTGTTTTCTTGGAATTCATCATCCAGATCGTCCTCTTGAAATACATCCAATATGTCGTCCTCCAAAAATTCTTCATCTACGTCGTCTTCTTGAAATTCACTATCTATTTTGTCTTGTTCAAATTTATCATCTAGATCTATATCGTCCTCTTGAAATTTGTCACCTACGACGTCCTCTTGAAATCCATCTTATATGTCGTCCTTTTCAACATCTTCATTGATACCTTGCTGCATGAGAAAATATAAAAAAAATACATTAACCATAAATATTTTTGGTCTAAAGGGCAATTAGGACATCAACAAAAATTAAACCTTGCACAAACGAACACTATAACAACGAGCAAAACACACTCAATCATGCATTACCAGACCCTTAACAACATAGCCGTGAACGCCGTTGATCAAAAGTATCAGTGCTACAATCATGACTATATTTAAACTCTACTGCTAGTACTAGCCTTATCAATTGTTTTTTTTTATGTGACTCAATTTTTTATAGAAACATAGTGTGAACCAATATTTACCAAGGGCCGAAAGTACATAACTTTTATGGTTTTGTATATATATATATATATATATATATATATATATATATATATATATATATATATATATATATATATATATATATATATATATATATATATATATATATATATATATATATATACACTAGTGTGTATATCTGTGCGAGGTTCAAGGTAAAATATCTTATGTAAAAAAATTATTTTATAATTATTTACGGTTTATAAATGAAACTATGATCACTACAAGAAATAACCTCTCCTGCGAAGTGTTTTGTGACGTGATTATCACGTGGCAAAAAATTGTCTGTTGCGACGTGATAATCACGTCACTACTTTTTTAAATGTTAAATATAATAGTTGTTAACTTATCACGTAGGGATTTATATTTTTTTTATTAAAAAATAGTTGCGACGTATTTATATTTCATTTTATTTATTTATATTTTATTTTTGTTGTTATTATATATAATTTTAAAATAGATATATAATATATATTTTGATAAAACAGAAAAAAAAATGAAATATTTATTTATTTATTTAAAAAATTAAAATAAAAAATAATATAATGTATTTTAAAAACACAAATATAATATATATTTTTTAAAATAGAAAAATAAAACAGAAAAATAATATATTTTTTTATACATATTTTTATAAAATAAAAAAATTATTTTTAATAAAAATATTTTTGAAACAAATATAATATTATTTAATGTTTTATAAATTTATATATAAAAACATAATATATTATATATCTATTGTAAATTATAAAATATATTATATATGTATATTTAAGATAAAATAAAATAGAATATATTAATAGTTAATGTTTTATAAAATAAATTTTGTCTCCTAAAATAATATATGTTATATATAAACCAAATATATAATATTTGGTTATAAAAATTATAACATCATATGATTATAAAAATAATATAGTTATGAAATTTAAAAACAAAATTGTGTGAAATAGTATTTTTTTTTTAAACATAACATGTTATGTAATATATATATAATA